>JAJHUQ010000057.1:452500-457500 GCA_035773235.1 Eospalax fontanierii | reverse complement strand
GGATCGAGTTAGGGTTAGTTTTTGGGTTAGGGTTAGGCTTGCGATTAGGGTTAGGGTTAGGTTTACGTTTAGGGTTTGGGTAAGGGTTAGGGTTAGGGTTAGGGTTAGTGTTAGGGTTAGGATTAGGGTTAGGTTTAGGTTTTGGGTTAGGGTTAGGTTTAGGTTTAATGTTAGGGTTTTGATTATGGTTAGGGTTAGGATTAGAGTTAGATTTAGGGTTTTGGTTTGGGTTAATATTAGGGTTAGGATTTGGGTTAGGGTTAGGGTTAGTGTTAGGGTTTGGGTTTGGGTTAGGGTTACGCTTAGGGTTAGGGTTTGGGTTAGCGTTTGGGTTAAGGTTAGGTTTAGGGTTAGGGTTAGGAATAGGGTTAGGGTTAGGGTTTGGGTTAGGGTTAGGGTTAGGATTAGGGTTTGGGTTAGGGTTCGAGTTAGGGTTAGTTTTTGGGATAGGGTTAGGCTTAGGATTAGGGTTAGGGTTAGGTTTACGTTTAGGGTTTGGGTAAGGGTTAGGGTAAGGGTTAGGGTTAGTGTTAGGGTTAGGATTAGGGTTAGGTTTAGGTTTTGGGTTAGGGTTAGGTTTAGGTTTAATGTTAGGGTTTTGATTATGGTTAGGGTTAGGATTAGAGTTAGATTTAGGGTTTTGGTTTGGGTTAATGTTAGGGTTAGGATTTGGGTTAAGGTTAGGTTTAGTGTTAGGGTTTCGTTTGGGTTAGGGTTAGGCTTAGGGTTAGGTTTACGTTTTTGGTTAGGTTTAGGGCTAGGGTTAGGGTTTGGGTTAGGGTTAGGGTTAGTGTGAAGGTTATGTTTAGGGTATTGTTTAGGGTTATGTTTTAGGGTTAGTGTTAGGGTTTGGGTTTGGGTAAGGGTTAGGGTTTGAGTTAGGGTTAGGGTTTGGGTTAGGGTTTGGGTTAAAGTTAGGTTTAGGGTTAGTGTTAGGAATAGGGTTAGGGTTAGGGTTTGGGTTAGGGTTAGGGTTAGGATTAGGGTGTGGGTTAGGATTCGAGTTAGGGTTAGTTTTTGGGTTAGGGTTAGGGTTAGGATTAGGGTTAGGGTTAGGTTTAGGTTTAGGGTTTGGGTAAGGGTTAGGTTTTTGGTTAGGGTTAGGGTTTGGGTTAGGGTTTGGGTTAAGGTTAGGTTTTGGGTTAGGGTTAGGGTTTGGGTTAGGGTTCGAGTTAGGGTTAGTTTTTGGGTTAGGGTTAGGGTTAGGGTTAGGGTTTAAGTTAGGGTTAGGGTTAGGGTTAGGGTTTGGGTTAGGGTTAGAGTTTGAGTGAGGGTTATGTTTAGGGTATTGTTCAGGGTTAGGTTTTAATGTTAGGGTTAGGAATAGGGTTAGGGTTAGGGTTAGGGTTAGGGTTAGGGTTAGTTTTAGGAATAGGGTTTGGGTTAGGGTTATTGTTAGGGTTTGGGTTAGCGTTTGGATTAGGGTTAGGTTTAGGTTTTGGGTTAGGGTTAGAGTTAGGGTTAGAGTTTGAGTTAGGGTTAGGGTTAGGGTTAGGGATAGGGTTTGGGTTATGGTTTAGGGTTAGGGTTTGGGTTAGGGTTTGGGTTAAGGTTAGGTTTAGGGTTATGGTTAGGAATAGGGTTATGGTTAGGGTTTGGGTTAGGGTTAGGGTTAGGATTAGGGTTAGGGTTAGGTTTAGGTTTAGGGTTTGGGTAAGGGTTAGGGTTTGGGTTAGGGTTAGGGTTAGGGTTAGGGTTAGGGTTTGGTTTAGGGTTAGTGTTATATTTTGGGTTAAGTTTAGGGTTAGGATAAGGGTTAAGGTTAGGGTTAGGGTTAGGGTTTGGGTTAGGGTTAGGGTTAGGGTTAGGGTTTCGGTTATCGTTAGGGTTAGTTTTTGGGTTAGGGTTAGGGTTAGGATTAGGGTTAGGGTTAGGGTTAGGGTTAGGCTTAGGGTTAAGGTTAGGGTTAGGATTAGTGTTCGGTTTAGGTTTTGGGTTAGGGTTAGGGTTAGGTTTAATGTTAGGGTTTTGATAAGTGTTAGGGTTAGGATTAGAGTTAGATTTAGGGCTTTGGTTTGGGTTAATGTTAGGGTTAGGATTTGGGTTAGTGTTAGGGTTAGGGTTAGTGTTAGGGTTTGGATTTGGTTTAGGATTAGGTTTAGGGTTAGGTTTAGGTTTTTGGTTAGGTTTAGGGTTAGGGTTAGGGTTTGGGTAAGGGTTAGGGTTCGAGTTAGGGTTAGAGTTTGAGTTAGGGTTAGGGTTAGGGTTAGGTTTTGGGTTAGGGTTTGGATTAAGGTTAAGTTTAGGGTTAGGGTTAGGAATAAGGTTAGGTTTAGGGTTTGGGTTAGCGTTAGGGTTAGGATTAGGGTTTGGCTTAGGGTTCGAGTTAGGGTTAGTTTTTGGGTTAGGGTTACGGTTTGGGTGACGGATAGGGTTAGGGTTAGGGTTTGGGTTAGCGTTAGGGTTAGGATTAGGGTTTGGGTTCGAGTTAGGGTTAGAGTTTGAGTTAGGGTTAGGGTTAGGGTTAGGTTTTGGGTTAGGGTTTGGGTTAGGGTTAGTGTTAGGATTAGAGTTAGATTTAGGGTTTTGGTTTGCGTTAATGTTAGGGTCAGGATTTGGGTTAGGGTTAGGGTTAGTGTTAGGGTTTGGGTTTGGGTTAGGGTTAGGGTTAGGATTAGGTTTAGGTTTTTGGTTAGGTTTAGAGTTAGGGTTAGGGTTTGGGTTAGGGTTAGGGTTAGCGTGAAGGTTATGTTTACTGTATTGGTTAGGGTTAGGGTTTAGGGTTAGTGTTAGGAATAGGGTTAGGGTTAGGGTTAAGGTTAGTGTTAGGAATATGGTTAGGGTTAGGGTTTGGGTTAGGGTTAGGGTTATTGTGAAGGTTATGTTTAGGGTATTGCTTAGGGTTAAATTTTAGGGTTAGTGTTAGGAATAGGCTTAGCGTTAGGGTTAGGGTTTGGGTTAAGATTAGTGTTAGGGATAGGGTTAGGATTAGGGTTATTGTTAGGGATTGGGTTAGTGGTTGGGTTAGGGTTAGGGTGCGAGTTAGGGTTAGAGTTTGAGTTAGGGTTAGGGTTAGGGTTAGGGTTTGGGTTAGGGTTTGGGTTAAGGTTAGGTTTAGGGTTAGGGATAGGAATAGGGTTAGAGTTAGGGTTTGGGTTAGGGTTAGGGTTAGGATTAAGGTTTGGGTTAGGGTTCGAGTTAGGGTTAGTTTTTGGGTTAGGGTTAGGCTTAGGATTAGGGTTAGGGTTAGGTTTAGGTTTAGGGATTGGGTAAGGGTTAGGGTTAGGGTTAGGGTTAGTGTTAGGGTTAGGATTAGAGTTAGGTTTAGGTTTTGGGTTAGGGTTAGGTTTATGTTTAATGTTAGGGTTTTGATTAGGGTTAGGGTTAGGATTAGAGTTAGATATAGGGTTTTGGTTTGGGTTAATGTTAGGGTTAGGATTTGGTTTAGGGTTAGGGTTAGTGTTAGGGTTTGGGTTTGGGTTAGGGTTAGGGTTAGGGTTAGGTTTAGGTTTTTGTTTAGGTTTAGGGTTAGGGTTAGGGTTTGGGTTAGGGTTAGGGTTAGCGTGAAGTTTATGTGTAGGGTATTGTTTAGGGGTATGGTTTAGGGTTAGTGTTAGGGTTTGGGTTTGGGTAAGGGTTAGGTTTTGGGTTAGGGTTAGGGTTTGGGTTAGGTTTTGGGTTAAGGTTAGGTTTAGGGTTAGGGTTAGGAATAGGGTTAGGGTTAGGGTTTGGGTTAGGGTTAGGGTTAGGATTACGGTTTGGGTTAGGGTTCGAGTTAGGGTTAGTTTTTGGGTTAGAGTTAGGGTTAGGGTTAGGGTTTGGGTTAGGGTTAGGGTTAGGGTTAGGGTTTGGGTTAGGGTTAGAGTTAGAGTGAGGGTTATGTTTAGGGTATTGTTTAGGGTTAGGTTTTAATGTTAGGGTTAGGAATAGGGTTAGGGTTAGGGTTAGGGTTAGGGTTAGTCTTAGGAATAGGGTTAGGGTTAGGGTTATTGTTAGGGTTTGGGTTAGGATTTGGATTAGGGTTAGGTTTAGGTTTTGGGTTAGGGTTAGAGTTAGGGTTAGAGTTTGAGTTAGGGTTAGGGTAAGGGTTAGGGTTAGGGTTGGGTTTGGTTTAGGGTTAGTGTTATTTTTTGGGTTAGGTTTAGGGTTAGCATAAGGGTTAGGGTTAGGTTTAGGGTTAGGGTTTGGGTTAGTGTTAGGGTTAGTGTTTGAGTTAGGGTTAGGGTTAGGGTTAGGATTTGGGTTAGGATTTGGGTTAGGGTTAGGGTTAGGGTTAGGGTTAGGGTTTGGTTAGGGTTAGGGTTAGGGTTAGGGTTAGGGTTAGGGTTTGATTTAGGGTTTGGGTTAAGGTTAGGTTTAGGGTTAATGTTAGGAATAGGGTTAGGGTTAGGGTTTGGGTTAGGGTTAGGGTTAGGATTAGGGTTTGGGTAGGGGGTCGAGTTAGGGTTAGTTTTTGGTTTAGGTTTAGATTTAGGGTTAGGGTTTTTGTTAGGGTTTGCGTTAGCGTTAGCGTTTGGGTTAGGGTTAGAGATAGCGTGAGCGTTATGTTTAAGGTACTCATTAGGGTTAGGGTTTAGGGTTAGGGTTAGGAATAGAGTTAGGGTTAGGGTTAGAGTTAGGGTTAGTGTTAGGAATAGGGTTAGGGTTAGGGTTATTGTTAGGGTTTGGGTTAGGGTTTGGATTATAGTTAGGTTTAGGTTTTGGGTTAGGGTTAGAGTTAGGGTTAGAGTTTGAGTTAGGGTTAGGGTAAGGGTTAGGGATAGGGTTTGGATTAGGGTTTAGGGTTAGGGTTTGGGTTAGGGTTTGGGTTAAGGTTAGGTTTAGGGTTATGGTTAGGAATAGGGTTAGGGTTAGGGTTTGGGTTAGGGTTAGGGTTAGGATTAGGGTTAGGGTTAGGGTTAGGGTTAGGGTTAGGGTTATATTTTGGGTTAAGTTTAGGGTTAGGATAAGGGTTAAGGTTAGGGTTAGGGTTAGGGTTTGGGTTAGGGTTAGGGTGAGGGGTTGAGTTAGGGTTAGAGTTAGGGTGAGGGGGAGGGTTAGGGTTAGGATTAGAGTTAGGG
>JAJHUQ010000057.1:437500-442500 GCA_035773235.1 Eospalax fontanierii | reverse complement strand
AGGGTTAGGTTTAATGTTAGGGTGTTGATTAGGGTTAGGGTAAGGATTAGAGTTAGGTTTAGGGTTTTGGTTTGGGTTAATGTTAGGGTTAGGATTTGGGTTAGTGTTAGGGTTAGGGTTAGGGTTAGGGATAGGGTTTGGGTTACGGTTAGGGTTAGGGTTAGGTGTTGGTTTTTGGTTAGGTTTAGGGTTAGGGTTAGGGTTTGGGTTAGGGTTAGGGTTAGCGTGAAGGTTATGTTTAGGGTATTGCTTAGGGTTAGGGTTTAGGGTTAGGGTTAGGAATAGGGTTAGGGTTAGGGTTAGGGTTAGGGTTTTGGTTTGGGTTAGGGTTAGGGTTAGGGTTAAGTTTAGGGTTAGGATTTGGGTTAGTGTTAGGGTTATTGTTAGGGTTTCGGTTAGTGTTTGGGTTAGGGTTAGGGTTCGAATTAGGGTTAGAGTTTGAGTTAGGGTTAAGGTTAGGGTTCGGGTTTGGGTTAGGGTTACGGTTAGGGTTAGTGTTAGGGTTTGGTTTAGGGTTAGTGTTATATTTTGGGTTAGGTTTAGGGTTAGGATAAGGGTTAGGGTTAGGGTTAGGGTTAGTTTAGGGTTAGGGTTAGGATTTGGGTTAGGGTTTGGGTTAGGATTAGGGTTAGGGTTAGGGTTAGGGTTTGGGTTAAGGTTTGGGTTAAGGTTAGGTTTAGGGTTAATGTTAGGAATAGGGTTAGGGTTATTGTTAGGGTTTGGGTTAGTGTTTGGTTTAGGGTTAGGGTTCGAGTTAGGGTTAGAGTTTGAGTTAGGGTTAAGTTTAGGGTTAGGGTTAGGGTTAGGATGAGATTAGTGTTAGGTTTAGGTTTAGGGTTTGGGTAAGGGTTAGGGTTAGGGTTAGGGTTAGGGTTTGGTTTAGGGTTAGGGTTAGGATTAGGGTTTGGGTTAGGGTTCTAGTTAGGATTTGTTTTTGGGTTAGGGTTAGGGTTAGATTAGGGTTAGGATTAGGTTTAGTGTTATTTTTTTGGTTAGGTTTAGGGTTAGGATAAGGGTTAGGGTTAGGTTTAGGGTTAGAGTTTGGGTTAGGGTTAGGGTTAGTGTTTGAGTTAGGGTTAGGGTTAGGGTTAGGATTTGGGTTAGGATTTGGGTTAGGATTTGGGTTAGGGTTAGGGTTAGGGTTAGGGTTAGGGTTTGGTTACGGTTAGGGTTAGGGTTAGGGTTTGGTTTAGGGTTTGGGTTAAGGTTAGGTTTAGGGTTAATGTTAAGAATAGGGTTAGGGTTATGGTTTGGGTTAGGGTTAGGGTTAGGATTAGGGTTAGGGTTAGGTTTAGGTTTAGGGTTTGGGTAAGGGTTAGGGTTTGGGTTAGGGTTAGGGTTAGGGTTAGGGTTAGGGTTAGGATTAGGGTTTGGGTTAGGGTTCTAGTTAGGATTTGTTTTTGGGTTAGGGTTAGGGTTAGGGTTAGATTAGGGTTAGGATTAGGTTTAGTGTTATTTTTTTGGTTAGGTTTAGGGTTAGGATAAGGGTTAGGGTTAGGTTTAGGGTTAGAGTTTGGGTTAGGGTTAGGGTTAGTGTTTGAGTTAGGGTTAGGGTTAGGGTTAGGGTTAGGATTTGGGTTAGGATTTGGGTTAGGATTTGGGTTAGGGTTAGGGTTAGGGTTAGGGTTAGGGTTTGGTTACGGTTAGGGTTAGGGTTAGGGTTTGGTTTAGGGTTTGGGTTAAGGTTAGGTTTAGGGTTAATGTTAAGAATAGGGTTAGGGTTATGGTTTGGGTTAGGGTTAGGGTTAGGATTAGGGTTAGGGTTAGGTTTAGGTTTAGGGTTTGGGTAAGGGTTAGGGTTTGGGTTAGGGTTAGGGTTAGGGTTAGGGTTAGGGTTTGGTTTAGGGTTAGTGTTATATTTTGGGTTAGGTTTAGGTTTAGGATAAGGGTTAGGGTTAGGGTTAGGGTTTGGGTTAGGGTTAGGGTTAGGGTTTGAGTTAGGGTTAGGGTTAGGGTTAGGGTTAGGATTAGGGTTAGGGTTAGGGTTAGGTTTAGGTTTAGCGTGTGGGTAAGGGTTAGGGTTTGGGTTAGGTTTAGTGTTAAGGTTAGGGTTAGGGTTTGGTTTAGGGTTAGTGTTATTTTTTGTGTTAGGTTTAGGGTTAGGATAAGGGTTAGGGTTAGGTTTAGGGTTAGGGTTTGAGTTAGGGTTAGGGTTAGGGTTAGGGTTAGGGTTAGGGTTTGCTTTAGGGTTAGTGTTATTTTTTGTGTTAGGTTTAGGGTTAGGATAAGGGTTAGGGTTAGGGTTAGGGTTAGGGTTTGAGTTAGGGTTAGGGTTAGGGTTAGGGTTAGGGTTAGGGTTTGGTTTAGGGTTAGTGTTATTTTTTGTGTTAGGTTTAGGGTTAGGATAAGGGTTAGGGTTAGGGTTAGGGTTAGGATTTGGGTTAGGATTTGGGTTAGGATTTGGGTTAGGGTTAGGGTTAGGGTTAGGGTTAGGGTTTGGTTACGGTTAGGGTTAGGGTTATGGTTTGCTTTAGGGTTTGGGTTAAGGTTAGGTTTAGGGTTAATGTTAAGAATAGGGTTAGGGTTATGGTTTGGGTTAGGGTTAGGGTTAGGATTAGGCTTAGGGTTAGGTTTAGGTTTAGGGTTTGGGTAAGGGTTAGGGTTTGGGTTAGGGTTAGGGTTAGGGTTTGGTTTAGGGTTAGTGTTATATTTTGGGTTAGGTTTAGGTTTAGGATAAGGGTTAGGGTTAGGGTTAGGGTTTGGGTTAGGGTTAGGGTTAGGGTTTGAGTTAGGGTTAGGGTTAGGGTTAGGGTTAGGATTAGGGTTAGGGTTAGGGTTAGGTTTAGGTTTAGCGTGTGGGTAAGGGTTAGGGTTTGGGTTAGGTTTAGTGTTAAGGTTAGGGTTAGGGTTTGGTTTAGGGTTGGTGTTATTTTTTGTGTTAGGGTTAGGGATAGGATAAGGGTTAGGGTTAGGTTTAGGGTTAGGGTTTGAGTTAGGGTTACGGTTAGGGTTAGGGTTAGGGTTAGGGTTAGGGTTAGGGTTAGGGTTAGGATTAGAGTCAGGGTTAGGGTTTTGGTTTGGTTTAGGGTTAGGGTTAGGGTTTGGGTTAGTGTTAGGGTTAGTGTTAGTGTTAGTGTTAGGGTTTGGGTTAGGGTTAGGGTTAGGGTTAGGGTTTGGGTTTGGGTTATTGTTAGGGTTAGTTTTTGGGTTAGGGTTAGTGTTAGGATTGTGGTTAGGGTTAGATTAAGGGTTAGGGTTTGGGTTAGGGTTCTGGTTAGGTTTTGAGTTAGGGTTAGGTTTAGGGTAAGTGTTTGGGTTAGGATTAGGGTTAGGGTTAGAGGTTGGGTTTGTGTTAGGCTTAGGGTTAGGTTTAGGGTTAGGATTAGGGTTAGGGTTAGGGTTAGGATTCGGGTTAGGTTTAGGTTTTGGGTTAGGGTTAGGGTTAGGTTTAATGTTAGGGTTTTGATTAGGGTTAGGGTTAGGATTAGAGTTAGATTTTGGGTTTTGGTTTGGGTTAATGTTAGGGTTAGGATTTGGGTTAGTGTTAGGGTTAGGGTTAGGTTTAGGGTTAGGTTTAGGTTTTTGGTTAGGTTTAGGGTTAGGGTTACGGTTTGGGTAAGGGTTAGGGTTCGAGTTAGGGTTAGAGTTTGAGTTAGGGTTAGGGTTAGGGTTAGGTTTTGGGTTAGGGTTTGGATTAAGGTTAGGTTTAGGGTTAGGGTTAGGAATAAGGTTAGGTTTAGGGTTTGGGTTAGCGTTAGGGTTAGGATTAGGGTTTGGCTTAGGGTTCGAGTTAGGGTTAGTTTTTGGGTTAGGGTTAGGGTTAGGGTGAGGGATAGGGTTAGGGTTAGGGTTTGGGTTAGCGTTAGGGTTAGGATTAGGGTTTGGCTTAGGGTTCGAGTTAGGGTTAGAGTTAGGGTTAGGGTTAGGGTTAGGGTTAGGGTTAGGATTTGAGTTAGGGTTAGTGTTAGGATTATAGTTAGATTTAGGGTTTTGGTTTGGGTTAACGTTAGGGTCAGGATTTGGGTTAGGTTTAGGGTTAGTGTTAGGGTTTGGGTTTGGGTTAGGGTTAGGGTTAGGGTTAGGTTTACGTTTTTGGTTAGGTTTAGAGTTAGGGTTAGGGTTTGGGTTAGGGTTAGGGTTAGCGTGAAGGTTATGTTTACTGTATTGGTTAGGGTTAGGGTTTAGGGTTAGTGTTAGGAATAGGGTTAGGGTTAGGGTTAAGGTTAGGGTTAGGGTTAGGGTTAGGGTTAGGGTTTGGCTTATTGTTTGGGTTAGGGTTAGGGTTCGAGTTAGGGTTAGAGTTTGAGTTAGGGTTAGGGTTAGGGTTAGGGTTTGGGTTAGGGTTTGGGTTAAGGTTAGGTTTAGTGTTAGGGTTAGGAATAGGGTTACGGTTAGGGTTTGGGTTAGGGTTAGGGTTAGGTTTTGAGTTAGGGTTAGGGTTAGGGTTAGGGTTAGGGTTAGGGTTAGGGTTAGGGTTAGTGTTAGGGTTAGGGTTAGGATTAGAGTTAGGGTTAGGGTTACGGTTTGGGTTAGTGTTAGGGTTAGTGTTAGTGTTAGTGTTAGTGTTTGGGTTAGGGTTAGGGTTAGGGTTAGGATTTCGGTTATCGTTAGGATTAGTTTTTGGGTTAGGGTTAGGGTTAGGGTTAGGGTTAGGGTTAGGGTTAGGGTTAGGATTAGGGTTAGGTTTAGGTTTTGGGTTAGGGTTAGGGTTAGGTTTAATATTAGGGTTTTGATTAGGGTTAGGGTTAGGATTAGAGTTAGATTTAGGGCTTTGGTTTGGGTTAATATTAGGGTTAGGATTTGGGTTACTGTTAGGGTTAGGGTTAGTGTTAGGGTTTGGGTTTGGGTTAGGGTTAGGTTTAGGGTTAGGTTTAGGTTTTTGGTTAGGTTTAGGGTTAGGGTTAGGGTTTGGGTTAGGGTTAGGGTTAGCGTGAAGTTTATGTTTAGATTATTGGTTAGGGTTAAGGTTTAGGGTTAGTGTTAGGAATAGGGTTAGGGTTAGGGTTAGGGTTAGGGTTAAGGTTAGTGTTAGGAATAGGGTTAGGATTAGGGTTATTGTT
>JAJHUQ010000057.1:427500-432500 GCA_035773235.1 Eospalax fontanierii | reverse complement strand
GTTAGGGTTTGGGTTTGGTTTAGGGTTAGTGTTATTTTTTGGGTTAGGTTTAGGGTTAGCATAAGGGTTAGGGTTAGGTTTAGGGTTAGGGTTTGGGTTAGGGTTAGGGTTAGTGTTTGAGTTAGGGTTAGGGTTAGGGTTAGGATTTGGGTTAGGATTTGGGTTAGGGTTAGGGTTAGGGTTAGGGTTTGGTTTAGGGTTAGTGTTAGGGTTAGGGTTAGGGTTAGGGTTTGGTTTAGGGTTTGGGTTAAGGTTAGGTTTAGGGTTAATGTTAGGAATAGGGTTAGGGTTAGGGTTTGGGTTAGGGTTAGGGTTAGGATTAGGGTTTGGGTTAGGGTTCGAGTTAGGGTTAGTTTTTGGGTTAGGTTTAGGTTTAGGGTTAGGGTTTTTGTTAGGGTTTGCGTTAGGGTTAGCGTTTGGGTTAGGGTTAGGGTTAGGGTGAGGGTTATATTTAGGGTATTCGTTAGGGTTAGGGTTTAGGGTTAGGGTTAGGAATAGAGTTAGGGTTAGGGTTTAGAGTTAGGGTTAGTGTTAGGAATAGGGTTAGGGTTAGGGTTATTGTTAGGGTTTGGATTAGGGTTTGGATTAGGGTTAGGTTTAGGTTTTGGGTTATGGTTAGAGTTAGGATTAGAATTTGAGTTAGGGTTAGGGTAAGGGTTAGGGATAGGGTTTGGGTTAGGGTTTAGGGTTAGGGTTTGGGTTAGGGTTTGGGTTAAGGTTAGGTTTAGGGTTATGGTTAGGAATAGGGTTAGGGTTAGGGTTTGGGTTAGGGTTAGGGTTACGATTAGGGTTAGGGTTAGATTTAGGGTTAGGGTTTGGGTTAGGGTTTGGGTTAGGTTTAGGGTTTGAGTTAGGGTTAGGTTTAGGGTTAGGGTTTGGGTTATGGTTAGGGTTAGGGTTAGGGGTTGGGTTTGTGTTAGGGTTAGAGTTAGGGTTAGAGTTAGGGTTAGGGTTAGGGTTAGGGTTAGGGTTAGGGTTAGGGTTAGGGTTAGGGTTAGGGTTAGGTTTAGGTTTTGGGTTAGGGTTAGGGTTAGGTTTAATGTTAGGGTGTTGATTAGGGTTAGGGATAGGATTAGAGTTAGGTTTAGGGTTTTTGTTTGGGTTAATGTTAGGGTTAGGATTTGGGTTAGTTTTAGGGTTAGGGTTAGGGTTAGGGTTAGGGTTTGGGTTAGGGTTAGGGTTAGGGTTAGGTGTAGGTTTTTGGTTAGGTTTAGGGTTAGGGTTAGGGTATGGGTTAGGGTTAGGGTTAGCGTGAAGGTTATGTTTAGGGTATTGGTTAGGGTTAGGGTTTAGTGTTAGGGTTAGGAATAGGGTTAGGGTTTGTGTTAGGGTTAGGGCTAGGTTTTTGGTTTGGGTTAGGGTTAGGGTTAGGGTTAGGGTTAAGTTTAGGGTTAGGATTTGGGTTAGTGTTAGGGTTATTGTTAGGGTTTCGGTTACTGTTTGGGTTAGGGTTAGGGTTCGAATTAGGGTTAGAGTTTGAGTTAGGGTTAAATTTAGGGTTAGGGTTTGGGTTAGGGTTACGGTTAGGGTTAGTGTTAGGGTTTGGTTTAGGGTTAGTGTTATATTTTGGGTTAGGTTTAGGGTTAGAATAAGGGTTAGGTTTAGGGTTAAGGTTAGTTTAGGGTTAATGTTAGGAATAGGGTTAGGGTTATTGTTAGGGTTTGGGTTAGTGTTTGGTTTAGGGTTAGGGTTCGAGTTAGGGTTAGAGTTTGAGTTAGGGTTAAGTTTAGGGTTAGGGTTAGGGTTAGGATTAGATTAGGGTTAGGTTTAGGTTTAGGGTTTGGGTAAGGTTTAGGGTTAGGGTTAGGGTTAGGGTTTGGTTTATGGTTAGGGTTAGGATTAGGGTTTGGGTTGGGGTTCGAGTTAGGATTTGTTTTTGGGTTAGTGTTAGGGTTAGGGTTAGATTAGGGTTAGGATTAGGTTTAGTGTTATTTTTTTGGTTAGGTTTAGGGTTAGGATAAGTGTTAGGTTTAGGTTTAGGGTTAGGGTTTGGGTTAGGGTTAGGGTTAGTGTTTGAGTTAGGGTTAGGGTTAGGGTTAGGGTTAGGATTTGGTTTAGGATTTGGGTTAGGATTTGGGTTAGGGTTAGGGTTAGGGTTAGGGTTAGGGTTTGGTTAGGGTTAGGGTTAGGGTTAGGGTTAGGGTTAGGGTTTGGTTTAGGGTTTGGGTTAAGGTTAGGTTTAGGGTTAATGTTAGGAATAGGGTTAGGGTTAGGGTTTGGGTTAGGGTTAGGTTTAGGATTAGGGTTAGGGTTAGGTTTAGTTTTACGGTTTGGGTAAGGGTTAGGCTTTGGGTTAGGGTTAGGGTTAGGGTTAGGGTTAGGGTTTGGTTTAGGGTTAGTGTTATATTTTGGGTTAGGTTTAGGGTTAGGATAAGGGTTAGGGTTAGGGTTAGGGTTAGGGTTTGGGTTAGGGTTAGGGTTAGGGTTAGGGTTTGAGTTAGGGTTAGGGTTAGGGTTAGGGTTAGGGTTAGGATTAGGGTTAGGGTTAGGGTTAGGTTTAGGTTTAGCGTGTGGGTAAGGGTTAGGGTTTGGGTTAGGTTTAGTTTTAAGGTTAGGGTTACGGTTTGGTTTAGGGTTAGTGTTATTTTTTGTGTTAGGTTTAGGGTTAGGATAAGGGTTAGGGTTAGGTTTAGGTTAGGGTTTGAGTTAGGGTTAGGGTTAGGGTTAGGGTTAGGGTTAGGGTTAGGGTTAGGATTAGAGTCAGGGTTAGGGTTTTGGTTTGGTTTAGGGTTAGGGTTAGGGTTTGGGTTAGTGTTAGGGTTAGTGTTAGTGTTAATGTTAGGGTTTGGGTTAGGGTTAGGGTTGGGGTTTGGGTTATTGTTAGGGTTAGTTTTTGGGTTAGGGTTAGTGTTAGGATTATGGTTAGGGTTAGATTTAGGGTTAGGGTTTGGGTTAGGGTTCTGGTTAGGTTTTGAGTTAGGGTTAGGTTTAGGGTTAGTGTTTGGGTTAGGATTAGGGTTAGGGTTAGAGGTTGGGTTTGTGTTAGCCTTAGGGTTAGGTTTAGGGTTAGGATTAGGGTTAGGGTTAGGGTTAGGATTAGGGTTAGGTTTAGGTTTTGGGTTAGGGTTAGGGTTTGGTTTAATGTTAGGGTTTTGATTAGGGTTAGGGTTAGGATTAGAGTTAGATTTAGGGTTTTGCTTTGGGTTAATGTTAGGGTTAGGATTTGGGTTAGTGTTAGGGTTAGGGTTAGGGTTAGGGTTAGGTTTTGGTTTTTGATTAGGTTTAGGGTTAGTGTTAGGGTTTGGGTTAGGGTTAGGGTTAGCGTGAAGGTTATGTTTAGGGTATTGGTTAGGGTTAGGGTTTAGGGTTAGTGTTAGGTATAGGGTTAGGGTTAAGTTAGGGTTAGGGTTAGTGTTAGGAATAGGGTTAGGTTTAGGGTTTGGGTTAGGGTTAGGGTTAGGATTAGGGTTTGGGTTAGGGTTCGAGTTAGGTTTAGTTTTTGGGGTAGGGTTAGGGTTAGGGTTAGGGTTAGGGTTT
Source organism: Eospalax fontanierii (assembly GCA_035773235.1). Lineage (NCBI taxonomy): Eukaryota > Metazoa > Chordata > Mammalia > Rodentia > Spalacidae > Eospalax > Eospalax fontanierii. The sequence goes on along the minus strand of JAJHUQ010000057.1, from coordinate 429,023 downwards.
GGGTTAGGGCTAGGTTTAGGGTTAGGGTTTGGGTTAGGGTTAGGGTTAGCGTGAGGATTATGTTTAGGGTATTGTTTAGGGTTAGGGTTTAGGGTTAGGGTTAGGAATAGGGTTAGGGTTAGGGTTAGGTTTAGTGTTAGGAAAAGGGTTAGGGTTAGGGTTATTGTTAGGGTTTGGGTTAGGGTTTGGATTAGGGTTAGGTTTAGGTTTTGGGTTAGGGTTAGATTTAGGGTTAGAGTTTGAGTTAGGGTTAGGTTTAGGGTTAGGGATGGGGTTTGGGTTAGGGTTTGGGTGAGGGTTTGGGTTAGGTTTAGGTTTTTGGTTAGGTTTAGGGTTAGGGTTAGGAATAGGGTTATGGTTAAGGTTTGGGTTAGGATTAGGGTTAGGATTAGGGTTTGGGTTAGGGTTCGGGTTAGGGTTAGTTTTTGGGTTAGGGTTAGGGTTAGGATTAGGGTTAGGTTTAGGTTTAGGTTTAGGGTTTGGGTAAGGGTTAGTGTTTGTGTTAGGGTTAGGGTTAGGGTTAGGGTTTGGTTTAGGGTTAGTGTTATATTTTGGGTTAGGTTTAGGGTTAGGATAAGGGTTAGGGTTAGGGTTAGGGTTAGGGTTTGGGTTAGTGTTAGGGTTTGAGTTAAGGTTAGGGTTAGGGTTAGGGTTAGGGTTAGGGATAGGGTTTGGGTTAGGATTAGAGTTAGGGTTATGGTTTTGGCTTGGTTTAGGGTTAGGGTTAGGGTTTGGGTTACTGTTAGGGTTAGTGTTAGTGTTAGTGTTAGTGTTAGGGTTTGGGTTAGGGATAGGGTTAGGGTTAGGGTTAGGGTTTGGGTTATCGTTAGGGATAGTTTTTGGTTTAGGGTTAGGGTTAGGGTTAGGGTTAGGGTTAGGATTAGGGTCAGGTTTAGGTTTTGGGTTATGGTTAGGGTTAGGTTTAATGTTAGGGTGTTGATTAGGGTTAGGGTTAGGATTAGAGTTAGATTTAGGGTTTTGGTTTGGGTTAATGTTAGGGTAAGGATTTGGGTTAGGGTTAGGGTTAGTGTTAGGGTTTTGGTTTGGGTTAGGGTTAGGGTTAGGGTTAGGTTTAGGTTTTTGGTTAGGTTTAGGGTTAGGGTTAGGGTTTTGGTTAGGGTTAGGGTTAGCGTGAAGGTTATGTTTACTGTATTGGTTAGGGTTAGGGTTTAGGGTTAGTGTTAGGAATAGGGGTAGGGTTAGGGTTAGGGTTAAAGTTAGTGTTAGGAAGATGGTTAGGGTTAGGGTTATTGTGAGGGGTTGGGTGAGGGTTTGGGTTAGGGTTAGGGTTCGAGTTAGGGTTAGAGTTTGAGTTAGGGTTAGGGTTAGTTTAGGGTTTGGGTTAGGGTTTGGGTTAAGGTTAGGTTTAGGGTTAGGGTTAGGAATAGGGTTAGGGTTAGGGTTAGGGTTAGGGTTAGGATTTGGGTTAGGGTTTCGGTTAGGGTTAGGGTTAGGGTTAGGGTTTGCGTTAGGGTAAGGGTTAGGGTTAGGCTTTGAGTTAGGGTTAGGGTTAGGGTTAGGCT
>JAJHUQ010000057.1:420000-422500 GCA_035773235.1 Eospalax fontanierii | reverse complement strand
ATAGTTTTTGGTTTAGGGTTAGGGTTAGGGTTAGGGTTAGGGTTAGGATTAGGGTCAGGTTTAGGTTTTGGGTTATGGTTAGGGTTAGGTTTAATGTTAGGGTGTTGATTAGGGTTAGGGTTAGGATTAGAGTTAGATTTAGGGTTTTGGTTTGGGTTAATGTTAGGGTAAGGATTTGGGTTAGGGTTAGGGTTAGTGTTAGGGTTTTGGTTTGGGTTAGGGTTAGGGTTAGGGTTAGGTTTAGGTTTTTGGTTAGGTTTAGGGTTAGGGTTAGGGTTTTGGTTAGGGTTAGGGTTAGGGTTAGCGTGAAGGTTATGTTTACTGTATTGGTTAGGGTTAGGGTTTAGGGTTAGTGTTAGGAATAGGGTTAGGGTTAGGGTTAGGGTTAAAGTTAGTGTTAGGAATATGGTTAGGGTTAGGGTTATTGTTAGGGTTTGGGTTAGTGTTTGGGTTAGGGTTAGGGTTCGAGTTAGGGTTAGAGTTTGAGTTAGGGTTAGGGTTAGTTTAGGGTTTGGGTTAGGGTTTGGGTTAAGGTTAGGTTTAGGGTTAGGGTTAGGAATAGGGTTAGGGTTAGGGTTAGGGTTAGGGTTAGGATTTGGGTTAGGGTTTCGGTTAGGGTTAGGGTTAGGGTTAGGGTTTGCGTTAGGGTAAGGGTTAGGGTTAGGCTTTGAGTTAGGGTTAGGGTTAGGGTTAGGCTTAGGGTTTGGGTTAGGGTTATGGTTAGTGTTAGAGGTTGGGTTTGTGTTAGCGTTAGGGTTAGGGTTAGGATTAGGGTTAGGGTTAGGGTTAGGATTAGACTTAGGTTTAGAATTAGGGTTAGAGTTAGGGTTAGGGTTTTGGTTTGGGTTAGGGTTAGGGTTAGGATTTGGGTTAGTGTTAGGGTTAGGGTTAGGGTTAGTGTTAGGGTTAGGGTTTGGGTTAGGGTTAGGGTTAGGGTTATGGTTAAGGTTTGAGTTAGAGTTAGGTTAGTGTTAGGGTTAGGGTTTGGGTTATGGTTAGGTTTAGGTTTAGGTTTGAGTTTGAGTTAGGTTTAGGCTTAGCCTTAGGGTTAAGGTTAGGGTTAGTGTTATGGTTTGGGTTAGGGTTACGGTTAGGGTTAGGGTTAGGGTTTGGGTTAGGGTTAGGGTTAGGGTTTGGGTTAGGGTTAGAGTTAGGTTTAGGATTAGGGTTAGGGTTAGGATTAGGATTTGGGTTAGGGTTAGGTTTTGCGTTAGGGTTAGGTTTAGGGTTAGGTTTACTTTTTGGCTTAGGGTTAGGGTTAGGTTTAGGATTACGGTTAGGGTTAGTGTTAGGGTTAGAGTTTGGGTTAGGGTTAGGGTTTGATTAGGGTTTGGGTTAGGGTTAGGTTTAGAGTTAGGGTTTGGGTTAGGGTTAGGCTTAGGGTTAGTGATAGTGTTAGGGTTAGGCTTAGGGTTAAGGTTAGTGTTTGGGTTAGGGTTAGGTTTTGGGTTAGGTTTACTATTAGGGTTAAGTTTAGGGTTTGGGTTTGGGTTAGGTTTAAGCTTAGGGATAGCGTTAGGGTTAGGTTTAGGGTTCGGGTTAGGGTTAGGGTTTGGGTTAAAGTTAGGTTTAGGGTTAGGGTTAGGGTTCGGGTTACGGTTATGATTAGGGTTTGGGTAAGGTTTAGCGTTAGGTTTAGGGTTAGTGTTTTGCTTACGGTTAGGGTTAGGGTTTGGGTTTCGGTTAGGATTAGGGTTAGGGTTAGGGTTAGAGTTAGGGTTAGTGTTAGGGTTACGGTGTGGATTAGGGTTAGGGTTAGTATTAGGGTTACGATTAGGGTTAAGTTTAGGGTTTGTGTTTGGGTTAGGTTTAGGGTTAGGATTAGGGTTAGGTTTATGTTTTGGGTTAGGGTTAGGGTTAGGTTTAATGTTAGGGTTTTAATTAGGGTTAGGGTTAGGATTAGATTTAGGTTTAGGGTTTTGGTTTCGGTTAATGTTAGGGTTAGGATTTCGGTTAGTGTTAGGGTTGGGGTTTGTGTTGGGGTGGGGGTGTGCTTTGGGGTTGGGGTTAGGCTTAGGTTTAGGTTTTTGGTTAGGTTTAGGGTTAGGGTTAGGGTTTGCGTTAGTGTTAGGGTTAGAGTGAAGGTTATGTTTAGGGTATTGGTTAGCCTTAGGGTCTAGGGTTAGTGTTAGGAATGGGGTTAGGGTTGGGTTAGGGTTAGCGTTAAGGTTAGTGTTAGGAATAGGGTTAGGGTTTGGGTTAGTGTTTGAGTTAGGGTTAGGGTCCGAGTAAGGGTTAGAGTTTGAGTTAGGGTTAAGGGTAGGGTTAGGGTTTGGGCTAGCGTTTGGGTTAATGTTAGGTTTAGGGTTAGGGTTAGGAATAGGGTTAGGGTTAGGGTTTGGGTTAGGGTTAGGGTTAGGATTAGGGTTTGGGTTAGGGTTCGAGTTAGGGTTAGTTTTTGGGTTAGGGTTAGGCTTAGGATTAGGGTTAGGGTTAGGTTTAGGTTTAGGGTTTGGGTAAGGGTTAGGGTTAGGGTTCGTGTTAGGGTTAGGGTTAGGGT
>JAJHUQ010000057.1:405000-415000 GCA_035773235.1 Eospalax fontanierii | reverse complement strand
TTAGAGTTTGGGTTAGGGTTAGGGTTTGATTAGGGTTTGGGTTAGGGTTAGGTTTAGAGTTAGGGTTTGGGTTAGGGTTAGGGTTAGGGTTAGGCTTAGGGTTAGTGATAGTGTTAGGGTTAGGCTTAGGGTTAAGGTTAGTGTTTGGGTTAGGGTTAGGTTTTGGGTTAGGTTTACTATTAGGGTTAAGTTTAGGGTTTGGGTTTGGGTTAGGTTTAAGGTTAGGGATAGCGTTAGGGTTAGGTTTAGGGTTCGGGTTAGGGTTAGGGTTTCGGTTAAAGTTAGGTTTAGGGTTAGGGTTAGGGTTCGGGTTACGGTTATGATTAGGGTTTGGGTAAGGTTTAGCGTTAGGTTTAGGGTTAGTGTTTTGCTTACGGTTAGGGTTAGGGTTTGGGTTTCGGTTAGGATTAGGGTTAGGGTTAGGGTTAGGGTTAGGGTTATTGTTAGGGTTAGGGTGTGGATTAGGGTTAGGGTTAGTATTAGGGTTACGATTAGGGTTAAGTTTAGGGATTGTGTTTGGGTTAGGGTTAGGGTTAGGATTAGGGTTAGGTTTATGTTTTGGGTTAGGGTTAGGGTTAGGTTTAATGTTAGGGTTTTAATTAGGGTTAGGGTTAGGATTAGAGTTAGGTTTAGGGTTTTGGTTTGGGTTAATGTTAGGGTTAGGATTTCGGTTAGTGTTAGGGTTAGGGTTAGTGTTAGGGTTGGGGTTTGGGTTAGGGTTAGGTTTAGGGTTAGGATTCGGTTTTTGGTTAGGTTTAGGGTTAGGGTTAGGGTTAGGGTTAGGGATAAGGTTTGGGTTAGGGTTTGGGTGAGGGTTTGGGTTAGGTTTAGGTTTTTGGTTAGGTTTAGGGTTAGGGTTAGGAATAGGGTTATGGTTAAGGTTTGGGTTAGGATTAGGGTTAGGATTAGAGTTTGGGTTAGGGTTCGGGTTAGGGTTAGTTTTTGGGTTAGGGTTAGGGTTAGGATTAGGGTTAGGGTTAGGTTTAGGTTTAGGGTTTGGGTAAGGGTTAGTGTTTGTGTTAGGGTTAGGGTTAGGGTTAGGGTTTGGTTTAGGGTTAGTGTTATATTTTGGGTTAGGTTTAGGGTTAGGATAAGGGTTAGCGTTAGGGTTAGGGTTAGGGTTAGGGTTAGGGTTTGGGTTAGGGTTAGGGTTTGAGTTAAGGTTAGGGTTAGGGTTAGGGTTAGGGTTAGGGATAGGGTTTGGGTTAGGATTAGAGTTAGGGTTATGGTTTTGGCTTGGTTTAGGGTTAGGGTTAGGGTTTGGGTTACTGTTAGGGTTAGGGTTAGGGTTAGGGTTAGGGTTAGGGTTAGGGTTAGGGTTAGTGTTAGTGTTAGTGTTAGGGTTTGGGTTAGGGATAGGGTTAGGGTTAGGGTTAGGGTTTGGGCTATCGTTAGGGTTAGTTTTTGGTTTAGGGTTAGGGTTAGGGTTAGTCTTAGGGTTAGGATTAGGGTCAGGTTTAGGTTTTGGGTTAGGGTTAGGGTTAGGTTTAATGTTAGGGTTTTGATTAGGGTTAGGGTTAGGATTAGAGTTAGATTTAGGGTTTTGGTTTGGGTTAATGTTAGGGTTAGGATTTGGGTTAGGGTTAGGGTTAGTGTTAGGGTTTTGGTTTGGGTTAGGGTTAGGGTTAGGGTTAGGTTTAGGTTTTTGGTTAGGTTTAGGGTTAGGGTTAGTGTTTTGGTTAGGGTTAGGCTTAGCGTGAAGGTTATGTTTACTGTATTGGTTAGGGTTAGGGTTTAGGGTTAGTGTTAGGAATAGGGTTAGGGTTAGGGTTAGGGTTAAAGTTAGTGTTAGGAATATGGTTAGGGTTAGGGTTATTGTTAGGGTTTGGGTTAGTGTTTGGGTTAGGGTTAGGGTTCGAGTTAGGGTTAGAGTTTGAGTTAGGGTTAGGGTTAGGTTAGGGTTTGGTTTAGGGTTTGGGTTAAGGTTAGGTTTAGGGTTAGGGTTAGGAATAGGGTTAGGGTTAGGGTTTGTTTTAGGGTTAGGGTTAGCATTAGGGTTTGGGTTAGGGTTCGAGTTAGGGTTAGTTTTTGGGTTAGGGTTAGGGTTAGGATTAGGGTTAGGGTTAGGTTTAGGTTTAGGGTTTGGGTAAGGGTTAGGGTTTGGATTAGGGTTAGGGTTAGGGTTAGGGTTTGGTTTAGTGTTAGTGTTATTAGTTGGGATAGGTTTAGGGTTTGGATAAGGGCAAGGGTTAGGGATAGGTTAGGGTTTGGTATAGGGTTAGGGTTATGGTTTCGGTTAGGGTTAGGGTTAGGGTTAGGGTTAGGCATAGGGTTTGGGTTAGGGTTATGGTTAGTGTTAGAGGTTGGGTTTGTGTTAGCGTTAGGGTTAGGGTTAGGATTAGGGTTAGGGTTAGGGTTAGGATTAGACTTAGGTTTAGAATTAGGGTTAGAGTTAGGGTTAGGGTTTTGGTTTGGGTTAGGGTTAGGGTTAGGATTTGGGTTAGTGTTAGGGTTAGGGTTAGGGTTAGTGTTAGGGTTAGGGTTTGGGTTAGGGTTAGGGTTAGGGTTATGGTTAAGGTTTGAGTTAGAGTTAGGTTAGTGTTAGGGTTAGGGTTTGGGTTATGGTTAGGTTTAGGTTTAGGTTTGAGTTTGAGTTAGGTGTAGGCTTAGCCTTAGGGTTAAGGTTAGGGTTAGTGTTATGGTTTGGGTTAGGGTTAGGGTTAGGGTTAGGGTTTGGGTTAGGGTTAGGGTTAGGGTTAGGGTTTGGGTTAGGGTTCGAGTTAGGTTTAGGATTAGGGTTAGGGTTAGGATTAGGATTTGGGTTAGGGTTAGGTTTTGCGTTAGGGTTAGGTTTAGTGTTAGGTTTACTTTTTGGCTTAGGGTTAGGGTTAGGTTTAGGATTACGGTTAGGGTTAGTGTTAGGGTTAGAGTTTGGGTTAGGGTTAGGGTTTGATTAGGGTTTGGGTTAGGGTTAGGTTTAGAGTTAGGGTTTGGGTTAGGGTTAGGGTTAGGGTTAGGCTTAGGGTTAGTGATAGTGTTAGGGTTAGGCTTAGGGTTAAGGTTAGTGTTTGGGTTAGGGTTAGGTTTTGGGTTAGGTTTACTATTAGGGTTAAGTTTAGGGTTTGGGTTTGGGTTAGGTTTAAGGTTAGGGATAGCGTTAGGGTTAGGTTTAGGGTTCGGGTTAGGGTTAGGGTTTCGGTTAAAGTTAGGTTTAGGGTTAGGGTTAGGGTTCGGGTTACGGTTATGATTAGGGTTTGGGTAAGGTTTAGCGTTAGGTTTAGGGTTAGTGTTTTGCTTACGGTTAGGGTTAGGGTTTGGGTTTCGGTTAGGATTAGGGTTAGGGTTAGGGTTAGGGTTAGGGTTATTGTTAGGGTTAGGGTGTGGATTAGGGTTAGGGTTAGTATTAGGGTTACGATTAGGGTTAAGTTTAGGGATTGTGTTTGGGTTAGGGTTAGGGTTAGGATTAGGGTTAGGTTTATGTTTTGGGTTAGGGTTAGGGTTAGGTTTAATGTTAGGGTTTTAATTAGGGTTAGGGTTAGGATTAGAGTTAGGTTTAGGGTTTTGGTTTGGGTTAATGTTAGGGTTAGGATTTCGGTTAGTGTTAGGGTTAGGGTTAGTGTTAGGGTTGGGGTTTGGGTTAGGGTTAGGTTTAGGGTTAGGATTCGGTTTTTGGTTAGGTTTAGGGTTAGGGTTAGGGTTAGGGTTAGGGATAAGGTTTGGGTTAGGGTTTGGGTGAGGGTTTGGGTTAGGTTTAGGTTTTTGGTTAGGTTTAGGGTTAGGGTTAGGAATAGGGTTATGGTTAAGGTTTGGGTTAGGATTAGGGTTAGGATTAGAGTTTGGGTTAGGGTTCGGGTTAGGGTTAGTTTTTGGGTTAGGGTTAGGGTTAGGATTAGGGTTAGGGTTAGGTTTAGGTTTAGGGTTTGGGTAAGGGTTAGTGTTTGTGTTAGGGTTAGGGTTAGGGTTAGGGTTTGGTTTAGGGTTAGTGTTATATTTTGGGTTAGGTTTAGGGTTAGGATAAGGGTTAGCGTTAGGGTTAGGGTTAGGGTTAGGGTTAGGGTTTGGGTTAGGGTTAGGGTTTGAGTTAAGGTTAGGGTTAGGGTTAGGGTTAGGGTTAGGGATAGGGTTTGGGTTAGGATTAGAGTTAGGGTTATGGTTTTGGCTTGGTTTAGGGTTAGGGTTAGGGTTTGGGTTACTGTTAGGGTTAGGGTTAGGGTTAGGGTTAGGGTTAGGGTTAGGGTTAGGGTTAGTGTTAGTGTTAGTGTTAGGGTTTGGGTTAGGGATAGGGTTAGGGTTAGGGTTAGGGTTTGGGTTATCGTTAGGGTTAGTTTTTGGTTTAGGGTTAGGGTTAGGGTTAGTCTTAGGGTTAGGATTAGGGTCAGGTTTAGGTTTTGGGTTAGGGTTAGGGTTAGGTTTAATGTTAGGGTTTTGATTAGGGTTAGGGTTAGGATTAGAGTTAGATTTAGGGTTTTGGTTTGGGTTAATGTTAGGGTTAGGATTTGGGTTAGGGTTAGGGTTAGTGTTAGGGTTTTGGTTTGGGTTAGGGTTAGGGTTAGGGTTAGGTTTAGGTTTTTGGTTAGGTTTAGGGTTAGGGTTAGTGTTTTGGTTAGGGTTAGGCTTAGCGTGAAGGTTATGTTTACTGTATTGGTTAGGGTTAGGGTTTAGGGTTAGTGTTAGGAATAGGGTTAGGGTTAGGGTTAGGGTTAAAGTTAGTGTTAGGAATATGGTTAGGGTTAGGGTTATTGTTAGGGTTTGGGTTAGTGTTTGGGTTAGGGTTAGGGTTCGAGTTAGGGTTAGAGTTTGAGTTAGGGTTAGGGTTAGGTTAGGGTTTGGTTTAGGGTTTGGGTTAAGGTTAGGTTTAGGGTGAGGCTTAGGAATAGGGTTAGGGTTCGGGTTTGTTTTAGGGTTCGGGATAGCATTAGGGTTTGGGTTAGGGTTCGAGTTAGGGTTAGTTTTTGGGTTAGGGTTAGGGTTAGGATTAGGGTTAGGGTTAGGTTTAGGTTTAGGGTTTGGGTAAGGGTTAGGGTTTGGATTAGGGTTAGGGTTAGGGTTAGGGTTTGGTTTAGGGTTAGTGTTATTTTTTGGGTTAGGTTTAGGGTTAGGATAAGGGTTAGGGTTAGGGTTAGGTTAGGGTTTGGGTTAGGGTTAGGGTTAGGGTTTCGGTTAGGGTTAGGGTTAGGGTTAGGGTTAGGCTTAGGGTTTGGGTTAGGGTTATGGTTAGTGTTAGAGGTTGGGTTTGTGTTAGCGTTAGGGTTAGGGTTAGGATTAGGGTTAGGGTTAGGGTTAGGATTAGACTTAGGTTTAGAATTAGGGATAGAGTTAGGGTTAGGGTTTTGGTTTGGGTTAGGGTTAGGGATAGGATTTGGGTTAGTGTTAGGGTTAGGGTTAGGGTTAGTGTTAGGGTTAGGGTTTGGGTTAGGGTTAGGGTTAGGGTTATGGTTAAGGTTTGAGTTAGAGTTAGGTTAGTGTTAGGGTTAGGGTTTGGGTTATGGTTAGGTTTAGGTTTAGGTTTGAGTTTGAGTTAGGTGTAGGCTTAGCCTTAGGGTTAAGGTTAGGGTTAGTGTTATGGTTTGGGTTAGGGTTAGGGTTAGGGTTAGGGTTTGGGTTAGGGTTAGGGTTAGGGTTAGGGTTTGGGTTAGGGTTCGAGTTAGGTTTAGGATTAGGGTTAGGGTTAGGATTAGGATTTGGGTTAGGGTTAGGTTTTGCGTTAGGGTTAGGTTTAGGGTTAGGTTTACTTTTTGGCTTAGGGTTAGGGTTAGGTTTAGGATTACGGTTAGGGTTAGTGTTAGGGTTAGAGTTTGGGTTAGGGTTAGGGTTTGATTAGGGTTTGGGTTAGGGTTAGGTTTAGAGTTAGGGTTTGGGTTAGGGTTAGGGTTAGGGTTAGGCTTAGGGTTAGTGATAGTGTTAGGGTTAGGCTTAGGGTTAAGGTTAGTGTTTGGGTTAGGGTTAGGTTTTGGGTTAGGTTTACTATTAGGGTTAAGTTTAGGGTTTGGGTTTGGGTTAGGTTTAAGGTTAGGGATAGCGTTAGGGTTAGGTTTAGGGTTCGGGTTAGGGTTAGGGTTTCGGTTAAAGTTAGGTTTAGGGTTAGGGTTAGGGTTCGGGTTACGGTTATGATTAGGGTTTGGGTAAGGTTTAGCGTTAGGTTTAGGGTTAGTGTTTTGCTTACGGTTAGGGTTAGGGTTTGGGTTTCGGTTAGGATTAGGGTTAGGGTTAGGGTTAGGGTTATTGTTAGGGTTAGGGTGTGGATTAGGGTTAGGGTTAGTATTAGGGTTACGATTAGGGTTAAGTTTAGGGATTGTGTTTGGGTTAGGGTTAGGGTTAGGATTAGGGTTAGGTTTATGTTTTGGGTTAGGGTTAGGGTTAGGTTTAATGTTAGGGTTTTAATTAGGGTTAGGGTTAGGATTAGAGTTAGGTTTAGGGTTTTGGTTTGGGTTAATGTTAGGGTTAGGATTTCGGTTAGTGTTAGGGTTAGGGTTAGTGTTAGGGTTGGGGTTTGGGTTAGGGTTAGGTTTAGGGTTAGGATTCGGTTTTTGGTTAGGTTTAGGGTTAGGGTTAGGGTTAGGGTTAGGGATAAGGTTTGGGTTAGGGTTTGGGTGAGGGTTTGGGTTAGGTTTAGGTTTTTGGTTAGGTTTAGGGTTAGGGTTAGGAATAGGGTTATGGTTAAGGTTTGGGTTAGGATTAGGGTTAGGATTAGAGTTTGGGTTAGGGTTCGGGTTAGGGTTAGTTTTTGGGTTAGGGTTAGGGTTAGGATTAGGGTTAGGGTTAGGTTTAGGTTTAGGGTTTGGGTAAGGGTTAGTGTTTGTGTTAGGGTTAGGGTTAGGGTTAGGGTTTGGTTTAGGGTTAGTGTTATATTTTGGGTTAGGTTTAGGGTTAGGATAAGGGTTAGCGTTAGGGTTAGGGTTAGGGTTAGGGTTAGGGTTTGGGTTAGGGTTAGGGTTTGAGTTAAGGTTAGGGTTAGGGTTAGGGTTAGGGTTAGGGATAGGGTTTGGGTTAGGATTAGAGTTAGGGTTATGGTTTTGGCTTGGTTTAGGGTTAGGGTTAGGGTTTGGGTTACTGTTAGGGTTAGGGTTAGGGTTAGGGTTAGGGTTAGGGTTAGGGTTAGGGGTAGGGTGAGTGTTAGTGTTAGTGTTAGGGTTTGGGTTAGGGATAGGGTTAGGGTTAGGGTTAGGGTTTGGGTTATCGTTAGGGTTAGTTTTTGGTTTAGGGTTAGGGTTAGGGTTAGTCTTAGGGTTAGGATTAGGGTCAGGTTTAGGTTTTGGGTTAGGGTTAGGGTTAGGTTTAATGTTAGGGTTTTGATTAGGGTTAGGGTTAGGATTAGAGTTAGATTTAGGGTTTTGGTTTGGGTTAATGTTAGGGTTAGGATTTGGGTTAGGGTTAGGGTTAGTGTTAGGGTTTTGGTTTGGGTTAGGGTTAGGGTTAGGGTTAGGTTTAGGTTTTTGGTTAGGTTTAGGGTTAGGGTTAGTGTTTTGGTTAGGGTTAGGCTTAGCGTGAAGGTTATGTTTACTGTATTGGTTAGGGTTAGGGTTTAGGGTTAGTGTTAGGAATAGGGTTAGGGTTAGGGTTAGGGTTAAAGTTAGTGTTAGGAATATGGTTAGGGTTAGGGTTATTGTTAGGGTTTGGGTTAGTGTTTGGGTTAGGGTTAGGGTTCGAGTTAGGGTTAGAGTTTGAGTTAGGGTTAGGGTTAGGTTAGGGTTTGGTTTAGGGTTTGGGTTAAGGTTAGGTTTAGGGTTAGGGTTAGGAATAGGGTTAGGGTTAGGGTTTGTTTTAGGGTTAGGGTTAGCATTAGGGTTTGGGTTAGGGTTCGAGTTAGGGTTAGTTTTTGGGTTAGGGTTAGGGTTAGGATTAGGGTTAGGGTTAGGTTTAGGTTTAGGGTTTGGGTAAGGGTTAGGGTTTGGATTAGGGTTAGGGTTAGGGTTAGGGTTTGGTTTAGGGTTAGTGTTATTTTTTGGGTTAGGTTTAGGGTTAGGATAAGGGTTAGGGTTAGGGTTAGGTTAGGGTTTGGGTTAGGGTTAGGGTTAGGGTTTCGGTTAGGGTTAGGGTTAGGGTTAGGGTTAGGCTTAGGGTTTGGGTTAGGGTTATGGTTAGTGTTAGAGGTTGGGTTTGTGTTAGCGTTAGGGTTAGGGTTAGGATTAGGGTTAGGGTTAGGGTTAGGATTAGACTTAGGTTTAGAATTAGGGTTAGAGTTAGGGTTAGGGTTTTGGTTTGGGTTAGGGTTAGGGTTAGGATTTGGGTTAGTGTTAGGGTTAGGGTTAGGGTTAGTGTTAGGGTTAGGGTTTGGGTTAGGGTTAGGGTTAGGGTTATGGTTAAGGTTTGAGTTAGAGTTAGGTTAGTGTTAGGGTTAGGGTTTGGGTTATGGTTAGGTTTAGGTTTAGGTTTGAGTTTGAGTTAGGTGTAGGCTTAGCCTTAGGGTTAAGGTTAGGGTTAGTGTTATGGTTTGGGTTAGGGTTAGGGTTAGGGTTAGGGTTTGGGTTAGGGTTAGGGTTAGGGTTAGGGTTTGGGTTAGGGTTCGAGTTAGGTTTAGGATTAGGGTTAGGGTTAGGATTAGGATTTGGGTTAGGGTTAGGTTTTGCGTTAGGGTTAGGTTTAGGGTTAGGTTTACTTTTTGGCTTAGGGTTAGGGTTAGGTTTAGGATTACGGTTAGGGTTAGTGTTAGGGTTAGAGTTTGGGTTAGGGTTAGGGTTTGATTAGGGTTTGGGTTAGGGTTAGGTTTAGAGTTAGGGTTTGGGTTAGGGTTAGGGTTAGGGTTAGGCTTAGGGTTAGTGATAGTGTTAGGGTTAGGCTTAGGGTTAAGGTTAGTGTTTGGGTTAGGGTTAGGTTTTGGGTTAGGTTTACTATTAGGGTTAAGTTTAGGGTTTGGGTTTGGGTTAGGTTTAAGGTTAGGGATAGCGTTAGGGTTAGGTTTAGGGTTCGGGTTAGGGTTAGGGTTTCGGTTAAAGTTAGGTTTAGGGTTAGGGTTAGGGTTCGGGTTACGGTTATGATTAGGGTTTGGGTAAGGTTTAGCGTTAGGTTTAGGGTTAGTGTTTTGCTTACGGTTAGGGTTAGGGTTTGGGTTTCGGTTAGGATTAGGGTTAGGGTTAGGGTTAGGGTTAGGGTTATTGTTAGGGTTAGGGTGTGGATTAGGGTTAGGGTTAGTATTAGGGTTACGATTAGGGTTAAGTTTAGGGATTGTGTTTGGGTTAGGGTTAGGGTTAGGATTAGGGTTAGGTTTATGTTTTGGGTTAGGGTTAGGGTTAGGTTTAATGTTAGGGTTTTAATTAGGGTTAGGGTTAGGATTAGAGTTAGGTTTAGGGTTTTGGTTTGGGTTAATGTTAGGGTTAGGATTTCGGTTAGTGTTAGGGTTAGGGTTAGTGTTAGGGTTGGGGTTTGATTTAGGGTTAGGGTTAGGGTTAGGTTTAGGTTTTTGGTTAGGTTTAGGGTTAGGGTTAGGGTTTGGGTTAGTGTTAGGGTTAGCGTGAAGGTTATGTTTAGGGTATTGGTTAGGGTTAGGGTCTAGGGTTAGTGTTAGGAATAGGGTTAGGGTTGGGTTAGGGTTAGGGTTAAGGTTAGTGTTAGGAATAGGGTTAGGGTTAGGGTTATTGTTAGGGTTTGGGTTAGTGTTTGGGTTAGGGTTAGGGTTCGAGTTAGGGTTAGAGTTTGAGTTGGGGTTAAGGTTAGGGTTAGGGTTTGGGTTAGCGTTTGGGTTAAGGTTAGGTTTAGGGTTAGGGTTAGGAATAGGGTTAGGGTTAGGGTTTGGGTTAGGGTTAGGGTTTGGGATAGGGTTAGGGTTTGAGTTAGGCTTCGAGTTAGGGATCGTTTATGCGTTAGGGTTAGGCTTAGGATTAGGGTTAGGGTTAGGTTTAGGTTTAGGATTTGGGTAAGGGTTAGGGTTAGGGTTAGGGTTAGTGTTAGGGTTAGGGTTAGGGTTAGAGTTAGGTTTTGGGTTCGGGTTAGGGTTAATGTTTAGGGTTAGTGATAGTGTTAGGGTTAGGCTTAGTATTAAGGTTAGTGTTTAGGTTAGGGTTAGGTTTTGGGTTAGGTTTACTATTAGGGTTAAGTTTAGGGTTTGGGTTTGGGTTAGGTTTAA
>JAJHUQ010000057.1:397500-400000 GCA_035773235.1 Eospalax fontanierii | reverse complement strand
GTTAGGGTTAGGGTTTGGGTTAGGGTTAGGGTTAGCGTGAAGGTTATGTTTACTGTATTGGTTAGGGTTAGGGTTTAGGGTTAGTGTTAGGAATAGGGTTAGGGTTAGGGTTAGGGTTAAGGTTAGTGTTAGGAATATGGTTAGGGTTAGGGTTATTGTTAGGGTTTGGCTTATTGTTTGGGTTAGGGTTAGGGTTCGAGTTAGGGTTAGAGTTTGAGTTAGGGTTAGGGTTAAGGTTAGGGTTTCGGTTTGGGTTTGGGTTAAGGTTAGGTTTAGTGTTAGGGTTAGGAATAGGGTTAGGGTTAGGGTTGGGTTAGGGTTAGGGTTAGGTTTTGAGTTAGGGTTACGGTTAGGGTTAGGGTTAGGGTTACGATTAGAGTTAGGGTTAGAGTTATGGTTTGGGTTAGTGTTAGGGTTAGTGTTAGTGTTAGTGTTAGTGTTTGGGTTAGGGTTAGGGTTAGGGTTAGGTTTTCGGTTATCGTTAGGGTTAGTTTTTGGGTTAGGGTTAGGGTTAGGATTATGGTTATGGTTAGGGTTAGGGTTAGGGTTAGGGTTAGGATTAGGGTTAGGTTTAGGTTTTGGGTTAGGGTTAGGGTTAGGTTTAATATTAGGGTTTTGATTAGGGTTAGGGTTAGGGTTAGAGTTAGATTTAGGGCTTTGGTTTGGGTTAATGTTAGGGTTAGGATTTGGGTTAGTGTTAGCGTTAGGGTTAGTGTTAGGGTTTGGGTTTGGTTTAGGGTTAGGTTTAGGGTTAGGTTTAGGTTTTTGGTTAGGTTTAGGGTTTTGGTTAGGGTTTGGGTTAGGGTTAGGGTTAGCGTGAAGGTTATGTTTAGGGTATTGGTTAGGGTTAGGGTTTAGGGTTAGTGTTAGGAATAGGGTTAGGGTTGGGTTAGGGTTAGGGTTAAGGATAGTGTTAGGAATAGGGTTAGGGTTAGGGTTATTGTTAGGGTTTGGGTTAGTGTTTGGGTTAAGGTTAGGTTTCGAGTTAGGGTTAGAGTTTGAGTTAGGGTTAAGGTTAGGGTTAGGGTTTGGGTTAGCGTTTGGGTTAAGGTTAGGTTTAGGGTTAGGGTTAGGAATAGGGTTAGGGTTAGGGTTTGGGTTAGGGTTAGGGTTAGGATTAGGGTTTGGGTTAGGGTTCGAGTTATGGTTAGTTTTTGGGTTAGGGTTAGGCTTAGGATTAGGGTTAGGGTTAGGTTTACGTTTAGGGTTTGGGTAAGGGTTAGGATTAGGGTTAGGGTTATTGTTAGGGTTAGGATTAGGGTTAGGTTTAGGTTTTGGGTTAGGGTTAGGTTTAGGTTTAATGTTAGGGTTTAGATTAGGGTTACGGTTAGGATTAGAGTTAGATTTAGCGTTTTGGTTTGGGTTAATGTTAGGGTTAGGATTTGGGTTAGGGTTAGGGTTAGTGTTAGGGTTTGGGTTTGGGTTAGGGTTAGGCTTAGGGTTAGGTTTAGGTTTTTGGTTAGGTTTAGGGTTAGGGTTAGGGTTTGGGTTAGGGTTAGGGTTAGCGTGAAGGTTATGTTTAGGGTATTGTTTAGGGTTATGGTTTAGGGTTAGTGTTAGGGTTTGGGTGTGGGTAAGGGTTAGGGTTTGGGTTAGGGTTAGGGTTTGGGTTAGGGTTTGGGTTAAGGTTAGGTTTAGGGTTAGGGTTAGGAATAGGGTTAGGGTTAGGGTTTGGGTTAGGGTTAGGGTTAGGATTAGGGTTTGGGTTCGAGTTCGAGTTAGGGTTAGTTTTTGGGTTAGGGTTAGGGTTAGGATTAGGGTTAGGGTTACGTTTAGGTTTAGGGTTTGGGTAAGGGTTAGGTTTTGGGTTAGGGTTAGGGTTTGGGTTAGGGTTTGGGTTAAGGTTAGGTTTTGGGTTAGGGTTAGGGTTTGGGTTAGGGTTCGAGTTAGGGTTAGTTTTTGGGTTAGGGTTAGGGATAGGGTTAGGGTTTGGGTTAGGGTTAGGGTTAGGGTTAGTCTTAGGAATAGGGTTAGGGTTAGGGTTATTGTTAGGGTTTGGGTTAGCGTTTGGATTAGGGTTAGGTTTAGGTTTTGGGTTAGGGTTAGAGTTAGGGTTAGGGTTTGAGTTAGGGTTAGGGTTAGCGTTAGGGATAGGGTTTGGGTTATGGTTTAGGGTTTGGGTTTGGGTTAGGGTTTGGGTTAAGGTTAGGTTTAGGGTTATGGTTAGGAATAGGGTTATGGTTAGGGTTTGGGTTAGGGTTAGGGTTAGGGTTAGGATTAGGGTTAGGGTTAGGTTTAGGTTTAGGGTTTGGGTAAGGGTTAGGGTTTGTGTTAGGGTTAGGGTTAGGGTTAGGGTTAGGGTTAGGGTTAGGGTTTGGTTTAGGGTTAGTGTTATATTTTGGGTTAAGTTTAGGGTTAGGATAAGGGTTAAGGTTAGGGTTAGGGTTAGGGTTTGGGTTAGGGTTAGGGTTAGGGTTTGAGTTAGGGTTAGGGTTAGGGTTAGGGTTAGGGTTAGGGTTAGGATTAGAGTTAGGGTTAGGGTTAGGGTTTGGGTTAGTGT
>JAJHUQ010000057.1:380000-390000 GCA_035773235.1 Eospalax fontanierii | reverse complement strand
AATAGGGTTAGGGTTAGGGTTAGGGTTAGGGTTAGGGTTAAGTTTAGGGTTAGGATTTGGGTTAGTGTTAGGGTTATTGTTAGGGTTTCGGTTAGTGTTTGTGTTAGGGTTAGGGTTCGAATTAGGGTTAGAGTTTGAGTTAGGGTTAAGTTTAGGGTTAGGGTTTGGGTTAGGGTTACGGTTAGGGTTAGTGTTAGGGTTTGGTTTAGGGTTAGTGTTATATTTTGGGTTAGGTTTAGGGTTAGGATAAGGGTTAGGGTTAGGGTTAAGGTTAGTTTAGGGTTAGGGTTAGGATTTGGGTTAGGGTTTGGGTTAGGGTTAGGGTTAGGTTTAGGGTTAGGTTTAGGTTTAGGGTTTGGGTAAGGGTTAGGGTTAGGGTTAGGGTTAGGGTTTGGTTTAGGGTTAGGGTTAGGATTAGGGTTTGGGTTTGGGTTCGAGTTAGGATTTGTTTTTGGGTTAGGGTTAGGGTTAGCGTTAGATTAGGGTTAGGATTAGGTTTAGGTTTTGGGTAAGGGTTAGGGTTAGGGTTTGGTTTAGGGTTAGTGTTATTTTTTGGGTTAGGTTTAGGGTTAGGATAAGGGTTAGGGTTAGGTTTAGGGTTAGGGTTTGGGTTAGGGTTAGGGTTAGTGTTTGAGGTAGGGTTAGGGTTAGGGTTAGGGTCAGGATTTGTGTTAGGATTTGGGTTAGGATTTGGGTTAGGGTTAGGGTTAGGGTTAGGGTTAGGGTTTGGTTTAGGGTTTGGGTTAAGGTTAGGTTTAGGGTTAATGTTAGGAATAGGGTTAGGGTTAGGGTTTGGGTTAGGGTTAGGGTTAGGATTAGGGTTAGGGTTAGGTTTAGGTTTAGGGTTTGGGTAAGGGTTACGGTTTGGGTTAGGGTTAGGGTTAGGGTTAGGGTTATGGTTAGGGTTTGGTTTAGGGTTAGTGTTTTACTTTGGGTTAGGATTAGGGTTTGGATAAGGATTAGGGTTAGGGTTAGTGTTGGGTTTGGTGTAGGGTTAGGGTTAGGGTTTGAGTGAGGGTTAGGGTTAGGGTTAGTGTTAGGGTTAGGATTAGGGTTAGGGTTACGGTTAGGTTTAGGTCTAGCGTGTCGGCAAGGGTTAGGGATTGGGTTAGGTTTAGTGTTAAGGTTAGGGTTAGGGTTTGGTTTAGGGTTAGTGTTATTTTTTGTGTTAGGTTTAGGGTTAGGATAAGGGTTAGGGTTAGGTATAGGGTTAGGTTTACTTTTTGGGTTACGGTTAGGGTTAGGTTTAGGATTACGGTTAGGGTTAGTGTTTGGGTTAGGGTTTGGGTTAGAGTTAGTGTTTGATTAGGGTTTGGGTTAGGGTTAGGTTTAGGGTTAGGGTTTGGGTTAAGGTTAGTGTTAGGGTTAGGATTAGAAATAGGATTAGTGTTAGGGTTAGAGTTAGGGCTCGGGTTAGGATTAGGATAAGGGTTAGGGTTAGGATTAGAGTTAGTGTTAGGGTTTTGGATTGGTTTAGGATAAGGGATAGGGTTAGGGTTTGGGTTAGTGTTAGGGTTAGTGTTAGTGATAGTGTTACGGTTTGGGTTAGGGTTAGGGTTAGGGTTAGGGTTAGGGTTAGGGTTTGGGTTATTTTTAGGGTTAGTTTTTGGGTTAGGGTTAGGGTTAGGATTAGGGTTAGGGTTAGATTTAGGGTTAGGGTTTGGGTTAGGGTTAGGGTTAGGTTTAGGGTTTGAGTTAGGGTTAGGTTTAGGGTTAGGGATTGGGTTAGGGTTAGTGTTAGGGTTAGGGGTTGGGTTTGTGTTAGGGTTAGAGTTAGGGTTAGGATTAGAATTAGGGTTAGGGTTAGGATTAGGGTTAGGTTTAGGTTTTGGGTTAGGGTTAGGGTTAGGTTTAATGTTAGGGTTTTGATTAGGGTTAGGATTAGGATTAGAGTTAGGTTTAGGGATTTGGTTTGGGTTAATGTTAGGGTTAGGATTTGGGTTAGTGTTAGGGTTAGGGTTAGTGTTAGGGTTAGGGTTTGGGTTAGGGTTAGGGTTAGGGTTAGGTGTAGGTTTTTGGTTAGGTTTAGGTTTAGGGTTAGGGTTTGGGTTAGGGTTAGAGTTAGCGTGAAGGTCATGTTTAGGGTATTGGTTAGGGTTAGGGTTTAGGGTTAGGGTTAGGAATAGGGTTAGGGTTAGGGTTAGGGTTAGGGTTAGGGTTTTAGTTTGGGTTAGGGTTAGGGTTAGGGTTAGGGTTAGGGTTAAGTTTAGGGTTAGGATTTGGGTTAGTGTTAGGGTTATTGTTAGGGTTTCGGTTAGTGTTTGGGTTAGGTTTAGGGTTCGAATTAGGGTTAGAGTTTGAGTTAGGGTTAAGTTTAGGGTTAGGGTTTGGGTTAGGGTTACGGTTAGGGTTAGTGTTAGGGTTTGGTTTAGGGTTAGTGTTATATTTTGGGTTAGATTTAGGGTTAGGATAAGGGTTAGGGTTAAGGTTAGTTTAGGGTTAGGGTTAGGATTTGGGTTAGGGTTTGGGTTCGGGTTAGGGTTAGGGTTAGGGTTAGGGTTAGGGTTTGGGTTAGAGTTTGGATTAAGGTTAGGTTTAGGGTTAATGTTAGGAATAGGGTTAGGGTTATTGTTAGGGTTTGGGTTAGTGTTTGGGTTAGGGTTAGGGTTCGAGTTAGCGTTAGAGTTTGAGTTAGGGTTAAGTTTAGGGTTAGGGTTAGGGTTAGGATTAGATTAGGGTTAGGTTTAGGTTTAGGGTTTGGGTAAGGGTTAGGGTTAGGGTTAAGGTTTGGTTTAGGGTTAGGGTTAGGATTAGGGTTTGGGTTAGGTTTCGAGTTAGCATTTGTTTTTGGGTTAGGGTTAGGGTTAGGGTTAGATTAGGGTTAGGATTAGGTTTAGGGTTTGGGTAAGGGTTAGGGTTAGGGGTAGGGTTTGGGTTTGGTTTAGGGTTAGTGTTATTTTTTGGGTTAGGTTTAGGGTTAGGATAAGGGTTAGGGTTAGGTTTAGGGTTTGGGTTAGGGTTAGGGTTAGTGTTTGAGTTAGGGTTAGGGTTAGGGTTAGGGTTAGGATTTGGGTTAGGATTTGGGTTAGGATTTGGGTTAGGGTTAGGGTTAGGGTTAGGGTTAGGGTTTGGTTAGGGTTAGGGTTAGGGTTAGGGTTAGGGTTAGGGTTTGGTTTAGGGTTAGGGTTAAGGTTGGGTTTAGGGTTAATGTTAGGAATAGGGTTAGGGTTAGGGTTTGGGTTAGGGTTAGGGTTAGGATTAGGGTTAGGGTTAGGTTTAGGTTTAGGGTTTGGGTAAGGGTTAGGGTTTGGGTTAGGGTTAGGATTAGGGTTAGGGTTTGGTTTAGGGTTAGTGTTATTTTTTGTGTTAGGTTTAGGGTTTGGATAAGGGTTAGGGTTAGGTTTAGGGTTAGGTTTACTTTTTGGGTTACGTTTAGGGTTAGGTTTAGGATTACGGTTAGGGTTAGTGTTAGGGTTAGGGTTTGGGTTAGAGTTAGTGTTTGATTAGGGTTTGGGTTAGGGTTAGGTTTAGGGTGAGGGTTTGGGTTAAGGTTAGTGCTAGGTTTAGGGTTAGGAAAAGGGTTAGGGTTAGGGTTAGAGTTACGGTCAGGGGTAGGAATAGGTTTAGGGTTCGGGTTAGGATTAGAGTTAGGGTTAGGGCTTTGGTTTGGTTTAGGGTTAGGGTTAGGGTTTGGGTTAGTGTTAGGGATAGTGTTAGTGTTAGTGTTAGGGTTTGGGTTAGGGTTAGGGTTAGGGTTAGGGTTAGGGTTTGGGTTATTTTTAGGGTTAGTTTTTGGGTTAGGGTTAGGGTTAGGATTAGGGTTAATGTTAGATTTAGGGTTAGGGTTTGGGTTAGGGTTAGGGTTAGGTTTAGGGTTTGAGTTAGGGTTAGGTTTAGGGTTAGGGTTTGGGTTAGGGTTAGGGTTAGGGTTAGTGGTTGGGTTTGTGTTAGGGTTAGAGTTAGGGTTAGGATTAGGATTAGGGTTAGGGTTAGGATTAGGGTTAGGTTTAGGTTTTGGGTTAGGGTTAGGGTTAGGTTTAATGTTAGGGTTTTGATTAGGGTTAGGGTTAGGATTAGAGTTAGGTTTAGGGTTTTGGTTTGGGTTAATGTTAGGGTTAGGATTTGGGTTAGTGTTAGGGTTAGGGTTAGTGTTAGGGTTAGGGTTTGGGTTAGGGTTAGGTGTAGGTTTTTGGTTAGGTTTAGGGTTAGGGTTAGGGTTTGGGTTAGGGTTAGGGTTAGCGTGAAGGTTATGTTTAGGGTATTGGTTAGGGTTAGGGTTTAGGGTTAGGGTTAGGAATAGGGTTAGGGTTAGGGTTAGGGTTTTAGTTTGGGTTAGGTTTAGGGTTAGGGTTAGGGTTAAGTTTAGGGTTAGGATTTGGGTTAGTGTTAGGGTTATTGTTAGGGTTTCGGTTAGTATTTGGGTTAGGGTTAGGGTTCGAATTAGGGTTAGAGTTTGAGTTAGGGTTAAGTTTAGGGTTAGGGTTTGGGTTAGGGTTACGGTTAGGGTTAGTGTTAGGGTTTGGTTTAGGATTAGTGTTATATTTTGGGTTACGTTTAGGGTTAGGATAAGGGTTAGGCTTAGGGTTAAGGTTAGTTTAGGGTTAGGGTTAGGATTTGGGTTAGGGTTTGGGTTAGGGTTAGGGTTAGGGTTAGGGTTAGGGTTAGGGTTAGGGTTAGGGTTAGGGTTTTGGATAGGGTTTGGGTTAAGGTTAGGTATAGGGTAAATGTTAGGAATAGGGTTAGGGTTATTGTTAGGTTTTGGGTTAGTGTTTGGGTTAGGGTTAGGGTTCGAGTTAGAGTTAGAATTTGAGTTAGGGTTAAGTTTATGGTTAGGGTTAGGGTTAGGATTAGATTAGGGTTAGGTTTAGGTTTAGGGTTTGGGTAAGGCTTAGGGTTAGGGTTAGGGTTAGTTTAGGGTTAGGATTAGGTTTAGGGTTTGGGTAAGGGTTAGGGTTAGGGTTAGGGTTTGGGTTTGGTTTAGGGTTAGTGTTATTTTTTGGGTTAGGTTTAGGGTTAGGATAAAGGTTAGGGTTAGGTTTAGGGTTAGGGTTTGGGTTAGGGTTAGGGTTAGTGTTTGAGTTAGGGTTAGGGTTAGGGTTTGGGTTAGGATTTGGGTTAGGATTTGGGTTAGGGTTAGGGTTAGGGTTAGGATTAGGGTTAGGGTTATTGTTAGGGTTTGGGTTAGGGTTAGGGTTAGGGTTTGGTTTAGGGTTTGGGTTAAGGTTAGGTTTAGGGTTAATGTTAGGAATTGGGTTAGGGTTAGGGTTTGGGTTAGGGTTAGGGTTAGGATTAGGGTTAGGGTTAGGTTTAGGTTTAGGGTTTGTGTAAGGGTTAGGGTTAGGGTTAGGGTTAGGGTTAGGGTTTGGTTTAGGGTTTGGTTTAGGGTTAGTGTTATATTTCGGGTTAGGTTTAGGGTTAGGATAAGGGTTAGGGTTAGGGTTAGGGTTAGGGTTTGGGTTAGGGTTAGGGTTAGGGTTTGAGTTAGGGTTAGGGTTAGGGTTAGGGTTAGGTTTAGGATTAGTGTTAGGGTTAGGGTTAGGTTTAGGTTTAGCGTGTGGGTAAGAGTTAGGGTTTGGGTTAGGTTTAGTGTTAAGGTTAGGGTTAGGGTTTGGGTTAGGGTTTGGGTTATTGTTAGGGTTAGTTTTTGGGTTAGGGTTAGTGTTAGGATTATGGTTAGGGTTAGATTTAGGGTTAGGGTTTGGGTTAGGATTCTGGTTAGGTTTTGAGTTAGGGTTAGGTTTAGGGTTAGTGTTTGGGTTAGGGTCAGGGTTAGGGTTAGAGGTTGGGTTTGTGTTAGGGTTAGGGTTAGGGTTAGGATTAGGGTTAGGGTTAGGGTTAGGATTAGGGTTAGGTTTAGGGTTTTGGTTTGGGTTAATGTTAGGGTTAGGATTTGGGTTAGTGCTGGGTTATGGTTAATGTTAGGGTTAGGGTTTGGGTCAGGTTTAGGGTTAGGGTTAGGTTTAGGTTTTTGGTTAGGTTTAGGGTTAGGGTTAGGGTTTGGGTTAGGGTTAGGGTTAGCGTGAAGATTATGTTTAGGGTATTGGTTAGGGTTAGGTTTAGGAATAGGGTTAGTGTTAGGGTTAGGGGTTGGGTTTGTGTTAGGGTTAGAGTTAGGGTTAGGATTAGGGTTAGGGTTAGGGTTAGGATTAGGGTTAGGTTTAGGTTTTGGGTTAGGGTTAGGGTTCGAATTAGGGTTAGAGTTTGAGTTAGGGTTAAGTTTAGGGTTAGGGTTTGGGTTAGGGTTACGGTTAGGGTTAGTGTTAGGGTTTGGTTTAGGGTTAGTGTTATATTTTGGGTTACGTTTAGGGTTAGGATAAGGGTTAGGGTTAGGGTTAAGGTTAGTTTAGGGTTAGGGTTAGGATTTGGGTTAGGGTTTGGGTTAGGGTTAGGGTTAGGGTTAGGGTTAGGGTTTGGGTTAGTGTTTGGGTTAGGGTTAGGGTTCGAGTTAGGGTTAGAGTTTGAGTTAGGGTTAAGTTTAGGGTTAGGGTTAGGGTTAGGATTAGATTAGGGTTAGGTTTAGGTTTAGGGTTTGGGTAAGGCTTAGGGTTAGGGTTAGGGTTAGATTAGGGTTAGGATTAGGTTTAGGGTTTGGGTAAGGGTTAGGGTTAGGGTTAGGGTTTGGGTTTGGTTTAGGGTTAGTGTTATTTTTTGGGTTAGTTTTAGGGTTAGATAGGGGTTAGGGTTAGGTTGGGGGTTAGGGTTTGGGTTAGGGTTGGGGTTAGTGTTTGAGTTAGGGTTAGGGTTGGGGTTAGGGTTAGGATTTGGGTTAGGATTTGGGTTAGGATTTGGGTTAGGGTTAGGGTTAGGGTTAGGGTTTGGGTTAGGGTTAGGGTTTGGTTAGGGTTAGGGTTAGGTTTAGGGTTAGGGTTTGGTTTAGGGTTTGGGTTAAGGTTAGGTTTAGGGTTAATGTTAGGAATAGTGTTAGGGTTAGGGTTTGGGTTAGGGTTAGGGTTAGGATTAGGGTAAGGGTTAGGTTTAGGTTTAGGGTTTGTGTAAGGGTTAGGGTTTGGGTTAGGGTTAGGGTTAGGGTTAGAGTTAGGGTTTGGTTTAGGGTTAGTGTTATATTTTGGGTTAGGTTTAGGGTTAGGATAAGGGTTAGGGTTACGGTTAGGGTTAGGTTTTGGGTTAGGGTTAGGGTTAGGGTTTGAGTTAGGGTTAGGGTTAGGGTTAGGGTTAGGGTTAGGATTAGGGTTAGGGTTAGGGTTAGGTTTAGGTTTAGCGTGTGGGTAAGGGTTAGGGTTTGGGTTAGGATTAGTGTTAAGTTTACGGTTAGGGTTTGGTTTAGGGTTAGTGTTATTTTTTGTGTTAAGTTTAGGGTTAGGATAAGGCTTAGGGTTAGGTTTAGGGTTAGGGTTTGAGTTAGGGTTAGGGTTAGGGTTAGGGTTAGGGTGAGGGTTAGGGTTAGGATTAGAGTTAGGGTTAGGGTTTTGGTTTGGTTTAGGATTAGGGTTAGGGTTTGGGTTAGTGTTAGGGTTAGTGTTAGTTTTAGTGTTAGAGTTTGGGTTAGGGTTAGGGTTAGGGTTAGGGTTAGGGTTTGGGTTATTGTTAGGGTTAGTTTTTGGGTTAGGGTTAGTGTTAGGATTATGGTTAGGGTTAGATTTAGGGTTAGGGTTTGGGTTAGGGTTCTGGTTAGGTTTTGAGCTAGGGTTAGGTTTAGGGTTAGTGTTTGGGTTAGGGTTAGGGTTAGGGTTAGAGGTTGGGTTTGTGTTAGGGTTAGGGTTAGGGTTAGGATTAGGGTTAGGGTTAGGGTTAGGATTAGGGTTAGGTTTAGGGTTTTGGTTTGGGTTAATGTTAGGGTTAGGATTTGGGTTAGTGTTAGGGTTATGGTTAGTGTTAGGGTTAGGGTTTGGGTTAGGGTTAGGGTTAGGGTTAGGGTTAGGGTTAGGGTTAGGGTTAGGGTGAGGGTTATGTTTAGGGTATTTGTTAGGGTTAGGTTTTAGGGTTAGGGTTAGGAATAGAGTTAGGGTTAGGGTTAGAGTTAGGGTTAGTGTTAGGAATAGGGTTAATGTTAAGGTTATTGTTAGGGTTTGGGTTAGGGTTTGGATTAGGGTTAGGTTTAGGTTTTGGGTTAGGGTTAGAGTTAGGGTTAGAGTTTGAGTTAGGGTTAGGGTAAGGGTTAGGGTTTAGGGTTAGGGTTTGGGTTAGGGTTTGGGTTAAGGTTAGGTTGAGGGTTATGGTTAGGAATAGGGTTAGGGTTAGGGTTTGGGTTAGGGTTAGGTTTAGGATTAGGGTTAGGGTTAGATTTAGGGTTAGGGTTTGGGTTAGGGTTAGGGTTAGGTTTAGGGTTTGAGTTAGGGTTAGGTTTAATGTTAGGGTTTGGGTTAGGGTTAGGGTTAGGGTTAGGGGTTGGGTTTGTGTTAGGTTTAGAGTTAGGGTTAGGATTAGGGTTAGGGTTAGGGTTAGGATTAGGGTTAGGTTTAGTTTTTGGGTTAGGGTTAGGGTTAGGTTTAATGTTAGGGTTTTGATTAGGGTTAGGTTTAGGATTAGAGTTAGGTTTAGGGTTTTGGTTTGGGTTAATGTTAGGGTTAGGATTTGGGTTAGTGTTAGGGTTATTGTTACGGTTTCGGTTAGTATTTGGGTTAGGGTTAGGGTTCGAATTAGGGTTAGAGTTTGAGTTAGGGTTAAGTTTAGGGTTAGGGTTTGGGTTAGGGTTACGGTTAGGGTTAGTGTTAGGGTTTGGTTTAGGGTTAGTGTTATATTTTGGGTTACGTTTAGGGTTAGGATAAGGGTTAGGGTTAGGGTTAAGGTTAGTTTAGGGTTAGGGTTAGGATTTGGGTTAGGGTTTGGGTTAGGGTTAGGGTTAGGGTTAGGGTTAAGGTTAGGTTTAGGGTTAATGTTAGGAATAGGGTTAGGGTTATTGTTAGGGTTTGGGTTAGTGTTTGGATTAGGGTTAGGGGTCGAGTTAGGGTTAGAGTTTGAGTTAGGGTAAAGTTTAGGGTTAGGGTTAGGGTTAGGATTAGATTAGGGTTAGGTTTAGGTTTAGGGTTTGGGTAAGGCTTAGGGTTAGGGTTAGGGTTAGTTTAGGGTTAGGATTAGGTTTAGGGTTTGGGTAAGGGTTAGGGTTAGGGTTAGGGTTTGGGTTTGGTTTAGGGTTAGTGTTATTTTTTGGGTTAGGTTTAGGGTTAGGATAAGGGTTAGGGTTAGGTTTAGGGTTAGGGTTTGGGTTAGGGTTAGGGTTAGTGTTTGAGTTAGGGTTAGGGTTAGGGTTTGGGTTAGGATTTGGGTTAGGATTTGGGTTAGGATTTGGGTTAGGGTTAGGGTTAGGGTTAGGATTAGTGTTAGGGTTTGGTTAGGGTTAGGGTTAGGGTTAGGGTTAGGGTTAGGGTTAGGGTTTGGTTTAGGGTTTGGGTTAAGGTTAGGTTTAGGGTTAATGTTAGGAATTGGTTTAGGGTTAGGGTTTGGGTTAGGGTTAGGGTTAGGATTAGGGTTAGGGTTAGGTTTAGGTTTAGGGTTTGTGTAAGGGTTAGGGTTTGGGTTAGGGTTAGGGTTAGGGTTAGGGTTAGGGTTTGGTTTAGGGTTAGTGTTATATTTCGGGTTAGGTTTAGGGTTAGGATAAGGGTTAGGGTTAGGGTTAGGGTTAGGGTTTGGGTTAGGGTTAGGGTTAGGGTTTGATTTAGGGTTAGGGTTAGGGTTAGGGTTACGGTTAGGATTAGGGTTAGGTTTAGCGTGTGGGTAAGAGTTAGGGTTTGGGTTAGGTTCAGTGTTAAGGTTAGGGTTAGGGTTTGGGTTAGGGTTTGGGTTATTGTTAGGGTTAGTTTTTGGGTTAGGGTTAGTGTTAGGATTATGGTTAGGGTCAGATTTAGGGTTAGGGTTTGGGTTAGGGTTCTGGTTAGGTTTTGATTTAGGGTTAGGTTTAGGGTTAGTGTTTGGGTTAGGGTTAGGGTTAGGGTTAGAGGTTGGGTTTGTGTTAGGGTTAGGGTTAGGGTTAGGATTAGGGTTAGGGTTAGGGTTAGGATTAGGGTTAGGTTTAGGGTTTTGGTTTGGGTTAATGTTAGGGTTAGGATTTGGGTTAGTGTTAGGGTTATGGTTAGTGTTAGGGTTAGGGTTTGGGTTAGGGTTA
>JAJHUQ010000057.1:372500-375000 GCA_035773235.1 Eospalax fontanierii | reverse complement strand
TTCGGTTTGGGTTTGGGTTAAGGTTAGGGTTAGTGTTAGGGTTAGGAATAGGGTTAGGGTTAGGGTTGGGTTAGGGTTAGGGTTAGGTTTTGAGTTAGGGTTACGGTTAGGGTTAGGGTTAGGGTTACGATTAGAGTTAGGGTTAGAGTTATGGTTTGGGTTAGTGTTAGGGTTAGTGTTAGTGTTAGTGTTAGTGTTTGGGTTAGGGTTAGGGTTAGGGTTAGGGTTTCGGTTATCGTTAGGGTTAGTTTTTGGGTTAGGGTTAGGGTTAGGATTATGGTTAGGGTTAGGGTTAGGGTTAGGGTTAGGGTTAGGATTAGGGTTAGGTTTAGGTTTTGGGTTAGGGTTAGGGTTAGGTTTAATATTAGGGTTTTGATTAGGGTTAGGGTTAGGATTAGAGTTAGATTTAGGGCTTTGGTTTGGGTTAATGTTAGGGTTAGGATTTGGGTTAGTGTTAGCGTTAGGGTTAGTGTTAGGGTTTGGGTTTGGTTTAGGGTTAGGTTTAGGGTTAGGTTTAGGTTTTTGGTTAGGTTTAGGGTTTTGGTTAGGGTTTGGGTTAGGGTTAGGGTTAGCGTGAAGGTTATGTTTAGGGTATTGGTTAGGGTTAGGGTTTAGGGTTAGTGTTAGGAATAGGGTTAGGGTTGGGTTAGGGTTAGGGTTAAGGATAGTGTTAGGAATAGGGTTAGGGTTAGGGTTATTGTTAGGGTTTGGGTTAGTGTTTGGGTTAAGGTTAGGTTTCGAGTTAGGGTTAGAGTTTGAGTTAGGGTTAAGGTTAGGGTTAGGGTTTGGGTTAGCGTTTGGGTTAAGGTTAGGTTTAGGGTTAGGGTTAGGAATAGGGTTAGGGTTAGGGTTTGGGTTAGGGTTAGGGTTAGGATTAGGGTTTGGGTTAGGGTTCGAGTTATGGTTAGTTTTTGGGTTAGGGTTAGGCTTAGGATTAGGGTTAGGGTTAGGTTTACGTTTAGGGTTTGGGTAAGGGTTAGGATTAGGGTTAGGGTTATTGTTAGGGTTAGGATTAGGGTTAGGTTTAGGTTTTGGGTTAGGGTTAGGTTTAGGTTTAATGTTAGGGTTTAGATTAGGGTTACGGTTAGGATTAGAGTTAGATTTAGCGTTTTGGTTTGGGTTAATGTTAGGGTTAGGATTTGGGTTAGGGTTAGGGTTAGTGTTAGGGTTTGGGTTTGGGTTAGGGTTAGGCTTAGGGTTAGGTTTAGGTTTTTGGTTAGGTTTAGGGTTAGGGTTAGGGTTTGGGTTAGGGTTAGGGTGAGCGTGAAGGTTATGTTTAGGGTATTGTTTAGGGTTATGGTTTAGGGGTAGTGTTAGGGTTTGGGTGTGGGTAAGGGTTAGGGTTTGGGTTAGGGTTAGGGTTTGGGTTAGGGTTTGGGTTAAGGTTAGGTTTAGGGTTAGGGTTAGGAATAGGGTTAGGGTTAGGGTTTGGGTTAGGGTTAGGGTTAGGATTAGGGTTTGGGTTCGAGTTCGAGTTAGGGTTAGTTTTTGGGTTAGGGTTAGGGTTAGGATTAGGGTTAGGGTTACGTTTAGGTTTAGGGTTTGGGTAAGGGTTAGGTTTTGGGTTAGGGTTAGGGTTTGGGTTAGGGTTTGGGTTAAGGTTAGGTTTTGGGTTAGGGTTAGGGTTTGGGTTAGGGTTCGAGTTAGGGTTAGTTTTTGGGTTAGGGTTAGGGATAGGGTTAGGGTTTGGGTTAGGGTTAGGGTTAGGGTTAGGGTTTGGGTTAGGGTTAGAGTTAGAGTGAGGGTTATGTTTAGGGTATTGTTTAGGGTTAGGTTTTAATGTTAGGGTTAGGAATAGGGTTAGGGTTAGGGTTAGGGTTAGGGTTAGGGTTAGTCTTAGGAATAGGGTTAGGGTTAGGGTTATTGTTAGGGTTTGGGTTAGCGTTTGGATTAGGGTTAGGTTTAGGTTTTGGGTTAGGGTTAGAGTTAGGGTTAGAGTTTGAGTTAGGGTTAGGGTTAGCGTTAGGGATAGGGTTTGGGTTATGGTTTAGGGTTTGGGTTTGGGTTAGGGTTTGGGTTAAGGTTAGGTTTAGGGTTATGGTTAGGAATAGGGTTATGGTTAGGGTTTGTGTTAGGGTTAGGGTTAGGGTTAGGATTAGGGTTAGGGTTAGGTTTAGGTTTAGGGTTTGGGTAAGGGTTAGGGTTTGTGTTAGGGTTAGGGTTAGGGTTAGGATTAGGGTTAGGGTTAGGGTTTGGTTTAGGGTTAGTGTTATATTTTGGGTTAAGTTTAGGGTTAGGATAAGGGTTAAGGTTAGGGTTAGGGTTAGGGTTTGGGTTAGGGTTAGGGTTAGGGTTTGAGTTAGGGTTAGGGTTAGGGTTAGGGTTAGGGTTAGGGTTAGGATTAGAGTTAGGGTTAGGGTTAGGGTTTGGGTTAGTGTTAGTGTTAGTGTTAGTGTTCGTGTTAGTGTTTGGGTTAGGGTTAGGGTTAGGGTTAGGGTTTCGGTTATCGGTAGGGTTAGTTTTTGGGTTAGGGTTAGGGTTAGGATTAGGGTTAGGGTTA
>JAJHUQ010000057.1:352500-362500 GCA_035773235.1 Eospalax fontanierii | reverse complement strand
GAGTTAGGGTTAGAGTTTGAGTTAGGGTTAAGTTTAGGGTTAGGGTTAGGGTTAGGATTAGATTAGGGTTAGGTTTAGGTTTAGGGTTTGGGTAAGGGTTAGGGTTAGGGTTAAGGTTTGGTTTAGGGTTAGGGTTAGGATTAGGGTTTGGGTTAGGTTTCGAGTTAGCATTTGTTTTTGGGTTAGGGTTAGGGTTAGGGTTAGATTAGGGTTAGGATTAGGTTTAGGGCTTGGGCAAGGGTTAGGGTTAGGGGTAGGGTTTGCGTTTGGTTTAGGGTTAGTGTTATTTTTTGCGTTAGGTTTAGCGTTAGGATAAGGGTTAGGGTTAGGTTTAGGGTTTGGGTTAGGGTTAGGGTTAGTGTTTGAGTTAGGGTTAGGGTTAGGGTTGGGGTTAGGATTTGGGTTAGGATTTGGGTTAGGATTTGGGTTAGGGTTAGGGTTAGGGTTAGGGTTAGGGTTTGGTTAGGGTTATGGTTAGGGTTAGGGTTAGGGTTAGGGCTTGGTTTAGGGTTAGGGTTAAGGTTGGGTTTAGGGTTAATGTTAGGAATAGGGTTAGGGTTAGGGTTTGGGTTAGGGTTAGGGTTAGGATTAGGGTTAGGGTTAGGTTTAGGTTTAGGGTTTGGGTAAGGGTTAGGGTTTGGGTTAGGGTTAGGATTAGGGTTAGGGTTTGGTTTAGGGTTAGTGTTATTTTTTGTGTTAGGTTTAGGGTTTGGATAAGGGTTAGGGTTAGGTTTAGGGTTAGGTTTACTTTTTGGGTTACGGTTAGGGTTAGGTTTAGGATTACGGTTAGGGTTAGTGTTAGGGTTAGGGTTTGGGTTAGAGTTAGTGTTTGATTAGGGTTTGGGTTAGGGTTAGGTTTAGGGTTAGGGTTTGGGTTAAGGTTAGTGTTAGGTTTAGGGTTAGGAAAAGGGTTAGGGTTAGGGTTAGAGTTACGGTTAGGGTTAGGAATAGGTTTAGGGTTAGGGTTAGGATTAGAGTTAGGGTTAGGGTTTTGGTTTGGTTTAGGGTTAGGGTTAGGGTTTGGGTTAGTGTTAGGGATAGTGTTAGTGTTAGTGTTAGGGTTTGGGTTAGGGTTAGGGTTAGGGTTAGGGTTAGGGTTTGGGTTATTTTTAGGGTTAGTTTTTGGGTTAGGGTTAGGGTTAGGATTAGGGTTAATGTTAGATTTAGGGTTAGGGTTTGGGTTAGGGTTAGGGTTAGGTTTAGGGTTTGAGTTAGGGTTAGGTTTAGGGTTAGGGTTTGGGTTAGGGTTAGGGTTAGGGTTAGTGGTTGGGTTTGTGTTAGGGTTAGAGTTAGGGTTAGGATTAGGATTAGGGTTAGGGTTAGGATTAGGGTTAGGTTTAGGTTTTGGGTTAGGGTTAGGGTTAGGTTTAATGTTAGGGTTTTGATTAGGGTTAGGGTTAGGATTAGAGTTAGGTTTAGGGTTTTGGTTTGGGTTAATGTTAGGGTTAGGATTTGGGTTAGTGTTAGGGTTAGGGTTAGTGTTAGGGTTAGGGTTTGGGTTAGGGTTAGGTGTAGGTTTTTGGTTAGGTTTAGGGTTAGGGTTAGGGTTTGGGTTAGGGTTAGGGTTAGCGTGAAGGTTATGTTTAGGGTATTGGTTAGGGTTAGGGTTTAGGGTTAGGGTTAGGAATAGGGTTAGGGTTAGGGTTAGGGTTTTAGTTTGGGTTAGGTTTAGGGTTAGGGTTAGGGTTAAGTTTAGGGTTAGGATTTGGGTTAGTGTTAGGGTTATTGTTAGGGTTTCGGTTAGTATTTGGGTTAGGGTTAGGGTTCGAATTAGGGTTAGAGTTTGAGTTAGGGTTAAGTTTAGGGTTAGGGTTTGGGTTAGGGTTACGGTTAGGGTTAGTGTTAGGGTTTGGTTTAGGATTAGTGTTATATTTTGGGTTACGTTTAGGGTTAGGATAAGGGTTAGGCTTAGGGTTAAGGTTAGTTTAGGGTTAGGGTTAGGATTTGGGTTAGGGTTTGGGTTAGGGTTAGGGTTAGGGTTAGGGTTAGGGTTAGGGTTAGGGTTAGGGTTAGGGTTTTGGATAGGGTTTGGGTTAAGGTTAGGTATAGGGTAAATGTTAGGAATAGGGTTAGGGTTATTGTTAGGTTTTGGGTTAGTGTTTGGGTTAGGGTTAGGGTTCGAGTTAGAGTTAGAATTTGAGTTAGGGTTAAGTTTATGGTTAGGGTTAGGGTTAGGATTAGATTAGGGTTAGGTTTAGGTTTAGGGTTTGGGTAAGGCTTAGGGTTAGGGTTAGGGTTAGTTTAGGGTTAGGATTAGGTTTAGGGTTTGGGTATGGGTTAGGGTTAGGGTTAGGGTTTGGGTTTGGTTTAGGGTTAGTGTTATTTTTTGGGTTAGGTTTAGGGTTAGGATAAGGGTTAGGGTTAGGTTTAGGGTTAGGGTTTGGGTTAGGGTTAGGGTTAGTGTTTGAGTTAGGGTTAGGGTTAGGGTTTGGGTTAGGATTTGGGTTAGGATTTGGGTTAGGGTTAGGGTTAGGGTTAGGATTAGGGTTAGGGTTTGGTTAGGGTTAGGGTTTGGGTTAGGGTTAGGGTTAGGGTTTGGTTTAGGGTTTGGGTTAAGGTTAGGTTTAGGGTTAATGTTAGGAATTGGGTTAGGGTTAGGGTTTGGGTTAGGGTTAGGGTTAGGATTAGGGTTAGGGTTAGGTTTAGGTTTAGGGTTTGTGTAAGGGTTAGGGTTTGGGTTAGGGTTAGGGTTAGGGTTAGGGTTAGGGTTTGGTTTAGGGTTAGTGTTATATTTCGGGTTAGGTTTAGGGTTAGGATAAGGGTTAGGGTTAGGGTTAGGTTTAGGGTTTGGGTTAGGGTTAGGGTTAGGGTTTGAGTTAGGGTTAGGGTTAGGGTTAGGGTTAGGTTTAGGATTAGTGTTAGGGTTAGGGTTAGGTTTAGGTTTAGCGTGTGGGTAAGAGTTAGGGTTTGGGTTAGGTTTAGTGTTAAGGTTAGGGTTAGGGTTTGGGTTAGGGTTTGGGTTATTGTTAGGGTTAGTTTTTGGTTTAGGGTTAGTGTTAGGATTATGGTTAGGGTTAGATTTAGGGTTAGGGTTTGGGTTAGGGTTCTGGTTAGGTTTTGAGTTAGGGTTAGGTTTAGGGTTAGTGTTTGGGTTAGGGTCAGGGTTAGGGTTAGAGGTTGGGTTTGTGTTAGGGTTAGGGTTAGGGTTAGGATTAGGGTTAGGGTTAGGGTTAGGATTAGGGTTAGGTTTAGGGTTTTGGTTTGGGTTAATGTTAGGGTTAGGATTTGGGTTAGTGCTGGGTTATGGTTAATGTTAGGGTTAGGGTTTGGGTCAGGTTTAGGGTTAGGGTTAGGTTTAGGTTTTTGGTTAGGTTTAGGGTTAGGGTTAGGGTTTGGGTTAGGGTTAGGGTTAGCGTGAAGATTATGTTTAGGGTATTGGTTAGGGTTAGGTTTAGGAATAGGGTTAGTGTTAGGGTTAGGGGTTGGGTTTGTGTTAGGGTTAGAGTTAGGGTTAGGATTAGGGTTAGGGTTAGGGTTAGGATTAGGGTTAGGTTTAGGTTTTGGGTTAGGGTTAGGGTTCGAATTAGGGTTAGAGTTTGAGTTAGGGTTCAGTTTAGGGTTAGGGTTTGGGTTAGGGTTACGGTTAGGGTTAGTGTTAGGGTTTGGTTTAGGGTTAGTGTTATATTTTGGGTTACGTTTAGGGTTAGGATAAGGGTTAGGGTTAGGGTTAAGGTTAGTTTAGGGTTAGGGTTAGGATTTGGGTTAGGGTTTGGGTTAGGGTTAGGGTTAGGGTTAGGGTTAGGGTTTGGGTTAGTGTTTGGGTTAGGGTTAGGGTTCGAGTTAGGGTTAGAGTTTGAGTTAGGGTTAAGTTTAGGGTTAGGGTTAGGGTTAGGATTAGATTAGGGTTAGGTTTAGGTTTAGGGTTTGGGTAAGGCTTAGGGTTAGGGTTAGGGTTAGATTAGGGTTAGGATTAGGTTTAGGGTTTGGGTAAGGGTTAGGGTTAGGGTTAGGGTTTGGGTTTGGTTTAGGGTTAGTGTTTTTTTTTGGGTTAGTTTTAGGGTTAGATAAGGGTTAGGGTTAGGTTTAGGGTTAGGGTTTGGGTTAGGGTTAGGGTTAGTGTTTGAGTTAGGGTTAGGGTTGGGGTTAGGGTTAGGATTTGGGTTAGGATTTGGGTTAGGATTTGGGTTAGGGTTAGGGTTAGGGTTAGGGTTTGGGTTAGGGTTAGGGTTTGGTTAGGGTTAGGGTTAGGTTTAGGGTTAGGGTTTGGTTTAGGGTTTGGGTTAAGGTTAGGTTTAGGGTTAATGTTAGGAATAGTGTTAGGGTTAGGGTTTGGGTTAGGGTTAGGGTTAGGATTAGGGTAAGGGTTAGGTTTAGGTTTAGGGTTTGTGTAAGGGTTAGGGTTTGGGTTAGGGTTAGGGTTAGGGTTAGAGTTAGGGTTTGGTTTAGGGTTAGTGTAATATTTTGGGTAAGGTTAAGGGTTAGGATAAGGGTTAGGGTTACGGTTAGGGTTAGGGTTTGGGTTAGGGTTAGGGTTAGGGTTTGAGTTAGGGTTAGGGTTAGGGTTAGGGTTAGGGTTAGGATTAGGGTTAGGGTTAGGGTTAGGTTTAGGTTTAGCGTGTGGGTAAGGGTTAGGGTTTGGGTTAGGATTAGTGTTAAGTTTACGGTTAGGGTTTGGTTTAGGGTTAGTGTTATTTTTTGTGTTAAGTTTAGGGTTAGGATAAGGCTTAGGGTTAGGTTTAGGGCTAGCGGTTGAGTTAGGGGTAGGGTTAAGGTTAGGGTTAGGGTGAGGGTTAGGGTTAGGATTAGAGTTAGGGTTAGGGTTTTGGTTTGGTTTAGGATTAGGGTTAGGGTTTGGGTTAGTGTTAGGGTTAGTGTTAGTTTTAGTGTTAGAGTTTGCGTTAGGGTTAGGGTTAGGGTTAGGGTTAGGGTTTGGGTTATTGTTAGGGTTAGTTTTTGGGTTAGGGTTAGTGTTAGGATTATGGTTAGGGTTAGATTTAGGGTTAGGGTTTGGGTTAGGGTTCTGGTTAGGTTTTGAGTTAGGGTTAGGTTTAGGGTTAGTGTTTGGGTTAGGGTTAGGGTTAGGGTTAGAGGTTGGGTTTGTGTTAGGGTTAGGGTTAGGGTTAGGATTAGGGTTAGGGTTAGGGTTAGGATTAGGGTTAGGTTTAGGGTTTTGGTTTGGGTTAATGTTAGGGTTAGGATTTGGGTTAGTGTTAGGGTTATGGTTAGTGTTAGGGTTAGGGTTTGGGTTAGGGTTAGGGTTAGGGTTAGGGTTAGGGTTAGGGTTAGGGTTAGGGTGAGGGTTATGTTTAGGGTATTTGTTAGGGTTAGGTTTTAGGGTTAGGGTTAGGAATAGAGTTAGGGTTAGGGTTAGAGTTAGGGTTAGTGTTAGGATTAGGGTTAATGTTAAGGTTATTGTTAGGGTTTGGGTTAGGGTTTGGATTAGGGTTAGGTTTAGGTTTTGGGTTAGGGTTAGAGTTAGGGTTAGAGTTTGAGTTAGGGTTAGGGTAAGGGTTAGGGTTTAGGGTTAGGGTTTGGGTTAGGGTTTGGGTTAAGGTTAGGTTGAGGGTTATGGTTAGGAATAGGGTTAGGGTTAGGGTTTGGGTTAGGGTTAGGTTTAGGATTAGGGTTAGGGTTAGATTTAGGGTTAGGGTTTGGGTTAGGGTTAGGGTTAGGTTTAGGGTTTGAGTTAGGGTTAGGTTTAATGTTAGGGTTTGGGTTAGGGTTAGGGTTAGGGTTAGGGGTTGGGTTTGTGTTAGGTTTAGAGTTAGGGTTAGGATTAGGGTTAGGGTTAGGGTTAGGATTAGGGTTAGGTTTAGTTTTTGGGTTAGGGTTAGGGTTAGGTTTAATGTTAGGGTTTTGATTAGGGTTAGGTTTAGGATTAGAGTTAGGTTTAGGGTTTTGGTTTGGGTTAATGTTAGGGTTAGGATTTGGGTTAGTGTTAGGGTTATTGTTACGGTTTCGGTTAGTATTTGGGTTAGGGTTAGGGTTCGAATTAGGGTTAGAGTTTGAGTTAGGGTTAAGTTTAGGGTTAGGGTTTGGGTTAGGGTTAGGGTTAGGGTTAGTGTTAGGGTTTGGTTTAGGGTTAGTGTTATATTTTGGGTTACGTTTAGGGTTAGGATAAGGGTTAGGGTTAGGGTTAAGGTTAGTTTAGGGTTAGGGTTAGGATTTGGGTTAGGGGTTGGGTTAGGGTTAGGGTTAGGGTTAGGGTTAAGGTTAGGTTTAGGGTTAATGTTAGGAATAGGGTTAGGGTTATTGTTAGGGTTTGGGTTAGTGTTTGGATTAGGATTAGGGTCCGAGTTAGGGTTAGAGTTTGAGTTAGGGTTAAGTTTAGGGTTAGGGTTAGGGTTAGGATTAGATTAGGGTTAGGTTTAGGTTTAGGGTTTGGGTAAGGCTTAGGGTTAGGGTTAGGGTTAGTTTAGGGTTAGGATTAGGTTTAGGGTTTGGGTAAGGGTTAGGGTTAGGGTTAGGGTTTGGGTTTGGTTTAGGGTTAGTGTTATTTTTTGGGTTAGGTTTAGGGTTAGGATAAGGGTTAGGGTTAGGTTTAGGGTTAGGGTTTGGGTTAGGGTTAGGGTTAGTGTTTGAGTTAGGGTTAGGGTTAGGGTTTGGGTTAGGATTTGGGTTAGGATTTGGGTTAGGATTTGGGTTAGGGTTAGGGTTAGGGTTAGGATTAGTGTTAGGGTTTGGTTAGGGTTAGGGTTAGGGTTAGGGTTAGGGTTAGGGTTAGGGTTTGGTTTAGGGTTTGGGTTAAGGTTAGGTTTAGGGTTAATGTTAGGAATTGGTTTAGGGTTAGGGTTTGGGTTAGGGTTAGGGTTAGGATTAGGGTTAGGGTTAGGTTTAGGTTTAGGGTTTGTGTAAGGGTTAGGGTTTGGGTTAGGGTTAGGGTTAGGGTTAGGGTTAGGGTTTGGTTTAGGGTTAGTGTTATATTTCGGGTTAGGTTTAGGGTTAGGATAAGGGTTAGGGTTAGGGTTAGGGTTAGGGTTTGGGTTAGGGTTAGGGTTAGGGTTTGATTTAGGGTTAGGGTTAGGGTTAGGGTTACGGTTAGGATTAGGGTTAGGGTTAGGGTTAGGTTTAGGTTTAGCGTGTGGGTAAGAGTTAGGGTTTGGGTTAGGTTCAGTGTTAAGGTTAGGGTTAGGGTTTGGGTTAGGGTTTGGGTTATTGTTAGGGTTAGTTTTTGGGTTAGGGTTAGTGTTAGGATTATGGTTAGGGTCAGATTTAGGGTTAGGGTTTGGGTTAGGGTTCTGGTTAGGTTTTGAGTTAGGGTTAGGTTTAGGGTTAGTGTTTGGGTTAGGGTCAGGGTTAGGGTTAGAGGTTGGGTTTGTGTTAGGGTTAGGGTTAGGGTTAGGATTAGGGTTAGGGTTAGGGTTAGGATTAGGGTTAGGTTTAGGGTTTTGGTTTGGGTTAATGTTAGGGTTAGGATTTGGGTTAGTGTTAGGGTTATGGTTAGTGTTAGGGTTAGGGTTTGGGTTAGGGTTAGGGTTAGGGTTAGGGTTAGGGTTAGGGTTAGGGTTAGGGTGAGGGTTATGTTTAGGGTATTTGTTAGGGTTAGGTTTTAGGGTTAGGGTTAGGAATAGAGTTAGGGTTAGGGTTAGAGTTAGGGTTAGTGTTAGGATTAGGGTTAATGTTAAGGTTATTGTTAGGGTTTGGGTTAGGGTTTGGATTAGGGTTAGGTTTAGGTTTTGGGTTAGGGTTAGAGTTAGGGTTAGAGTTTGAGTTAGGGTAAGGGTAAGGGTTAGGGTTAAGGGTAAGGGTTAGGGTTAGGGTTTGGGTTAAGGTTAGGTTGAGGGTTAAGGTTAGGAAAAGGGTTAGGGTTAGGGTTTGGGTTAGGGTTAGGTTTAGGATTAGGGTTAGGGTTAGATTTAGGGTTAGGGTTTGGGTTAGGGTTAGGGTTAGGTTTAGGGTTTGAGTTAGGGTTAGGTTTAATGTTAGGGTTTGGGTTAGGGTTAGGGTTAGGGTTAGGGGTTGGGTTTGTGTTAGGTTTAGAGTTAGGGTTAGGATTAGGGTTAGGGTTAGGGTTAGGATTAGGGTTAGGTTTAGTTTTTGGGTTAGGGTTAGGGTTAGGTTTAATGTTAGGGTTTTGATTAGGGTTAGGTTTAGGATTAGAGTTAGGTTTAGGGTTTTGGTTTGGGTTAATGTTAGGGTTAGGATTTGGGTTAGTGTTAGGGTTATTGTTACGGTTTCGGTTAGTATTTGGGTTAGGGTTAGGGTTCGAATTAGGGTTAGAGTTTGAGTTAGGGTTAAGTTTAGGGTTAGGGTTTGGGTTAGGGTTACGGTTAGGGTTAGTGTTAGGGTTTGGTTTAGGGTTAGTGTTATATTTTGGGTTACGTTTAGGGTTAGGATAAGGGTTAGGGTTAGGGTTAAGGTTAGTTTAGGGTTAGGGTTAGGATTTGGGTTAGGGTTTGGGTTAGGGTTAGGGTTAGGGTTAGGGTTAAGGTTAGGTTTAGGTTTAATGTTAGGAATAGGGTTAGGGTTATTGTTAGTGTTTGAGTTAGTGTTTGTATTAGGGTTAGGGTTCGAGTTAGGGTTAGAGTTTGAGTTAGGGTTAAGTTTAGGGTCAGGGTTAGGGTTAGGATTAGATTAGGGTTAGGTTTAGGTTTAGGGTTTGGGTAAGGCTTAGGGTTAGGGTTAGGGTTAGTTTAGGGTTAGGATTAGGTTTAGGGTTTGGGTAAGGGTTAGGGTTAGGGTTAGGGTTTGGGTTTGGTTTAGGGTTAGTGTTATTTTTTGGGTTAGGTTTAGGGTTAGGATAAAGGTTAGGGTTAGGTTTAGGGTTAGGGTTTGGGTTAGGGTTAGGGTTAGTGTTTGAGTTAGGGTTAGGGTTAGGGTTTGGGTTAGGATTTGGGTTAGGATTTGGGTTAGGATTTGGGTTAGGGTTAGGGTTAGGGTTAGGATTAGTGTTAGGGTTTGGTTAGGGTTAGGGTTAGGGTTAGGGTTAGGGTTAGGGTTAGGGTTTGGTTTAGGGTTTGGGTTAAGGTTAGGTTTAGGGTTAATGTTAGGAATTGGTTTAGGGTTAGGGTTTGGGTTAGGGTTAGGGTTAGGATTAGGGTTAGGGTTAGGTTTAGGTTTAGGGTTTGTGTAAGGGTTAGGGTTTGGGTTAGGGTTAGGGTTAGGGTTAGGGTTAGGGTTTGGTTTAGGGTTAGTGTTATATTTCGGGTTAGGTTTAGGGTTAGGATAAGGGTTAGGGTTAGGGTTAGGGTTAGGGTTTGGGTTAGGGTTAGGGTTAGGGTTTGATTTAGGGTTAGGGTTAGGGTTAGGGTTACGGTTAGGATTAGGGTTAGGGTTAGGGTTAGGTTTAGGTTTAGCGTGTGGGTAAGAGTTAGGGTTTGGGTTAGGTTCAGTGTTAAGGTTAGGGTTAGGGTTTGGGTTAGGGTTTGGGTTATTGTTAGGGTTAGTTTTTGGGTTAGGGTTAGTGTTAGGATTATGGTTAGGGTCAGATTTAGGGTTAGGGTTTGGGTTAGGGTTCTGGTTAGGTTTTGAGTTAGGGTTAGGTTTAGGGTTAGTGTTTGGGTTAGGGTCAGGGTTAGGGTTACAGGTTGGGTTTGTGTTAGGTTTAGGGTTAGGGTTAGGATTAGGGTTAGGGTTAGGGTTAGGATTAGGGTTAGGTTTAGGGTTTTGGTTTGGGTTAGTGTTAGGGTTAGGATGTGGGTGAGTGTGAGGGTGATGGTTAATGTTAGGGTTAGGGTTTGGGTAAGGTTTAGGGTTATGTTTAGGTTTAGGTTTTTGGTTAGGTTTAGGGTTAGGGTTAGGGTTTGTGTTAGGGTTAGGGTTAGCGTGAAGATTATGTTTAGGGTATTGGTTAGGGTTAGGGTTAGGTATAGGGTTAGTGTTAGGGTTACGGTTAGGGTTAGGGTTAGGGTTAGTGTTAAGAAGAGTGTTAGTGTTATTGTTAGGGTTTGGGTTAGTGTTTGGGTTAGGTTTAGGGTTCGAGTTAGGGTTAGAGTTTGATTTAGGCTTAAGTTTAGGGTTAGGGTTAGGGTTAGGATTAGATTAGGGTTAGGTTTAGTTTTAGGGTTTGGGTAAGGGTTAGGGTTAGGGTTAGGGTTAGGGTTTGGTTTAGGGTTAGGGT
>JAJHUQ010000057.1:342500-347500 GCA_035773235.1 Eospalax fontanierii | reverse complement strand
TTAGGGTTAGGGTTTGGTTTAGGGTTAGTGTTATTTTTTGTGTTAGGTTTAGGGTTAGGATAAGGGTTAGGGTTAGGTTTACGGTTAGGATTTGAGTTAGGGTTAGGGTTAGGGTTAGGGTTAGGGTTACAGTTAGGGTTAGGATTAGAGTTAGGGTTAGGGTTTTGGTTTGGTTTAGGGTTAGGGTTAGGGTTTGGGTTAGTGTTAGGGTTAGTGTTAGTGTTAGTGTTAGGGTTTGGGTTAGGGTTAGGGTTAGGGTTAGGGTTAGAGTTTGGGTTATTGTTAGGGTTAGTTTTTGGGTTAGGGTTAGTGTTAGGATTATGGTTAGGGTTAGATTTAGGGTTAGGGTTTGGGTTAGGGTTAGGGTTAGGTTTTGAGTTAGGGTTAGGTTTAGGGTTAGTGTTTGGGTTAGGGTTAGGGTTAGGGTTAGAGGTTGGGTTTGTGTTAGGGTTAGGTTTAGGGTTAGGATTAGTGTTAGGGTTAGGGTTAGGATTAGGGTTAGGTTTAGGGTTTTGGTTTGGGTTAATGTTAGGGTTAGGATTTGGGTTAGTGTTAGGGTTAGGGTTAGTGTTAGGGTTAGCGTTTGGGTTAGGTTTAGGGTAAGGGTAAAGTTTAGGTTTTTGGTTAGGTTTAGGGTTAGGGTTAGGGTTTGGGTTAGGGTTAGGGTTAGCGTGAAGGTTATGTTTAGGGTATTGGTTAGGGTTAGGGTTAGGAATATGGTTAGTGTTAGGGTTAGGGTTAGGGTTAGGGTTAGGGTTAGTGTTAAGAATAGTGTTAGTGTTATTGTTAGGATTTGGGTTAGTGTTTGGTTTAGGGTAAGGGTTACGGTTAGGGTTTGGGTTAGGGTTAGGGTTAGGGTTAGGGTTAGGGTTTGGTTTATTGTTAGGGTTAGTTTTTGGGTTAGGGTTAGTGTTAGGATTATGGTTACGGTTAGATTTAGGGTTAGGGTTTGGGTTAGGGTTCTGGTTAGGTTTTGAGTTAGGGTTAGGTTTAGGGTTAGTGTTTGGGTTAGGGTTAGGGTTAGGGTTAGAGGTTGGGTTTGTGTTAGGGTTAGGGTTAGGGTTAGGATTAGGGTTAGGGTTAGGGTTAGGATTAGGGTTAGGTTTAGGGTTTTGGTTTGGGTTAATGTTAGGGTTAGGATTTGGGTTAGTGTTAGGGTTAGGGTTAGTGTTAGGGTTAGCGTTTGGGTTAGGTTTAGGGAAAGGGTTAGGTTTAGGTTTTTGGTTAGGTTAAGGGTTAGGTTTAGGGTTTGGGTTAGGGTTAGGGTTAGCCTGAAGGTTATGTTTAGGGTATTGGTTAGGGTTAGGGTTAGGAATAGGGTTAGTGTTAGGGTTAGGGTTAGGGTTAGGGTTAGCGTTAGTGTTAAGAATAGTGTTAGTATTATTGTTAGGGTTTGGGTTAGTGTTCAGGTGAGGTTTAGGGTTCGAGTTAGGGTTAGAGTTTGAGTTAGGGTTAAGTTTAGAGTTAGGGTTAGGGTTAGGAAGAGGTTAGGGTTAGGTTTAGGTTTAGGGTTTGGGTAAGGGCTAGGGTTAGGGTTAGGGTTAGGGTTTGGTTTAGGGTTAGGGTTAGGATTAGGGTTTGGGTTAGGGTTCGAGTTAGGGTTTGTTTTTGGGTTAGGGTTAGGGTTAGGGTTAGATTAGGGTTAGTTTTAGGTTTAGGGTTTGGGTAAGGGTTAGGGTTAGGGTTAGGGTTTGGGTTTGGTTTAGGGTTAGTGTTATTTTTTGGGTTAGGTTTAGGGTTAGGATAAGGGTTAGGGTTAGGTTTAGAGTTAGGGTTTGGGTTAGGGTTAGGGTTAGTGTTTGAGTTAGGGTTAGGGTTAGGGTTAGGATTTGGGTTAGGATTTGGGTTAGGATTTGGGTTAGGGTTAGGGTTAGGTTTAGGGTTAGGGTTTGGTTAGGGTTAGGGTTAGGGTTAGGGTTAGGGTTAGGGGTTGGTTTAGGGTTTGGGTTAAGGTTAGGTTTAGGGTTAATGTTAGGAATAGGGTTAGGGTTAGAGTTTGGGTTAGGGTTAGGGTTAGGATTAGGGTTTGGGTTAGGGTTCGAGTTAGGATTAGTTTTTGGGTTAGGTTTAGGTTTAGGGTTAGGGTTTTTGTTAGGGTTTGCGTTAGGGTTAGCGTTTGGGTTAGGGTTAGGGTTAGGGTGAGGGTTATGTTTAGGGTATTGGTTAGGGTTAGGGTTTAGGGTTAGGGTTAGGAATAGAGTTAGGGTTAGGGTTAGAGTTAGGGTTAGTGTTAGGAATAGGGTTAGGATTAGGGTTATTGTTAGGGTTTGGGTTAGGGTTTGGATTAGGGTTAGGTTTAGGTTTTGGGTTAGGGTTAGAGTTAGGGTTAGAGTTTGAGTTAGGGTTAGGGTAAGGGTTAGGGATAGGGTTTGGGTTAGGGTTTAGGGTTAGTGTTTGGGTTAGGGTTTGGGTTAAGGTTAGGTTTAGGGTTATGGTTAGGAATAGGGTTAGGGTTAGGGTTTCGGTTAGGGTTAGGGTTAGGATTAGGGTTTGGGTTAGGGTTCGGGTTAGGTTTAGT
Organism: Eospalax fontanierii; assembly: GCA_035773235.1. Classification (NCBI taxonomy): domain Eukaryota; kingdom Metazoa; phylum Chordata; class Mammalia; order Rodentia; family Spalacidae; genus Eospalax; species Eospalax fontanierii. The sequence continues at coordinate 344,982 of JAJHUQ010000057.1, read as the reverse complement.
TTTTGGGATAGGGTTAGGGTTAGGATTAGGGTTAGGGTTAGGTTTAGGTTTAGGGTTTGGCTAAGGGTTAGGGTTTGGGTTAGGTCTAGGCATAGGGTTAGCGTTAGGGTTTGGTTTAGGGTTAGTGTTATTTTTTGGGTTAGGTTTAGGGTTAGAATAAGGGTTAGGGTTAGGTTTAGGGTTAGGGTTTGGGTTAGGGTTAGGGTTAGGGTTTGAGTTAGGGTTAGGGTTAGGGTTAGGGTTAGGGTTAGGATTAGGGTTAGGGGATGGGTTTGTGTTAGGGTTAGGGTTAGGATTAGGTTTTGGGTTAGGTTTAGGTTTAGGTTTAATGTTAGGATTTTGATTAGGGTTAGGGTTAGGATTAGAGTTAGGTTTAGGGTTTTGGTTTGGGTTAATGTTAGGGTTAGGATTTGGGTTAGTGTTAGGGTTAGGGTTAGTGTTAGGGTTTGGGTTTGGGTTAGGGTTAGGGTTAGCGTTATGTTTAGGTTTTTGGTTAGGTTTAGGGTTAGGGTTAGGGTTTGGGTTAGGGTTACGTTTATCGTGAAGGTTATGTTTAGGGTATTGGTTAGGGTTAGGGTTTAGGGTTAGGGTTAGGAATAGGGTTAGGTTTAGGGTTAGAGTTAGTGTTAGGCATAGGGTTAGGGTTATTGTTAGGTTTGGGTTAGTGTTTGGGTTAGGGTTAGGGTTCGAGTTAGGGTTAGAGTTTGAGTTAGGGATAGGGTTAGGTTTAGGTTTTGGGTTAGGGTTTCGGTTTAGGTTAGGTTTAGGGTTAGGGTTAGGAATAGGGTTAGGTTTAGGGTTTGGGTTAGCGTTAGGGTTAGGATTAGGGTTTGGCTTAGGGTTCGAGTTAGGGTTAGTTTTTTGGTTAGGGTTAGGGTTAGGATTACGGTCAGGGTTAGGTTTAGGTTTAGGGTTGGGGTAAGGGTTAGGGTTTGGGTTAGGGTTAGGGTTAGGGTTAGGTTTATGGTTAGGGTTAGGGTTAGGGTTAGGGATAGGGTTTGGGTTAGGGTTTAGGTTAGGGTTTTGGTTAAGGTTAGGTTTAGGGTTATTGTTAGGAATAGGGTTATGGTTAGGGTTTGGGTTAGGGTTAGGGTTAGGATTAGGATTTGGGTTAAGGTTCGGGTTAGGGTTAGTTTTTCGTTTAGGGTTAGGGTTAGGATTAGGGTTAGGGTTAGGTTTAGGTTTAGGGTTTGGGTAAGGGTTAGGGTTTGGGTTAGGGTTAGGGTTAGGGTTAGGGTTATGGTTAGGGATAGGGTTTGGTTTAGGGTTAGTGTTATATTTTGTGTTAGGTTTAGGTTTAGGGTTTGGGTTAGGATTAGGGTTAGGGTTAGGGTTAGGGTTAGGGTTTGGGTTAGGGTTAGGGTTAGGGTTTGAGTTAGGGTTAGGGTTAGGGTTAGGGTTAGGGTTTAGGATTAGTGTTAGTGTTAGGGTTAGTGTTAGTGTTAATGTTAGGGTTTGGGTTAGGGTTAGGGTTAGGGTTAGGGTTAGGTTTTGGGTTATTTTTTGGGTTAGTTTTTGGGTTAGGGGTAGTGTTAGGATTATGGTTAGGGTTAGATTTAGGGTTAGGACTTGGGTTAGGGTTAGGTTTAGGGTTAGGGTTAGAGTTAGGGTTAAGTTTTGGGTTTGTGTTAGGGTTAGGGTTAGGGTTAGGATTAGGGTTAGGGTTAGGGTTAGGATTAGGGTTAGGTTTAGGTTTTGGGTTAGGGTTAGGGTTAGGTTTAATGTTAGGGTTTTGATTAGGGTTAGGGTTAGGATTAGAGTTAGATTTAGGGCTTTGGTTTGGGTTAATATTAGGGTTAGGTTTAGGTTTAGGTTTTGGGTTAGCGTTAGGGTTAGGGTTTGGGTTAGGGTTAGGGTTAGGGTTAGTGTTTGGGTTAGGGTTAGAGTTAGGTTTAGGATTAGGGTTAGGGTTAGGATTAGGATTTGGGTTAGGGTTAGGTTTTGGGTTAATGTTAGGTTTAGGGTTACGTTTACTTTTTGGGTTAGGGTTAGGGTTAGGGTTAGGTATAGGTTTATGATTACGGTTAGGGTTAGTGTTAGGGTTAGGGTTTGGGTTAGAGTTAGGTTTTGATTAGGGTTTGGGTTAGGGTTAGGTTTAGGGTTAGGGTTTGGGTTAAGGTTAGGGTTAAAGTTAGGGTTAGGAATAGGGTTAGCGTTAGTTTTAGAGTTACGGTTAGGGTTAGGAATAGGTTTAGGGTGAGGGTTAGGATTAGAGTTAGGGTTAGGGTTTTGGTTTGGTTTAGGGTTAGGGTTAGGGTTTGGGTTAGTGTTAGTGTTAGGGTTAGTGTTAGTGTTAGTGTTAGTGTTAGGGTTTGGGTTAGAGTTAGGGTTAGGGTTTGGGTTATTGTTAGGGTTAGTTTTTGGGTTAGGGTTACGGTTAGGATTAGGGTTAGGGTTAGATTTAGGGTTAGGGTTAGCGTTAGGGTTAGGGTTAGGGTTAGGGTTAGGGTTAGGGTTAGGGTTAGGGTTAGTGTTAGGAATA
>JAJHUQ010000057.1:322500-332500 GCA_035773235.1 Eospalax fontanierii | reverse complement strand
GGTTTAGGCTTTGGTTTGAGTTCGGGTTAGGGTTAGGGTGTGGGTTAGGTTTAGGGTTAGGGTTAGGGTTATGGTTTGGTTTAGGGTTAGGTTTAGGGTTCGAGGTTAGGGGTTAGGGTTTAGGGTAAGGTTTGGGGATAGGGTTTGCATTAGGGTTAGGGTTAGGTTTAGGGTTAGGGTTAGGGTTAGGGTTAGGGTTTGGATTAGGTTTAGAGTTAGGGTTAGGTTTAAGGTTTGGGTTAGGGTTAGCATTTGAGTTAGGGTTAGGTTTAGGGTTAGGTTTAGGGTTTGGGTTAGGGTTCGGTTAGGGTTAGGGTTTGGGTTAGAGTTAGGTTTAGGGTTAGGGTTAGGATTAGTGTTAGAGTTAGGTTTAGGGTTCGGGTTAGGTTTAGGGTTTGGGTTAGGGTTATAGTAAGCATTAGGGTTGGGGTTAGGTTTTGGGTTTGGATTAGTTTTAGGGTTAAGGTTAGGGTGAGGGTTTGGGTTTGGGAAAGGGTTAGGGTTAGGTTTAGCGTTAGGTTTTGGGTTAGGGTTAGGGTTAGGTTTAGGGTAAGAGTTAGGGTTAGGGTTAGGTTTAGGTTTAGGTTTAGGGTCAGGGTTAGGGTTTACCTTAGGGTTATGGTTAGGTTTAGGGTTAGGGTTTGGGTTGGGGTTAGATTTAGAGTTAGGATTAGGATTAGGGTTAGGGTTAGGGTTAGGGTTATGTTTAGTGTTAGGTTTTGGTTTAGGGTTAGGGTTAGGTTTGGATTAGGGTTGGGGTTAGGGTTAGGGTTAGGGTTAGGGTTAGCGTTAAGTTTAGCTTTAGGGTTAGGTTTAGGGTTAGGGTTAGGGTTGGATTACCTTTAGGGTTAGGGATTGGTTTGGGTTAGGGTTAGGGTTAGGGTTATGATTAGGGTTTGGATTTGGTTTAGGGTTAGGGTTAGAGTAGGGTTTGTGTTAGGGTTAGGGTTAGGGTTAGGTTTTGGGTTAGGGTTAGGTTTACTATTAAGGTTTAGATTAGGGTTGAGGTTAGCGTTTGGTTTGGGTAAGGGTTAGGGTTAGGGTTAGGGTTAGGGTTTGGGTTAGGTTTAGGGTTAGGGTTGGGGTTAATGTTTGAGTTAGGGTTAGGGTTTGGTTTAGGGTTAGGGTTAGGGTTTGGGTTAGTGTTAGGGTTAAGGTAAGGGTTAGGGTCAGGGTTAGCATTAGCGTTTGGGTTAGGGTTAGGTTTTGGGTTAGGGTTAGGGTTAGGGTTTGGGTTAGGGTTAGTGTTAGGTTAGGTTTAGGCTTTGGTTTGAGTTCGGGTTAGGGTTAGGGTGTGGGTTAGGTTTAGGGTTAGGGTTAGGGTTATGGTTTGGTTTAGGGTTAGGTTTAGGGTTCGAGGTTAGGGGTTAGGGTTTAGGGTAAGGTTTGGGGATAGGGTTTGCATTAGGGTTAGGGTTAGGTTTAGGGTTAGGGTTAGGGTTAGGGTTAGGGTTTGTATTAGGTTTAGAGTTAGGGTTAGGTTTAAGGTTTGGGTTAGGGTTAGCATTTGAGTTAGGGTTAGGTTTAGGGTTAGGTTTAGGGTTTGGGTTAGGGTTCGGTTTAGGTTTAGGTTTAGGTTTAGTGATAGGGTTTGGTTCAGGGTTATGGTTAGGATTAGGGTTAGGATTAGGGTTAGGTTTAGGGTTAGGGTTTGGGTTACTGTTTGAGTTAGGATTAGGGTTAGGGTTTGGGTTTGGGTTAGGTTTAGGGTTAGGATTAGGGTTAGGGTTACAGTTTGGGTTTGGGTTAGGGTTAGGGTTAGGGTTAGGGATAGGTTTAGGTTTAAGGTTAAGGTTTGGGTTTGGGTTAGCATTAGTGTTAGGGTTTGGGTTAGGGTTAGGGTTAGCGTTAGGGTTAGGTTTAGTGTTAGGGTTTGAGTTAGGGTTACGGTTAGGTTTAGAGTTAGGATTAGTTTTAGGGTTACGGTTAGTGTTAGGATAAGTGGTAGGGTTACGCTTGGGGGTAGGTGGTAGGGTAAGCGTTAGTGTTAGTGTTTGATTTAGAGTTAGGGTTAGGGTTAGGTTTAGGGTTTGGGTTAGGGTTAAGGTTAGGATTAGGGTTGTGGTTACGGTATGGGTATATATTAGGGTTATGGTTAGGGTTAGGGTTAGGGTTTGGTTTAGGTTTAGGTTTAGGTTTAGGGTTACGGATTGGTTTCGAGTTTGGGTTAGGGTTAGGGTTGGGGTTAAGATTAGAGTTAGGTTTAGGGTTAGGGTTTGGGTTAGGGTTAGGTTTAGGTTTAGGGTTAGGATTAGGGTTAGGGTTAGGGTTAGGGTTAGGTTTAGGTTTTGGGTTAGTGTTAGGGTTATGATTAGGTTTAGGGTTTGGTTTTGGGTTAGGGTCAGTGTTGGAGTTAGGGTTTCGGTTTGCGTTAGGGTTAGGGTTGGGGTTTGGGTTAGACTTAGGTTTAGGTTTAGGGTTAGGATTAGGGTTAGGGTTAGGGTTAGGGTTAGGGTTAGGGTTAGCATTTGGGTTAGGGTTTGGGTTAGGGTTAGGGTTAAGGTGAGCGATTGGCTTTGGGTTAGAATTAGGGTTTGGGTTAAGGTTAGGGTTGGGGTTAGGGTTTGGGTTAGGGTTAGGTTTAGGTTTAGTTTTAGAATTCGGGTTAGGGTTAGGGTTAGGTTAAGGGTTTGGGTTAGGGTTAGGGTTAGATTTAGGGTTAGGGTTAGGATAAGGGTTTGGTTTGGGTTAGGGTTAGTGTTAGGGTTGGGGTTTGGGTTAGGGTTAGTGTTAGGTTTAGGATTAGGGTTTGGATTCTGGTTAGGTTTAGTGTTAGGGTTAGGGTTAAGGTTAGTGTTAGGGATAGGTTTAGGTTTAGGGTTTGGGTGATGGTTAGGTTTAGGGTTAAGTTTAGGGTTAGGGGTGGTTTGGGTTAGGGTTTGGATTAGGGTTAGGGTTAGACTTAGGTTTTGGGTTAGGGTTAATGTTTGGGTTAGTATTAGGGTTTGGTTTCGGGTTAGGGTTAGGGATCGGTGCTAGGGGTTAGGGGTTATGGTTAGGATTAGGGTTTGGTTTAGGGTTACTGTTAGGGTTAGTGTTTGGTTTGGGTTAGGGTTTGGGTTAGGGTTAGTGTTAGGGTTTGGGTTAGGGTTAGGATTAGGTTTTGGGTTAGGGTTAGGGTTAGGGTTTGTGTTAGGTTTAGGGTTAGGGTTTGGGTTAGGGTTAGGGCTTGATTTGGGTTAGGGTTACAGTTAGGGTTTGGGTAAGTGTTAGGGTTAGGGTTAGGGTTAGGGTTTGGTTTCGGGTTCGAGTTACGGTTCGGGGTTAGGGCTTAGGGTTAGGGTTTGGGTTAGGGTTAGGGTTAGGTTTTGGGTTATGGTTTGGTTGGTGTTAGTGTTAGTGTTAGGGTTAGGGTTAGAGTTAGTGTTTGGGTTAGAATTAGGGTTAGGGTTAGGGTTTGGGTTAGGATTAGGGTTAGGGTTAGGGTTTGGTTTAGTGTTAGTGTTAGGGATCGGTGTTAGGGGTTAGCGGTTAGGGTTAGTGTTAGGGTTTGGCTTAGGGTAAGGGTTAGGGTTTGGGTTTGAGTTTGGGTTATGGTTTGGTTTAGGGTTAGGGTTGGAGTTAGGATTTGGGTTTGGATTAGGGTTAGGTTTAGGCTTATCGTTAGGGTTAGGGTAGGGTTAGGGTTTGCGTTAGGGTTAGGGTTAGGTTTTCGGTTATGGTTTCGTTGGGGTTAGTGTTAGTGTTAGGGTTAGGGTTAGAGTTAGGTTTTGGGTTAGAGTTAGGGTTAGGGTTAGGGTTTCGGTTAGGGTTAGGGTTAGGGTTAGGATTTGGTTTAGTGTTAGTGTTAGGGATCGGTGTTAGCGGTTAGGGGTTAGGGTTAGGGTTAGAGTTTGGGTTAGGGAAAGGGTTAGGGTTTGGGTTTGGGTTAGGGTTAGGGTTAGGGTTAGGGTTTGAGTTAGGGTTAGGGTTAGTGTTAGGGTTTGAGTTAGGGTTAGGGTTAGGGTTTGGGTTAGATTTAGGGTTAGGGTTAGGGTTAGGGTTTGAGTTAGGGTTAGGGTTAGGGTTTGGGTTAGGGTTTGGGTTAGTGTTAGGTTTAGGGTAAGGTTTAGGATTAGGGTTAGTGTTAGAGTTTGGGTTAGGGTGAGGTTTAGGTTTTGGGTTAGGGTTAGGGTTAGGGTTTGGGTTAGGTTTAGGGTTTGGGTTATGTTTAGGGTTTGGTTTGGGTTAGGGTTAGGGTTATGGCGTGGGTTAGCGTTAGGGTTAGGGTTAGGGTTATGGTTTGGTTTAGGGTTAGGGTTAGGGTTCGGGGTTTGGGGTTAGGGGTTAGGGTAAGGTTTAGAGATATGGGTTGGGTTAGGGTTAGGGTTATGGTTAGGGTTAGTGTTTGGGTTAGGCTTAGAGTTAGGGATAGGTTTAGGTTTGGGTTAGGGTTAGCATTTGAGTTAGTGTTAGGGTTAGGGTTAGGTTTAGGGTTTGGGTTACGGTTTGGTTTAGATTTAGGGTTAGGGTTAGGTTTAGGGTTTGGGTTAGGTTTAGGTTTAGGGTTTGGGATTGGGTTAGGGTTAAATTTAGAGTTAGGCTTTGGTTTTGGGTTAGGGTTAGGATTATGTTTAGCGTTAGGGATAGGTTTAGGGTTTGGGTTAGGGTTACGGTTAAGGTTTAGGTTTCGTTTAGGGTTAGGATTAGGGTTAGGGTGCGGGTTTGGGGTTGGGTAAGGGTTAGAGATACGGTTAGGATTGGGGTTAGGGTGAAGGTTCGGGCTAGAGTTAGGGTTAGGGATAGGGTTAGGGTTAAGTGTCAAGTTTAGCGTTAGGGTTTGTGTTAGGGTTAGGGTTAGGGTTAGGGCAAGTGTTAGGTTTAGGGTTAGGTTTTGGTTTAGGGTTAGGGTTAGGGTTAGGGTTTGGCAGAGGGTTAAGTTTAGGGTTATGATTAGGGTTAAGCTAAGGGTTTGGGTTCTGCTTAGGTTTAGTGTTAGGGTTAGTGTTAGAGTTAGGGTTAGGTGTCAGGGTTAGGGTTATGGTTAGGGTTAAGATTTGGGTTAGGGTTAAGTTTCGGGTTAGAGTTAGGGTTAGGATTAAAGTTAGGCTTAAGTGTCAGGGTTAGGGTTAGGGTTAGGGTTAGGTTAAGGGTTAGGGTTAGGATTAGGGTTTGGTTTAGGGTTAGGGTTAGGGTTACGGCGAGGGATTGGCTTTGATTTAGAGTTAGGGTTTGGGTTAGAGTTAGGGTTAGGTTTAGGGTTAGGGTTAGGGTTTGGATTAGGGTTTGGGTTAGTGTTAGGGTTAGGGTTAGGGTTTGGGTTAGGGTTTGAGTTTGGGTTCTGTTTAGGTTTAGGGTTAGGGTTAGGATTATGTTTAGTGTTAGGGATAGGTTTAGGGTTTGGGTTAGGGTTACGGTTAGTGTTTGGGTTAGGGTTAGCTTTTGGGTTAGGGTTAGGCTTAGGGTTAGGGTTTGGGTTTGGGTTAGGGTTATGTTTGGGTTCAGGGTTAGGTTTAGGGTTAGGGTTTGGTTTAGCGTTACGGTTAGGGTTAGGGTTAGGATTAGGGTTAGGGTTAGCGTTAGGGTTAGGGTTAGGGTTTGTGTTAGGGTTAGGGTTAGGGTTAGGTTTTGGGTTAGGGTTAGTTTTAGGGTTATTGTTTGGTTAAGGGTTAGGTTTAGGTTTAGGGTTAGGATTAGGGTTAGAGTTAGGTTTAGTGTTAGGGTAAGGTTTAGGCTTAGGGTTAGATTTTGTGATAGGGCTAGGGTTAGGGTTAGGCTTAGGGTTTGGGTTAGGGTTAGTGTTAGGGTTAGGGTTTGGGTTAGGGTTAGGGTTAGAGTTAGGTTTTGGGTTAGTGTTAGGGTTAGGCTTAGGGTTAGGGTTAGGGTTAGGATTTGCGTTAGGGTTAAGGTTCGGGTTAGAGTTAGGGTTAGGGTTAGAGTTAGGGTTACGTGTCAGGGGTAGGCTTAGGGTGTGGGTTAGGGTTAGGGTGAGGTTTAGGGTTTGGGTTTGGGTTAGGGTTAGTTTTAGGGTTAGGATTAGGTTTAGGGTTAGCGTTCGGATTAAGTTTAGGGTTAGGGTTAGGGTTAGGATTTCTGTTAGGGTTAAGGTTCGGGTTAGATTTAGGGTTAGGGTTAGTGTTAGGGTTAGGTGTCAGCGTTAGGGTTAGGGTTAGGGTTAGTGTTATGATTTGGTTTAGGGTTAGGGTTAGTGTTAGGGTTTGCGTTAGGGTTTCGGTTAGCGTTAGGGTTAGGGTAACGGTTAGGGTTAGGTTTTGGTTTAGGGTTAGGTTTTGGGTTAGGTTTATGGTTAGGGTTAGGGTTACGATTAGGTTTTGGGTTAGAGTTAGGTTTAGGATTAGGGTTGGGGTTTGGCTTTGGGTTAGGTTTAGGGTTACGTTTAGGGTTAGGGTTAGGGTTTGGTAATAGGGTTAGGGTTTGATTTAGGGTATTTGTTAGGGTTAGGTTTAGGGTTAGGGTTTGGTTTGGGTTAGGGTTAGCTTTAGGGTTAGGATTAGAGTTAGGGTTTGCGTTAGGTTTAGAGTTAGCCTTAGGGTTTGGGATAGGTTTAGGGTTAGGGTTAGGGTTAGGGTTAGGGTTAGGGTTTGAGTTAGGTTTAGTGTTAGGTTTAGGGTTTGGGTTAGGGTTAGCGTTAGTGTTAGTGTTAAGTTTAAGGTTAGGGTAAGGATTTGGGCTTGGGTTAGGGTTAGGGTTAGGGTTAGGATTAGGGTTTCTTTAAGGGTTAGGTTTAAGGTTTGGGTTAGGGTTAGGATTTGGCAGAGGGTTAGGTTTAGGGTTAGGATTGGGGTTATGATTAGGTCTTGGGTTCTGGTTAGGTTTAGTGTTAGGGTTAGGGTTAGGGTTAGGGTTAGGGTTCGGTATAGGGTAGGGTTTGGGTGAGGGTTAGGGTTACGGTTAGGTTTAGGTTTAGGGTTAGGGTTATGGTTACGGTTTGGTTTACGGTTTGGGTTAGTGTTAGGGTAAGGGTTAGGGTTTCGGTTTGGGTTACGGTTACGATTAGAGTTAGGGTTTGGGTTTGGGTTAGGGTTAGGTTTAGTGTTAAGGTTTGGGTTAGGTTTAGGGTTAGGGTTAGGATTAGGGTTTGGGTTAGGTTTAGTGTTTGATTTAGGGTTACTGTTTGGGTTAGGTATTGGTTTATTTTTAGGGTTACGGTTTGGGTTAGGGGTTAGTGTTAGGATTAGGGTAAAGGTTAGGGTTTGGTTTAGGGTTAGGGTTAGGGTTAGGGTATGGGTTAGGGTTAGCGTTGGCGTTAGGGTTAGCGTTTGTGTTAGGGTTAGGGTTAGGGTTAGGTTTAGGGATTGGGTTAGGGTTAGCGTTTGGGTTAGGGTTAGGGTTAGCGTTTGGGTTAGGGTTAGGGTTAGCATTAGGATTAGGGTTTGGGTTAGGGTTATGTTTACTGTTAGGGTTAATGTTAGGGTTAGGCTTAGGGTTAGAGTTAGGGTTTTGGTTAGTGTTGGGGTTAGGGTTTGGGTTAGGGTTTGGGTTAGGCTTAGGGTTAGGATTAGGGTTAGGATTACGATTAGGATTAGGGTCAGGGTTAGGGTTAGGGTTAGGGTAAGGTGTCAGGTTTAGAGTTAGGGTTAGGGTTTGGTTTAGGGTTAGAGTTAGGGTTAGGGTGAGGGATTGGCTTTGGGTTAGAATTAGGGTTTGGGTTAAGGTTAGGGTTAGTGTTAGTGTTAGGGTTAGGGTTTGGGTTTGGGTTAGGGTTAGGTTTAGGGTTATTGTTAGGGTTAGGGTTAGAGGGTTAGTGTTAGTGTCAGGGTTAGGGTTAGGGTTTGTGTTTGGGTTAGGGTTATTGTTCGGGTTAGGGTTAGGTTTAGGGTTAGGATTATGCTTAGGGTTATTTGTAGGGTAAGGGTTTCGGTAAGGGTTAGTGTTAGGGTTTGGGTCCGGTTTAACGTTAGGGTTAGTGTTTGGGTTTGGGTTAGTTTAGGGTTAGGGTTAGGGTTAGGATTAGGGTTTGGGTTTGGGTTAGGGTTACGGTTAGGTTTAGGCTTAGGGTTAGGGTTTGGGTTAGGGTTAGGGTTAGGATTAGTGTTAGGGTTAGAGTTAGTGTTAGGGTTAGGGTTAAGGTTTGGGTTAGAGTTAGTGTTAGGTTTAGGCTTAGTGTTAGGGTTTCGTTTAGGGTTAGGGTTAGGTTTAGAGTTAGGGTTAGGGTTAGGGTTTGGCAGAGGGTTAGGTTTAGGGTTACGATAAGGGTTAGGGTTAGTGTTGGAGTTTGGGTGAGTTTTAGGGTTAGGGTTAGGTTTAGGGTTAGGGTTAGGTTTAGGGTTAGAGTTAGGTTTAGGGTTTGGGCTAGGTTTAGTGTTAGGATTAGAGTTAGGGTTTGGGTTAGGGTTAGGTTTAGGGTTAGGGTTTGGGTTGGGGTTAGGTTTACGGTTACGGTTAGGGTTAGGTTTAGTGTTAGGGTTTGGGTTAGGGTTAGGTTTAGGTTTGGGGTAGGGTCAGGGTTAGGGTTAGGGTAAGGTTTAGGGTTAGCATTAAGTTCAGGTTTAAGGTTAGGTTTAGGGTTAGGTTTAGGGTTACATTAGGTTTAGGGTTAGGGTTTGGTTTGGGTTAGGGTTAGGGTTAGGGTTAGGGTTTGGGTTAGGTTTAGGGTTTGGTTTAGGGATCGGTGTTAGGGGTTAGGGTTTAGGGTTAGTGTTAGGATTTGGGTTAATGTAAGTGTTAGGTTTAGGGTTTGGGTTTGTGTTAGGTTTAGGGTTAGGGTTAGGGTTAGGGTTAGGGTTTGGTTTGGGTAAGGGTTAGGGTTAGGGTTAGGGTTTGGTTTAGGGTTAGGGTTAGGTTTAGGGTTATGGTTTGGTTTAGGGTTAGGGTTAGATATCGGGATTAGGGGTTAGGTGTTAGGGTAAGGTTTAGGGACAGGGTTTGGGTTAGGGGTAGGGTTAAGTTTAGGGTTAGGGTTAGGGTTAGGGTTAGGGTTAAGGTTTGAGTTAGGGTTTGGGTTTGGGTTAGGGTTAGGTTTAGGCTTATCCTTATGGTTAGGGTTAGGGTTAGGGTTAGGTTTAGGTTTAGGGTTTGGGTTAGGTTTAGGGTTAGGGTTAGGGTTATGATTAGGATTAGGTTTTGGGTTAGGGTTTTGTTTACTGTTAGGCTTAATGTTAGGGTTAGGCTTAGGGTTAGAGTTAGGGTTTTGGTTAGTGTTAGGGTTAGGGTTTGGGTTAGGGTTTGTGTTAGGGTTAGGGTTAGGGTTAGGGTTAGGGTTAGGATTAGAGTTAGGGTTAGGGTTATGGTTAGGGTAACGTGTCAGGTTTAGAGTTAGGGTTAGGGTTTGGTTTAGGGTTAGGGTTAGGTTTAGGATGAGGGATTGGCTTTGGGTTAGAATTAGGGTTTGGGTTAAGGTTAGGGTTAGGGTTAGTGTTAGGGTTAGGCTTAGGGTTAGGGTTAGGGTTAGGATTTGCGTTAGGGTTAAGGTTCGGATTAGAGTTAGGGTTAGGGTTAGAGTTAGGGTTACGTGTCAGGGTTAGGCTTAGGGTTTGGGTTAGGGTTAGCGTGAGGTTTAGGGTTTGGGTTTGGGTTAGGGTTAGTTTTAGGGTTAGGATTAGGCTTAGGGTTAGCGTTCGGATTAAGTTTAGGGTTAGGGTTAGGGTTAGGATTTCTGTTAGGGTTAAGGTTCGGGTTAGAGTTAGGGTTAGGGTTAGTGTTAGGGTTAGGTGTCAGCGTTAGGGTTAGTGTTATGATTTGGTTTAGGGTTAGGGTTAGTGTTAGGGTTTGCGTTAGGGTTTCGGTTAGCGTTAGGGTTAGGGTAACGGTTAGGGTTAGGTTTTGGTTTAGGGTTAGGTTTTGGGTCAGGTTTATGGTTAGGGTTAGGGTTACGGTTAGGTTTTGGGTTAGAGTTAGGTTTAGGGTTAGGGTTGGGTTAGGGTTAGGGTTAGGGTTAGGGTTTGATTTAGGTTTAGTGTTAGGTTTAGGGTTTGGGTTAGGGTTAGCGTTAGTGTTAGTGTTAAGTTTAAGGTTAGGGTAAGGATTTGGGCTTGGGTTAGGGTTAGGGTTAGGGTTAGGGTTAGGGTTAGGGTTTCTTTAAGGGTTAGGTTTAAGGTTTGGGTTAGGGTTAGGATTTCGC
>JAJHUQ010000057.1:295000-297500 GCA_035773235.1 Eospalax fontanierii | reverse complement strand
GTTAGTGTTAGGATTATGGTTAGGGTTAGATTTAGGGTTAGGGTTTGGGTTAGGGTTCTGGTTAGGTTTTGAGTTAGGGTTAGGTTTAGGGTTAGTGTTTGGGTTAGGATTAGGGTTAGGGTTAGAGGTTGGGTTTGTGTTAGGGTTAGGGTTAGGGTTAGGGTTAGGATTAGGGTTAGGGTTAGGGTTAGGGTTAGGGTTAGGTTTAGGGTTAGGGTTAAGATTAGGGTTAGGGTTAGGGTTAGGGTTAGCATTTGGGTTAGCGTCTGGGTTAGGGTTAGGGTTAGGGGGAGGGATAGGCTTTGGGTTAGAATTACGGTTTGTATTAAGGTTAGGGTTGATGTTAGGGTTAGGGTTAGGGTTAGGGTTTGGGTTAGGGTTAGGTTTAGATTTAGGGTTAGGATTAGGGTTAGGGTTAGGGTTAGGGTTAGGGTTTGGTTTAGGGTTAAGGTTAGGGTTAGGGTTAGGATAAGGGTTAGGGTTAGGGTTAGCGTTAGGGCTAGATTTTAGGGATTAGGGGTTAGGCTTAGTGTTAGTGTTAGGGATAGAGTTAGCTTTAGTGTTTGGGTTTGGATTAGGTTAGGGTTAGGGTTGGGGTTAGGGTTAGGGTTTGCTTTAGGGTTAGGGTTAGGGATCGAGGGTAGGGGTTAGGGGTTAGGGTTAGGGTTAGGGTTTAGGGTAGGGTTAGTGTTAGGGTTAGGGTTAGGGTTTGGTTTGGGTTAGGGTTTGGGTTACAGTTAGTGTTAGGGTTATGTTTTGGGTTAGGGTTAGCATTTGGGTTAGGGTTAGGTTTAGAGTTCGGGTTAGGGCTTGGTTTAAGGTTAGGGTTAGGGTTCGGTATTAGGGCTTAGGGGTGACGGTTAGGGTTAGGGGTAGGGTTTTGGTTAGGGTTAGGGTTAGGGTTTGAGTTAGGGTTAGGTTTAGGATTAGGGTTAGGGTTTGGTTTAGGGTTCGGTTTAGGTTTAGAGTTAGGTTTAATGTTAGGGTTTTGTTACGGTTACGGTTAGGGTTAGAGTTAGGATTAGGGTTAGGGTTTAGGGTAGGGTTAGTGTTAGGGTTAGGGTTAGGGTTTGGTTTGGGTTAGGGTTTGGGTTACAGTTAGTGTTAGGGTTATGGTTTGGGTTAGGGTTAGCATTTGGGTTAGGGTTAGGTTTAGAGTTAGGGTTAGGGCTTGGTTTAAGGTTAGGGTTAGGGTTCGGGATTAGGGTTTAGGGGTGACGGTTAGGGTTAGGGTTAGGGTTTTGGTTAGGGTTAGGGTTAGGGTTTGAGTTAGGGTTAGGTTTAGGATTAGGGTTAGGGTTTGGTTTAGGGTTCGGTTTAGGTTTAGAGTTAGGTTTAGTGTTAGGGTTTTGTAACGGTTACGGTTAGGGTTAGAGTTAGGATTAGGGTTAGGGTTAGGGTTACAGTTAGGGTTAGGGTTTGGGTTAGGGTTAGGGTTATTATTAGGGTTAGGTTTAGGGTTTGGGTTTGCGTTAGGTTTAGGGTTAGGGTTACGGTTATGGTTAGCCTTTGCGTTAGGGTTAGGTTTAGGGTAAGGGTTAGGGTTAAGGTTATGTTTAGGTTTAGGTTTAGGGTTAGGGCTAGGGTTAGGGTTTGGGTTAGGATTAGGGTTAGGGTTAGGGTTAGGGTTTGGGTTTGGGTTAGGTTTACGTTCGGGTTAGGTTTAGGTTTAGTGTTAGGGTTTGGGTTTGGTTTAGGTTTAGGGTTAGGGTTTGGGTTAGGGTTAGGGTTAGGGTTAGGGTTACAGTTAGGGTTTGGGTTAGGGCTAGGGTTAGGGTTAGGGTTAGGGTTAGTGTTAGGATTAGGGTTACGGTTTGGGTTTGGCTTAGGTTTAGGGTTAGGGTTAGGGTTAGGGTTTGGGTTTGCGTTAGGGTTAGGGTTAGGGTTAGGTTTAGGTTTAGGGTTAGGGTTTGGGTTTGAGTTAGGGTTAGGGTACGGGTTTGGGTTAGGGTTACGGTTAGGGTTAGGGTTAGGGTTCGGGTTACGGTTAGGGCTTGGGTTAGATTTAGGGTTAGGATTAGAGTTACAATTTGGGTTTGTTTTGGATTAGGGTTAGTGTTAGGTTTAGGGTTACGGTTTGGGTTAGGGTTATGGTTAGGGTTAGGTTTTGGGATATATTTAGGGTTAAGGTTAGGGTTAGGTTTAAGGTTAGTGTAAGGGCTTGGGTTTTAGTTAGGGTTAGGGTTAGGGTTTCGTTTAGGGTTAGGTTTAGGGTTAGGGTTTGGGTTAGGGTTAAGATTAGGGTTAGGTTTAAGGTTTGGATTCTGGTTAGGTTGAGTGTTAGGGTTAGGGTTGGGGTTAGTGTTAGGGTTAGGTTTAGGGTTAGGGTTTGGGTGACGGTTAGGGTTAGCGTTAAGTTTAGGGTTAGTGTTTGGTTTGGGTTAGGGTTAGGTTTAGGGTTAGGGTTAGGGTTAGATTTTGGGTTACGTTTAGGGTTAGGGTTACGGTTTTGGTTAGGGTTTTGGTTTGGGTTAGGGTTACGGTTAGGATTAGTGTTAGA
>JAJHUQ010000057.1:285000-292500 GCA_035773235.1 Eospalax fontanierii | reverse complement strand
TTAGGGTTAGGATTAGGGTTAGGGTTAGGTTTAGGGTTAGGGTTAGGGTTAGGTTTTGGGTTTGAGTTAGGTTTCGTGTCAGGGTTAGGATTAGGTTTAGGGTTAGGGTTAGGTTTAGGGTTTCGGTTTGCGTTAGGGTTACATTTAGGGTTAGGTTTAGGGTTAGGTTTGGGTTAGGGTTAGGGTTAGGGTTTGGCTTAGGGTTTGAGTTAGTGTTAGTGTTATTGTTAAGGTTAGGGTTAGGATTAGGGTGAGGATTAGGTTTCGGGTGAGGGTTACTGTTGGTGTTAGTGTTTGGGTTAGGGTTAGGGTTAGGGTTTGGCTTTGGGTTAGGGTTAGGTTTAGGGATAGGGTTTGTGTTAGGGTTTGGATTCGGGTTAGGGTTAGGGTTTGGGTTTGGGTTAGGGTTAGGGTTTCGGTTTGCGTTAGGGTTGGGGGTTGGGTTTGGGTTTCGTTTTGGGTTAGGGTTAGGGTTTGGGTTAGGGTTAGGGATAGGGTTAGTGTTAGCGTTTGTGTTAGGGTTAGGGTTAGGGTTAGGTTTAGGGTTTGGTTTGGGTTAGGGTTCTTATTAGAGTGAGGGTTTCGGTTACGGTTTGGGTTAGAGTTACGTTTAGGTTTAAGGTTAGGGTTTGGGTTAGGATTAGGGTTATGTTAAGCTTAGGGATTGCGTTAGTGTTAGAGTTAAGGTTAGGTTTAGGATTAGGGTTTCGTTTGGGTTTGGGTTAGGTTTAGGGTAGGGTTCGTGTTAGAGTTTGGGTTAGGGTTACGGTTAGGGTTAGGGTTACGGTTGTGGTTTGGTTTGGGTTAGTGTTAGTGTTAGGGTTAGGGTTAGGGTTACCGTTTGGGTTAGGGTTAGGTTTAGGTTCAGGGTTAGGATTAGGGTTAGGGATAGGGTTAGGGTTAGGGTTAGGGTTTGGTTTTGGGTTAGGGTTAGGTTTAGGTTAAGGGTTTGGGTTAGGGTTAGGGTTAGAGTTAGGGTTAGGGTTAGGATAAGGGTTTGGTTTGGGTTAGGGTTAGTGTTAGGGTTGGGCTTTGGGTTAGGGTTAGGGTTAGGGTTAGGATTAGGGTTTGGATTCTGGTTAGGTTTAGTGTTAGGGTTAGGGTTAAGGTTAGTGTTAGGGATAAGTTTAGGTTTACGTTTTGGGTGATTGTTAGGTTTAGGGTTAGGGTTTGGTTTGGGTTAGGGTTTGGTTTAGGGTTAGGGTTAGCCTTAGGTTTTGGGTTAGGGTTAGGGTTTGGGTTAGGGTTAGGGGTTGGTTTCTGGTTATGGTTAGGAATCGGTGCTAGGGGTTAGAGGTTAGGGTTAGGATTAGGGTTTGCTTTAGGGTCAGTGTTAGAGTTAGTGTTTGGTTTGGTTTAGGGTTTGGGTTAGGGTTAGTGTTAGGGTTAGGGTTTGGTTAGGTTTAGGGTTAGGTTTAGGGTTTGGATTAGGGTTAGGGTTAGGGTTAGGGTTCGGGTTTGGGTTAGGGTTAGTGTTACCCATAGGGTTTGGGTCAGTGTTAGGGTTAGGGTAAGTGTTAGGGGTAGGGTTAGTGTTAGGGTTTGGGTTAGGGTTAGGATTAGGTTTTGGGTTAGCGTTAGGGTTAGGGCTTGATTTGGGTTAGGGTTAGGGTTAGCATTTGGGTAAGTGTTAGGGTTAGGGTTAGGGTTAGGGTTTGGTTTAGGGTTCGGGTTAAAGAACGGGGTTAGGGGTTAGGGTTAGGGTTTGGGTTAGGGTTAGGGTTAGGGTTAGGGTTTGGGTTAGAGTTAGGTTTAGGGTTAGGGTTAGGATTAGTGTTAGAGTTAGGTTTAGGGTTCGGGTTAGGTTTAGGGTTTGGGTTAGGGTTATAGTAAGCATTAGGGTTGGGGTTAGGTTTTGGGTTTGGATTAGTTTTAGGGTTAAAGTTAGGGTGAGGGTTTGGGTTTGGGAAAGGGTTAGGGTTAGGTTTAGCGTTAGGTTTTGGGTTAGGGTTAGGGTTAGGTTTAGGGTAAGAGTTAGGGTTAGGGTTAGGTTTAGGTTTAGGTTTAGGGTCAGGGTTAGGGTTTACGTTAGGGTTATGGTTAGGTTTAGGGTTAGGGTTTGGGTTGGGGTTAGATTTAGAGTTAGGATTAGGATTAGGGTTAGGGTTAGGGTTAGGGTTATGTTTAGTGTTAGGTTTTGCTTTAGGGTTAGGGTTAGGTTTGGATTAGGGTTGGGGTTAGGGTTAGGGTTAGGGTTAGGGTTAGCGTTAAGTTTAGCTTTAGGGTTAGGTTTAGGGTTAGGGTTAGGGTTGGATTACCTTTAGGGTTAGGGATTGGTTTGGTTTAGGGTTAGGGTTAGGGTTATGATTAGGGTTTGGATTTGGTTTAGGGTTAGGGTTAGAGTAGGGTTTGTGTTAGGGTTAGGGTTAGGGTTAGGTTTTGGGTTAGGGTTAGGTTTACTATTAAGGTTTAGATTAGGGTTGAGGTTAGCGTTTGGTTTGGGTAAGGGTTAGGGTTAGGGTTAGGGTTAGGGTTTGGGTTAGGTTTAGGGTTAGGGTTAGGGTTAATGTTTGAGTTAGGGTTAGGGTTTGGTTTAGGGTTAGGGTTAGGGTTTGGGTTAGTGTTAGGGTTAAGGTAAGGGTTAGGGTCAGGGTTAGCATTAGCGTTTGGGTTAGGGTTAGGTTTTGGGTTAGGGTTAGGGTTAGGGTTTGGGTTAGGGTTAGGGTTAGGTTAGGTTTAGGCTTTGGTTTGAGTTCGGGTTAGGGTTAGGGTGTGGGTTAGGTTTAGGGTTAGGGTTAGGGTTATGGTTTGGTTTAGGGTTAGGTTTAGGGTTCGAGGTTAGGGGTTAGGGTTTAGGTTAAGGTTTGGGGATAGGGTTTGCATTAGGGTTAGGGTTAGGTTTAGGGTTAGGGTTGGGGTTAGGGTTAGGGTTTGGATTAGGTTTAGAGTTAGGGTTAGGTTTAAGGTTTGGGTTAGGGTTAGCATTTGAGTTAGGGTTAGGTTTAGGGTTAGGTTTAGGGTTTGGGTTAGGGTTCGGTTTAGGTTTAGGTTTAGGTTTAGTGATAGGGTTTGGTTCAGGGTTATGGTTAGGATTAGGGTTAGGATTAGGGTTAGGGTTAGGGTTAGGGTTTGCGTTAGGGTTTGTCTTAGGTTTAGGGCTAGCGTTTGGGTTTGGGTTAGGTTTAGGGTTAGGATTAGGGTTAGGGTTACAGTTTGGGTTTGGGTTAGGGTTAGGGTTAGGGTTAGGGATAGGTTTAGGTTTAAGGTTAAGGTTTGGGTTTGGGTTAGCATTAGTGTTAGGGTTTGGTTTAGGGTTAGGGTTAGCGTTAGGGTTAGGTTTAGTGTGAGGGTTTGAGTTAGGGTTACGGTTAGGTTTAGAGTTAGGATTAGTTTTAGGGTTATGGTTAGTGTTAGGATAAGTGTTAGGGTTACGGTTGGGGTTAGGTGTTAGGGTAAGCGTTAGTGTTAGTGTTTGATTTAGAGTTAGGGTTAGGGTTAGGTTTAGGGTTTGGGTTAGGGTTAAGGTTAGGATTAGGGTTGTGGTTACGGTATGGGTATATATTAGGGTTATGGTTAGGGTTAGGGTTTGGGTTTGGTTTAGGTTTAGGTTTAGGTTTAGGGTTACGG
Source organism: Eospalax fontanierii (assembly GCA_035773235.1). Classification (NCBI taxonomy): domain Eukaryota; kingdom Metazoa; phylum Chordata; class Mammalia; order Rodentia; family Spalacidae; genus Eospalax; species Eospalax fontanierii. The sequence continues at coordinate 288,933 of JAJHUQ010000057.1, read as the reverse complement.
ATAGGTTTCGAGTTTGGGTTAGGTTTAGGGTTGGGGTTAAGATTAGAGTTAGGTTTAGGGTTAGGGTTTGGGTTAGGGTTAGGTTTAGGTTTAGGGTTAGGATTAGGGTTAGGGTTAGGGTTAGGGTTAGGTTTAGGTTTTGGGTTAGTGTTAGGGTTATGATTAGGTTTAGGGTTTGGTTTTGGGTTAGGGTCAGTGTTGGAGTTAGGGTTTCGGTTTGCGTTAGGGTTAGGGTTAGGGTTTGGGTTAGACTTAGGTTTAGGTTTAGGGTTAGGATTAGGGTTAGGGTTAGGGTTAGGGTTAGGGTTAGCATTTGTGTTAGGGTTTGGGTTAGGGTTAGGGTTAAGGTGAGGGATTGGCTTTGGGTTAGAATTAGGGTTTGGGTTAAGGTTAGGGTTGGGGTTAGGGTTTGGGTTAGGGTTAGGTTTAGGTTTAGTTTTAGAATTCGGGTTAGGGTTAGGGTTAGGTTAAGGGTTTGGGTTAGGGTTAGGGTTAGATTTAGGGTTAGGGTTAGGATAAGGGTTTGGTTTGGGTTAGGGTTAGTGTTAGGGTTGGGGTTTGGGTTAGGGTTAGTGTTAGGTTTAGGATTAGGGTTTGGATTCTGGTTAGGTTTAGTGTTAGGGTTAGGGTTAAGGTTAGTGTTAGGGATAGGTTTAGGTTTAGGGTTTGGGTGATGGTTAGGTTTAGGGTTAAGTTTAGGGTTAGGGGTGGTTTGGGTTAGGGTTTGGATTAGGGTTAGGGTTAGACTTAGGTTTTGGGTTAGGGTTAAGGTTTGGGTTAGTATTAGGGTTTGGTTTCGGGTTAGGGTTAGGGATCGGTGCTAGGGGTTAGGGGTTATGGTTAGGATTAGGGTTTGGTTTAGGGTTACTGTTAGGGTTAGTGTTTGGTTTGGGTTAGGGTTTGGGTTAGGGTTAGTGTTAGGGTTTGGGTTAGGGTTAGGATTAGGTTTTGGGTTAGGGTTAGGGTTACGGTTTGTGTTAGGTTTAGGGTTCGGGTTTGGGTTAGGGTTAGGGCTTGATTTGGGTTAGGGTTACAGTTAGGGTTTGGGTAAGTGTTAGGGTTAGGGTTAGGGTTAGGGTTTGGTTTCGGGTTCGAGTTACGGTTCGGGGTTAGGGCTTAGGGTTAGGGTTTGGGTTAGGGTTAGGGTTAGGTTTTGGGTTATGGTTTGGTTGGTGTTAGTGTTAGTGTTAGGGTTAGGGTTAGAGTTAGTGTTTGGGTTAGAATTAGGGTTAGGGTTAGGGTTTGGGTTAGGATTAGGGTTAGGTTTAGGGTTTGGTTTAGTGTTAGTGTTAGGGATCGGTGTTAGGGGTTAGCGGTTAGGGTTAGTGTTAGGGTTTGGCTTAGGGTAAGGGTTAGGGTTTGGGTTTGGGTTTGGGTTATGGTTTGGTTTAGGGTTAGGGTTGGAGTTAGGATTTGGGTTTGGATTAGGGTTAGGTTTAGGCTTATCGTTAGGGTTAGGGTAGGGTTAGGGTTTGCGTTAGGGTTAGGGTTAGGTTTTCGGTTATGGTTTCGTTGGGGTTAGTGTTAGTGTTAGGGTTAGGGTTAGAGTTAGGTTTTGGGTTAGAGTTAGGGTTAGGGTTAGGGTTTCGGTTAGGGTTAGGGTTAGGGTTAGGATTTGGTTTAGTGTTAGTGTTAGGGATCGGTGTTAGGGGTTAGGGGTTAGGGTTTGGGTTAGAGTTTGGGTTAGGGAAAGGGTTAGGGTTTGGGTTTGGGTTTGGGTAAGGGTTAGGGTTAGGGTTAGGGTTTGAGTTAGGGTTAGGGTTAGTGTTAGGGTTTGAGTTAGGGTTAGGGTTAGGGTTTGGGTTAGATTTAGGGTTAGGGTTAGGGTTAGGGTTTGAGTTAGGGTTAGGGTTAGGGTTTGGGTTAGGGTTTGGGTTAGTGTTAGGGTTAGGGTAAGGTTTAGGATTAGGGTTAGTGTTAGAGTTTGGGTTAGGGTTAGGTTTAGGTTTTGGGTTAGGGTTAGGGTTAGGGTTTGGGTTAGGTTTAGGTTTTGGGTTATGTTTAGGGTTTGGTTTGGGTTAGGGTTAGGGTTATGGCGTGGGTTAGCGTTAGGGTTAGTGTTAGGGTTATGGTTTGGTTTAGGGTTAGGGTTAGGGTTCGGGGTTTGGGGTTAGGGGTTAGGGTAAGGTTTAGGGATATGGTTTGGGTTAGGGTTAGGGTTAGGGTTAGGGTTAGTGTTTGGGTTAGGCTTAGAGTTAGGGATAGGTTTAGGTTTGGGTTAGGGTTAGCATTTGAGTTAGGGTAAGGGTTAGGGTTAGGTTTAGGGTTTGGGTTACGGTTTGGTTTAGATTTAGGGTTAGGGTTAGGTTTAGGGTTTGGGTTACGTTTAGGATTACGGTCTGGGATTGGGTTAGGGTTAAAGTTAGAGTTAGGCTTTGGTTTTGGGTTAGGGTTAGGATTATGTTTAGCGTTAGGGATAGGTTTAGGGTTTGGGTTAGGGTTACAGTTAAGGTTTCGGTTTCGTTTAGGGTTAGGATTAGGGTTAGGGTGCGGGTTTGGGGTTGGGTAAGGGTTAGGGTTACGGTTAGGATTTGGGTTAGGGTTAAGGTTCGGGTTAGAGTTAGGGTTAGGGATAGGGTTAGGGTTAAGTGTCAAGTTTAGCGTTAGGGTTTGTGTTAGGGTTAGGGTTAGGGTTAGGGCAAGTGTTAGGTTTAGGGTTAGGTTTTGGTTTAGGGTTAGGGTTAGGGTTAGGGTTTGGCAGAGGGTCAAGTTTAGGGTTAGGACTAGGGTCAAGCTAAGGGCTTGGCTCCTGCTTAGGTTTAGTGTTAGGGTTAGTGTTAGAGTTAGGGTTAGGTGTCAGGGTTAGGGTTATGGTTAGGGTTAAGATTTGGGTTAGGGTTAAGGGTCGGGTTAGAGTTAGGGTTAGGATTATAGTTAGGCTTAAGTGTCAGGGTTAGGGTTAGGGTTAGGGTTAGGTTTAGGGTTAGGGTCAGGATAAGGGTTTGGTTTAGGGTTAGGGTTAGGGTTAGGCGGAGGGATTGGCTTTGATTTAGAGTTAGGGTTTGGGTTAGAGTTAGGGTTAGGTTTAGGGTTAGGGTTAGGGTTTGGATTAGGGTTTGGGTTAGTGTTAGGGTTAGGGTTAGGGTTTGGGTTAGGGTTTGAGTTTGGGTTCTGTTTAGGTTTAGGGTTAGGGTTAGGATTATGTTTAGTGTTAGGGATAGGTTTAGGGTTTGGGTTATGGTTACGGTTAGTGTTTGGGTTAGGGTTAGCTTTTGGGTTAGGGTTAGGCTTAGGGTTAGGGTTTGGGTTTGGGTTAGGGTTATGTTTGGGTTTAGGGTTAGGTTTAGGGTTAGGGTTTGGTTTAGCGTTACGGTTAGGGTTAGGGTTAGGATTAGGGTTAGGGTTAGCGTTAGGGTTAGGGTTAGGGTTTGTGTTAGGGTTAGGGTTAGGGTTAGGTTTTGGGTTAGGGTTAGTTTTAGGGTTATTGTTTGGTTAAGGGTTAGGTTTAGGTTTAGGGTTAGGATTAGGGTTAGAGTTAGGTTTAGTGTTAGGGTAAGGTTTAGGCTTAGGGTTAGATTTTGTGATAGGGCTAGGGTTAGGGTTAGGCTTAGGGTTTGGGTTAGGGTTAGCGTTAGGGTTAGGGTTTGGGTTTGGGTTAGGGTTAGTTTTAGGGTTAGGGTTAGTGTTAGGGTTAGGCTTAGGGTTAGGGTTAGGGTTAGGATTTGCGTTAGGGTTAAGTTTCGGGTTAGAGTTAGGGTTAGGGTTAGAGTTAGGGTTACGTGTCAGGGTTAGGCTTAGGGTTTGGGTTAGGGTTAGCGTGAGGTTTAGGGTTTGGGTTTGGGTTAGGGTTAGTTTTAGGGTTAGGATTAGGCTTAGGGTTAGCGTTCGGATTAAGTTTAGGGTTAGGGTTAGGGTTAGGATTTCTGTTAGGGTTAAGGTTCGGGTTAGAGTTAGGGTTAGGGTTAGTGTTAGGGTTAGGTGTCAACGTTAGGG
>JAJHUQ010000057.1:277500-280000 GCA_035773235.1 Eospalax fontanierii | reverse complement strand
TTGGGTTTTGTTTCGGATTAAGGTTAGGGTTTGGGTTTGGCTTACGGTTAGGGGTAGTGTTAGTGTTAGGGTTTGGGTTTGGGTTAGGGTTAGGATTAGGGTTTGGGTTAGGGTTAGAGTTAGGTTTCGCGTTAGGGTTAGTGTTAGGTTTATGGTAAGGTTTAGGATTATGGTTAGGGTTAGGGTTCGGGTTAGTGTTTGTGTTAGGGTTATGTTGAGGGTTAGGGTTAGGATTAGGGTTAGTGTTAGGATTAGGGTTAGGGTTACGTTTTGGGTTAGGTTAAGGTTTAGGGTTAGGGTTAGATTTTGGGATAGGGTTAGGGTTAGGGTTAGGCTTAGGATTTGTGTTAGAGTTAGCATTAGGTTTAGGGTTTGGGTTTGGGTTAGCGTTATTTTTAGGTTTCGGGTTAGTGTTAGGGTTTGGGTTACGGTTAGGGTTAGGGTTAGGGTTCGGATTAGGTTTAGGGTTAGGGTTAGTTTAGGGTTAGGGTTAGGATTTGCATTAGGGTTAAGGTTCGGGTAGGGTTAGGGTTAGGGTTACTGTTAGGGTTAGGTGTCAGGGTTAGGGTTAGGGTTAGTGTTAGGGTTAGGATTTGGGTTAGGCTTAGGGTTAGTGTTAGTGTTTGTGTTAGGGTTTCAGTTAGGGTTAGGGTAACGGTTAGGGTTAGAGTTAGGTTTTGGTTTAGGGTTAGGGTTAGGGTTAGGGTTTGGGTTAGGGTTATGGTTAGGGTTAGGGTTAGGGTTTGGGCTTGGGTTAGGTTTAGGGTTAGGGTTAGGCTTAGGTTTAGGGTTAGGGTTTGGTTATAGTTAGGGTTAGGGTTTGGTTTAGGGTTTTTGTTAGGGTTAGGGTGAGGGATTGGCTTTGGGTTAGAATTAGGGTTTGGGTTAAGGGTAGGGTTAGGGTTAGTGTTAGGGTTAGGGTTTGGGTTTGGGTTTGGGATAGGGTTAGGGTTAGGGTTAGGGTTAGGGTTAGGTTTAGAGGGTTAGTGTTAGTGTTAGGTTTAGGTTTAGGTTTTGTGTTTGGGTTAGAGTTATTGTTCGGGTTAGGGTCAGGTTTAAAGTTAGGATTATGGTTAGGGTTATTTGTAGGGTTAGGGTTTCAGTTAGGGTTAGGGTTAGGGTTTGGGTCAGGTTTAACGTTAGGGTTAGTGTTTGGGTTTGGGTTAGGTTTAGGGTTAGGGTTAGGGTTAACGTTTACATTAGGGTTAGGGTTAGTGTTCGGTGTAGGGTTTGTGTTAGGGTTATGGTTAGGTTTAGGGTTTGGTTTGATTTAGGGTTAGTTTTAGGGTTAGAATTAGGGTCTTGGTTAGGGTTAGGTTTGGGTTAGGGTTAGGATTAGGGTTAGTGTTAGGTTTAGGGTTAGGATTCGGATTAAGCTAAGGGTTAGGGTATGGGTTAGGGTTAGGGTTAGGGATTGGGTTAGGGTTAGCGTTTGGGTTAGGGTTAGGGTTAGCGTTTGGGTTAGCGTTAGGGTTAGCATTAGCATTAGGGTTTGGGTTAGGGTTAGGTTTACTGTTATGGTTAATGTTAGGGTTAGGCTTAGGGTTAGAGTTAGGGTTTTGGTTAGTGTTAGGGTTTGGGTTAGGGTTTGGGTTAGGGTTAGGGTTAGGATTAGGGTTAGGATTAGGGTTAGGGCTAGGATTAGGATTAGGGTTAGGGTTAGGGTCAGGGTAAGGTGTCACGTTTAGAGTTAGGGTTAGGGTTTGGTTTAGGGTTAGGGTTAGGGTTAGGGTGAGGGATTGGCTTTGGGTTAGAATTAGGGTTTGGGTTAATGTTAGGGTTAGGGTTAGTGTTAGGGTTAGGGTTTGGGTTTAGGTTAGGGTTAGGTTTAGGGTTATGGTTAGGGTTAGGGTTAGAGGGTTAGTGTTAGTGTCAGGGTTAGGGTTAGGGTTTGTGTTTGGGTTAGGGTTATTGTTCGGGTTAGGGTTAGGTTTAGGGTTAGGATTATGCTTAGGGTTATTTGTAGGGTTAGGGTTTCGGTTAGGGTTAGTGTTAGGGTTTGGGTCCGGTTTAACGTTAGCGTTAGTGTTTGGGTTTGGGTTAGTTTAGGGTTAGGGTTAGGGTTAGGGTTTGGGTTTGGGTTAGGGTTACGGTTAGGTTTAGGCTTAGGGTTAGGGTTTGGGTTAGGGTAAGGGATAGGATAAGTGTTAGGGTAAGAGTTAGTGTTAGGGTTAGGGTTATTGTTTGGGTTAGAGTTACGGTTAGGTATAGGCTTAGAGTTAGGGTTACGTTTAGTGTTAGGGTTAGGAGTAGAGTTAGGGTTAGGTTTAGGGTTTGGCAGAGGGTTAGGTTTAGGGTTACGATAAGGGTTAGGGTTAGGGTTGGGGTTTGGGTGAGTTTTAGGGTTAGGGTTAGGTTTAGGGTTAGGGTTAGGTTTAGGGTTAGGGTTAGGTTTAGGGTTTGGGCTAGGTTTAGTGTTAGGATTAGAGTTAGGGTTTGGGTTAGGGTTAGGTTTAGGGTTAGGGTTTGGGTTGGGGTTAGGTTTAGGGTTAGGGTTAGG
>JAJHUQ010000057.1:260000-262500 GCA_035773235.1 Eospalax fontanierii | reverse complement strand
TTAGGGTTAGAGGGTTAGGGTTAGGGTTAGGGTTAGGGTTAGGTTTTGGTTAGGGTTAGTGTTAGGGTTAGGGTTAGGTTTTGGGTTGGGGTTAGGTTTAGGTTTAGGGTTAGGATTAGGATTAGGGTTAGGGTTATGGTTAGGGTTAGGGTTAGGGTTAGGTTTAGTGTTAGGGTTTGGGTTAGGGTTAGGGTTAGGCTTGGGTTAGGGTTAGAGTTTGGTTTGGGTAAGTGTTAGGGTTAGGGTTAGGGTTTGTGTTAGGGTTAGGGTTAAGGTTATGGTTTGGTTTAGGGTTAGGGTTAGATTTCGTGGTTCCGGGTTAGGGATTAGGGTAACGTTTAGGGATAGGGTTTGGGTTAGGGTTAGGGTTAAGTTTAGGGTTAGGGTTAGGGTTAGGGTTTCGTTTAGGTTTAGGTTTAAGGTTTGGGTTATTGTTAGGATTTGGCAGAGGGTTAGGGCCAGGGTTAGGATTAGGGTTTTGATTAGGTTTTGGGTTCTGGTTAGGTTTAGTGTTAGGGTTAGGGTTAGGGTTAGGGTTAGGTTTAGGATTAGGGTTTGGGTGAGGGTTAGGTTAGGGTTAGGTTTAGGGTTAGAGTTAGGGTTAGGATTAGGGTTAGGGTTAGCGTTAGGGTTAGGGATTGTGTTAGGGTTAGCGTTTGGGTTAGGGTAAACGTTAGGGTTTGGTTTAGGGTTAGGGTTAGGGTATGCGTTTGGGTTAGGGTTTGGGTTAGGGTTTTGGTTTGGGTTAGGGTTACGATTAGAGTTAGGGATTGGGTTTGGGTTAGGGTTATGTTTAGGGTTAAGATTTGGGTTAGAGTTTTTGTTTGGGTAAGTGTTAGGATTAGGGTTAGGGTTAGTGATCGGGTTTTGTTTAGGATTAAGGTTAGGGTTTGGGTTTGGCTTAGGGTTAGGGGTAGTGTTAGTGTTAGGGTTTGGCTTTGTTTTAGGGTTATTGTTAGGGTTAGGGTTACGGTTAGGTTTTGGGTTTGGGTTAGGCTTAGCTTTAGGGTTAGGGTTTTGGTTTGGGTTAGAGGAAGGGGTGGGGTTAGGGTTAGGGTTTGGGGTAGGGTTAGGGTTTGGGATTGGGTTTGCGTTTGGGTTTGATTTAGGGTTATGGTAAGGGTTAGGGTTTGGATTTGGGTTAGGGTTATGGTTAGGATTGGGGTTAGGGTTTGGGTTAGGGTTAGTGTTAGGGTTCGGGTTAGGTTTAGTTTTAGGGTAAGTGTTAGTGTTAGGGTTAGGGGTTAGGTGTTAGGGTCAGGGTTAGGGTTATGATTTGATTTGGGGTTAGGGTTAGGGTTAGGGTTCGGGTTAGGGTTAGTGTTAAGGTTAGGCTTAGGGTTTGTGTTAGGGTTAGGGTTAGGGTTAGGGTTAGGTTTTGGGTTAGAGTTAGGGTTAGGGTTAGTGTTTGCTTTAGGGTTAGGCTTTTTGTTTGGATTAGTGTTAGGATTAAGATTAGGGTTAGGGTTTGGGTTTTGTTTCGGATTAAGGTTAGGGTTTGGGTTTGGCTTACGGTTAGGGGTAGTGTTAGTGTTAGGGTTTGGGTTTGGTTTAGGGTTAGGATTAGGGTTTGGGTTAGGGTTAGAGTTAGGTTTCGGGTTAGGGTTAGTGTTAGGGTTATGGTAAGGTTTAGGATTATGGTTAGGGTTAGGGTTCGGGTTAGTGTTTGTGTTAGGGTTATGTTGAGGGTTAGGGTTAGGATTAGGGTTAGTGTTAGGATTAGGGTTAGGGTTACGTTTTGGGTTAGGGTAAGGTTTAGGGTTAGGGTTAGATTTTGGGATAGGGTTAGGGTTAGGGTTAGGCTTAGGATTTGGGTTAGAGTTAGCATTAGGTTTAGGGTTTGGGTTTGGGTTAGCTTTATTTTTAGGTTTCGGGTTAGTGTTAGGGTTTGGGTTACGGTTAGGGTTAGGGTTAAGGTTCGGATTAGGTTTAGGGTTAGGGTTAGTTTAGGGTTAGGGTTAGGATTTGCATTAGGGTTAAGGTTCGGGTTAGGGTTAGGGTTAGTGTTAGTGTTAGGGTTAGGTGTCAGGGTTAGGGTTAGGGTTCGGGTTAGGGTTAGGATTTGGGGTAGGCTTAGGGTTAGTGGTAGTGTTTGTGTTAGGGCTTCAGTTAGGGTTAGAGTTAGGGTTAGGGTAACGGTTAGGGTTAGAGTTAGGTTTTGGTTTAGGGTTAGGGTTAGGGTTTGGGTTAGGGTTATAGTTATGGTTAGGGTTAGGGTTTGGGCTTGGGTTAGGTTTAGGGTTAGGGTTAGGCTTAGGTTTAGGGTTAGGGTTTTGTTATAGTTAGGGTTAGGGTTTGGTTTAGGGTTTTTGTTAGGGTTAGGGTGAGGGATTGGCTTTGGGTTAGAATTAGGGTTTGGGTTAAGGGTAGGGTTAGGGTTAGTGTTGGGGTTAGGGTTTGGGTTTGGGTTAGGGTTAGGGTTAGGGTTAGGGTTAGGTTTAGAGGGTTAGTGTTAGTGTTAGGTTTAGGTTTAGGTTTTGTGTTTGGGTTAGGGTTATTG
>JAJHUQ010000057.1:240000-247500 GCA_035773235.1 Eospalax fontanierii | reverse complement strand
TTAGGGTTAGGGTTTGGTTTAGGGTTCGGTTTAGGTTTAGAGTTAGGTTTAGTGTTAGGGTTTTGTTACGCTTACGGTTAGGGTTAGAGTTAGGATTAGGGTTAGGGTTAGGGTTACAGTTAGGGTTAGGGTTTGGGTTAGGGTTAGGGTTATTATTAGGGTTAGGTTTAGGGTTTGGGTTTGCGTTAGGTTTAGGGTTAGGGTTACGGTTATGGTTAGGCTTTGCGTTAGGGTTAGGTTTAGGGTAAGGGTTAGGGTTAAGGTTATGTTTAGGTTTAGGTTTAGGGTTAGGGCTAGGGTTAGGGTTTGGGTTAGGGTTAGGGTTAGGGTTAGGGTTAGGGTTTGGGTTTGGGTTAGGTTTACGTTCGGGTTAGGTTTAGGTTTAGTGTTAGGGTTTGGGTTTGGTTTAGGTTTAGGGATAGGGTTTGGGTTAGGGTTAGGGTTAGTGTTAGGGTTAGGGTTAGGGTTAGAGTTAAGGTTTGTGTGAGGATTTGGGTTTGGGGTAGGGTTAAGTTTATGGTTAGGGTTAGGATTTGGGTTAGGGTTAGGGTTAGTGTTAGGCCTAGGATTAGGGTTAGGGTTAGGTTTAGGGTTAGGGTTAGGGTTAGGTTTTGGGTTTGAGTTAGGTTTCGTGTCAGGGTTAGGATTAGGTTTAGGGTGAGGGCTAGGTTTAGGGTTTCGGTTTGCGTTGGGGTTACCTTTGGGGTTAGGTTTAGGGTTAGGTTTGGGTTAGGGTTAGGGTTAGGGTTTGGCTTAGGGTTTGAGGTAGTGTTAGTGTTATTGTTAAGGTTAGGGTTAGGATTAGGGTGAGGATTAGGTTTCGGGTGAGGGTTACTGTTGGTGTTAGTGTTTGGGTTAGGGTTAGGGTTAGGGTTTGGCTTTGGGTTAGGGTTAGGTTTAGGGATAGGGTTTGTGTTAGGGTTTGGATTCGGGTTAGGGTTAGGGTTTGGGTTTGGGTTAGGGTTAGGGTTTCGGTTTGCGTTAGGGTTAGGGGTTGGGTTTGGGTTTCGTTTTGGGTTAGGGTTAGGGTTTGGGTTAGGGTTAGGGATAGGGTTAGTGTTAGCGTTTGTGTTAGGGTTAGGGTTAGGGTTAGGTTTAGGGTTTGGTTTGGGTTAGGGTTCTTATTAGAGTGAGGGTTTCAGTTACGGTTTGGGTTAGAGTTACGTTTAGGTTTAAGGTTAGGGTTTGGGTTAGGATTAGGGTTATGTTAAGCTTAGGGATTGGGTTAGTGTTAGAGTTAACGTTAGGTTTAGGATTAGGGTTTCGTTTGGGTTTGGGTTAGGTTTAGGGTAGGGTTCGTGTTAGAGTTTGGGTTAGGGTTACGGTTAGGGTTAGGGTTACGGTTGTGGTTTGGTTTGGGTTAGTGTTAGTGTTAGGGTTAGGGTTAGGGTTACGGTTTGGGTTAGGGTTAGGTTTAGGTTCAGGGTTAGGATTAGGGTTAGGGATAGGGTTAGGGTTAGGGTTAGGGTTTGGTTTTGGGTTAGGGTTAGGTTTAGGTTAAGGGTTTGGGTTAGGGTTAGGGTTAGAGTTAGGGTTAGGGTTTGGTTAGGTTTAGGGTTAGGGTTAGGTTTTGGATTGGGGTTAGGGTTAGGGTTGGGGTTCGGGTTTGGGTTAGGGTTAGTGTTACCCATAGGGTTTGGGTCAGTGTTAGGGTTAGGGTAAGTGTTAGGGGTAGGGTTAGTGTTAGGGTTTGGGTTAGGGTTAGGATTAGGTTTTGGGTTAGCGTTAGGGTTAGGGCTTGATTTGGGTTAGGGTTAGGGTTAGCATTTGGGTAAGTGTTAGGGTTAGGGTTAGGGTTAGGGTTTGGTTTAGGGTTCGGGTTAAAGAACGGGGTTAGGGGTTAGGGTTAGGGTTTGGGTTAGGGTTAGGGTTAGGGTTAGGGTTTGGGTTAGAGTTAGGTTTAGGGTTAGGGTTAGGATTAGTGTTAGAGTTAGGTTTAGGGTTCGGGTTAGGTTTAGGGTTTGGGTTAGGGTTATAGTAAGCATTAGGGTTGGGGTTAGGTTTTGGGTTTGGATTAGTTTTAGGGTTAAGGTTAGGGTGAGGGTTTGGGTTTGGGAAAGGGTTAGGGTTAGGTTTAGCGTTAGGTTTTGGGTTAGGGTTAGGGTTAGGTTTAGGGTAAGAGTTAGGGTTAGGGTTAGGTTTAGGTTTAGGTTTAGGGTCAGGGTTAGGGTTTACGTTAGGGTTATGGTTAGGTTTAGGGTTAGGGTTTGGGTTGGGGTTAGATTTAGAGTTAGGATTAGGATTAGGGTTAGGGTTAGGGTTAAGGGTATGTTTAGTGTTAGGTTTTGTTTTAGGGTTAGGGTTAGGGTGGGTTTAGGGTGGGGGTTAGGGGCAGGGTTGGGGGTAGGGTTAGCGTTAAGTTTAGCTTTAGGGTTAGGTTTAGGGTTAGGGTTAGGGTTGGATTACCTTTAGGGTTAGGGATTGGTTTGGGTTAGGGTTAGGGTTAGGGTTATGATTAGGGTTTGGATTTGGTTTAGGGTTAGGGTTAGAGTAGGGTTTGTGTTAGGGTTAGGGTTAGGGTTAGGTTTTGGGTTAGGGTTAGGTTTACTATTAAGGTTTAGATTAGGGTTGAGGTTAGCGTTTGGTTTGGGTAAGGGTTAGGGTTAGGGTTAGGGTTAGGGTTTGGGTTAGGTTTAGGGTTAGGGTTAGGGTTAATGTTTGAGTTAGGGTTAGGGTTTGGTTTAGGGTTAGGGTTAGGGTTTGGGTTAGTGTTAGGGTTAAGGTAAGGGTTAGGGTCAGGGTTAGCATCAGCGTTTGGGTTAGGGTTAGGTTTTGGGTTAGGGTTAGGGTTAGGGTTTGGGTTAGGGTTAGGGTTAGGTTAGGTTTAGGCTTTGGTTTGAGTTCGGGTTAGGGTTAGGGTGTGGGTTAGGTTTAGGGTTAGGGTTAGGGTTATGGTTTGGTTTAGGGTTAGGTTTAGGGTTCGAGGTTAGGGGTTAGGGTTTAGGTTAAGGTTTGGGGATAGGGTTTGCATTAGGGTTAGGGTTAGGTTTAGGGTTAGGGTTAGGGTTAGGGTTAGGGATTGGATTAGGTTTAGAGTTAGGGTTAGGTTTAAGGTTTGGGTTAGGGTTAGCATTTGAGTTAGGGCTAGGTTTAGGGTTAGTTTTAGGGTTTGGGTTAGGGTTTGGTTTAGGTTTAGGTTTAGGTTTAGTGATAGGGTTTGGTTCAGGGTTATGGTTAGGATTAGGGTTAGGATTAGGGTTAGGGTTAGGGTTAGGGTTTGCGTTAGGGTTTGAGTTAGGATTAGGGTTAGGGTTTGGGTTTGGGTTAGGTTTAGGGTTAGGATTAGGGTTAGGGTTACAGTTTGGGTTTGGGTTAGGGTTAGGGTTAGGGTTAGGGATAGGTTTAGGTTTAAGGTTAAGGTTTGGGTTTGGGTTAGCATTAGTGTTAGGGTTTGGTTTAGGGTTAGGGTTAGCGTTAGGGTTAGGTTTAGTGTTAGGGTTTGAGTTAGGGTTACGGTTAGGTTTAGAGTTAGGATTAGTTTTAGGGTTACGGTTAGTGTTAGGATAAGTGTTAGGGTTACGGTTGGGGTTAGGTGTTAGGGTAAGCGTTAGTGTTAGTGTTTGATTTAGAGTTAGGGTTAGGGTTAGGTTTAGGGTTTGGGTTAGGGTTAAGGTTAGGATTAGGGTTGTGGTTACGGTATGGGTATATATTAGGGTTATGGTTAGGGTTAGGGTTAGGGTTTGGTTTAGGTTTAGGTTTAGGTTTAGGGTTACGGATAGGTTTCGAGTTTGGGTTAGGGTTAGGGTTGGGGTTAAGATTAGAGTTAGGTTTAGGGTTAGGGTTTGGGTTAGGGTTAGGTTTAGGTTTAGGGTTAGGATTAGGGTTAGGGTTAGGGTTAGGGTTAGGTTTAGGTTTTGGGTTAGTGTTAGGGTTATGTTTAGGTTTAGGGTTTGGTTTTGGGTTAGGGTCAGTGTTGGAGTTAGGGTTTCGGTTTGCGTTAGGGTTAGGGTTAGGGTTTGGGTTAGACTTAGGTTTAGGTTTAGGGTTAGGATTAGGGTTAGGGTTAGGGTTAGGGTTAGGGTTAGCATTTGGGTTAGGGTTTGGGTTAGGGTTAGGGTTAAGGTGAGGGATTGGCTTTGGGTTAGAATTAGGGTTTGGGTTAAGGTTAGGGTTGGGGTTAGGGTTTGGGTTAGGGTTAGGTTTAGGTTTAGTTTTAGAATTCGGGTTAGGGTTAGGGTTAGGTTAAGGGTTTGGGTTAGGGTTAGGGTTAGATTTAGGGTTAGGGTTAGGATAAGGGTTTGGTTTGGGTTAGGGTTAGTGTTAGGGTTGGGGTTTGGGTTAGGGTTAGTGTTAGGTTTAGGATTAGGGTTTGGATTCTGGTTAGGTTTAGTGTTAGGGTTAGGGTTAAGGTTAGTGTTAGGGATAGGTTTAGGTTTAGGGTTTGGGTGATGGTTAGGTTTAGGGTTAAGTTTAGGGTTAGGGGTGGTTTGGGTTAGGGTTTGGATTAGGGTTAGGGTTAGACTTAGGTTTTGGGTTAGGGTTAAGGTTTGGGTTAGTATTAGGGTTTGGTTTCGGGTTAGGGTTAGGGATCGGTGCTAGGGGTTAGGGGTTATGGTTAGGATTAGGGTTTGGTTTAGGGTTACTGTTAGGGTTAGTGTTTGGTTTGGGTTAGGGTTTGGGTTAGGGTTAGTGTTAGGGTTTGGGTTAGGGTTAGGATTAGGTTTTGGGTTAGGGATAGGGTTAGGGTTTGTGTTAGGTTTAGGGTTCGGGTTTGGGTTAGGGTTAGGGCTTGATTTGGGTTAGGGTTACAGTTAGGGTTTGGGTAAGTGTTAGGGTTAGGGTTAGGGTTAGGGTTTGGTTTCGGGTTCGAGTTACGGTTCGGGGTTAGGGCTTAGGGTTAGGGTTTGGGTTAGGGTTAGGGTTAGGTTTTGGGTTATGGTTTGGTTGGTGTTGGTGTTAGTGTTAGGGTTAGGGTTAGAGTTAGTGTTTGGGTTAGAATTAGGGTTAGGGTTAGGGTTTGGGTTAGGATTAGGGTTAGGGTTAGGGTTTGGTTTAGTGTTAGTGTTAGGGATCGGTGTTAGGGGTTAGCGGTTAGGGTTAGTGTTAGGGTTTGGCTTAGGGTAAGGGTTAGGGTTTGGGTTTGGTTTTGGGTTATGGTTTGGTTTAGGGTTAGGGTTGGAGTTAGGATTTGGGTTTGGATTAGGGTTAGGTTTAGGCTTATCGTTAGGGTTAGGGTAGGGTTAGGGTTTGCGTTAGGGTTAGGGTTAGGTTTTCGGTTATGGTTTCGTTGGGGTTAGTGTTAGTGTTAGGGTTAGGGTTAGAGTTAGGTTTTGGGTTAGAGTTAGGGTTAGGGTTAGGGTTTCGGTTAGGGTTAGGGTTAGGGTTAGGATTTGGTTTAGTGTTAGTGTTAGGGATCGGTGTTAGGGGTTAGGGGTTAGGGTTAGGGTTAGAGTTTGGGTTAGGGAAAGGGTTAGGGTTGGGGTTGGGGTTTGGGTTTGGGTTAGGGTTGGGGATGGTGTTAGAGTTAGGGTTAGGGTTAGTGTTAGGGTTTGAGTTAGGGTTAGGGTTAGGGTTTGGGGTAGATTTAGGGTTAGGGTTAGGGTTAGGGTTTGAGTTAGGGTTAGGGTTAGGGTTTGGGTTAGGGTTTGGGTTAGTGTTAGGGTTAGGGTAAGGTTTAGGATTAGGGTTAGTGTTAGAGTTTGGGTTAGGGTTAGGTTTAGGTTTTGGGTTAGGGTTAGGGTTAGGGTTTGGGTTAGGTTTAGGTTTTGGGTTATGTTTTGGGCTTGGTTTGGGTTAGGGAAAGGGATATGGCGTGGGTTAGCGTTAGGGTTAGTGTTAGGGTTATTGTTTGGTTTAGGGTTAGGGTTAGGGTTCGGGGTTTGGGGTTAGGGGTTAGGGTAAGGTTTAGGGATATGGTTTGGGTTAGGGTTAGGGTTAGGGTTAGGGTTAGTGTTTGGGTTAGGCTTAGAGTTAGGGATAGGTTTAGGTTTGGGTTAGGGTTAGCATTTGAGTTAGGGTTAGGGTTAGGGTTAGGTTTAGGGTTTGGGTTACGGTTTGGTTTAGATTTAGGGTTAGGGTTAGGTTTAGGGTTTGGGTTAGGTTTAGGTTTAGGGTTTGGGATTGGGTTAGGGTTAAAGTTAGAGTTAGGCTTTGGTTTTGGGTTAGGGTTAGGATTATGTTTAGCGTTAGGGATAGGTTTAGGGTTTGGGTTAGGGTTACAGTTAAGGTTTCGGTTTCGTTTAGGGTTAGGATTAGGGTTAGGGTGCGGGTTTGGGGTTGGGTAAGGGTTAGTGTTACGGTTAGGATTTGGGTTAGGGTTAAGGTTCGGGTTAGAGTTAGGGTTAGGGATAGGGTTAGGGTTAAGTGTCAAGTTTAGCGTTAGGGTTTGTGTTAGGGTTAGGGTTAGGGTTAGGGCAAGTGTTAGGTTTAGGGGTAGGTTTTGGTTTAGGGTTAGGGTTAGGGTAAGGGTTTGGCAGAGGGTTAAGTTTAGGGTTAGGATTAGGGTTAAGCTAAGTGTTTGGGTTCTGCTTAGGTTTAGTGTTAGGGTTAGTGTTAGAGTTAGGGTTAGGTGTCAGGGTTAGGGTTATGGTTAGGGTTAAGATTTGGGTTAGGGTTAAGGGTCGGGTTAGAGTTAGGGTTAGGATTATAGTTAGGCTTAAGTGTCAGGGTTAGGGTTAGGGTTAGGGTTAGGTTAAGGGTTAGGGTTAGGATTAGGGTTTGGTTTAGGGTTAGGGTTAGGGTTACGCCGAGGGATTGGCTTTGATTTAGAGTTAGGGTTTGGGTTAGAGTTAGGGTTAGGTTTAGGGTTAGGGTTAGGGTTTGGATTAGGGTTTGGGTTAGTGTTAGGGTTAGGGTTAGGGTTTGGGTTAGGGTTTGAGTTTGGGTTCTGTTTAGGTTTAGGGTTAGGGTTAGGATTATGTTTAGTGTTAGGGATAGGTTTAGGGTTTGGGTTAGGGTTACGGTTAGTGTTTGGGTTAGGGTTAGCTTTTGGGTTAGGGTTAGGCTTAGGGTTAGGGTTTGGGTTTGGGTTAGCGTTATGTTTGGGTTTAGGGTTAGGTTTAGGGTTAGGGTTTGGTTTAGCGTTACGGTTAGGGTTAGGGTTAGGATTAGGGTTAGGGTTAGCGTTAGGGTTAGGGTTAGGGTTTGTGTTAGGGTTAGGGTTAGGGTTAGGTTTTGGGTTAAGGTTAGTTTTAGGGTTATTGTTTGGTTAAGGGTTAGGTTTAGGTTTAGGGTTAGGATTAGGGTTAGAGTTAGGTTTAGTGTTAGGGTAAGGTTTATGCTTAGGGTTAGATTTTGTGATAGGGCTAGGGTTAGGGTTAGGCTTAGGGTTTGGGTTAGGGTTAGAGTTAGGGTTAGGGTTTGGGTTTGGGTTAGGGTTAGTTTTAGGGTTAGGGTTAGTGTTAGGGTTAGGGTTAGGGTTAGGGTTAGGATTTGCGTTAGGGTTAAGGTTCGGGTTAGAGTTAGTGTTAGGGTTAGAGTTAGGGTTACGTGTCAGGGTTAGGCTTAGGGTTTGGGTTAGGGTTAGCGTGAGGTTTAGGGTTTGGGTTTGGGTTAGGGTTA
>JAJHUQ010000057.1:215000-220000 GCA_035773235.1 Eospalax fontanierii | reverse complement strand
AGTTAGGGTTAGGGTTCGGTTTAGGGTTTTTGTTAGGGTTAGGGTGAGGGATTGGCTTTGGGTTAGAATTAGGGTATGGGTTAAGGTTAGGGTTAGGGTTAGGGTTAGGGTTAGGGTTAGGGTTAGGGTTAGGGTTAGGTTTAGAGGGTTAGTGTTAGTGTTGGGGTTAGGCTTAGGGTTTGTGTTTGGGTTAGGGGTATTGTTCAGGTTAGGGTTAGGTTTAGGGTTAGGATTATGGTTAGGGTTATTTGTAGGGTTAGGGTCTCGGTTAGGGTTAGGGTTAGGGTTTCGGTCAGGTTTAACATTAAGGTTAGTGTTTGGGTTTGGGTTAGGTTTAGGGTTAGGGTTAGGGTTAGGGTTTGGGTTAGGGTTACGGTTAGGTTTAGGGTTAGGGTTTGGGTTTGGGTTAGGGTTAGGGTTAGGATTAGTGTTAGGGTTAGGGTTTGTATTAGGGTTAGGGCTAAGGTTTGGGTTAGAGTTAGGGTTAGGTTTAGGCTTAGTGTTAGGGTTTCGTTTAGGCTTTGGGTTAGGTTTAGAGTTAGGGTTAGGGTTAGGGTTCGGCAGAGGGTTAGGTTTAGGGTTAGGATAAGGGTTAGAGTTAGGGTTGGGGTTTGGGTGAGTTTTAGGGTTAGGTTTAGGGTTAGGGTTAGGGTTAGGTTAGGGTTAGGGTTAGGGTTTGCGCTACGTTTAGGGTTAGGATTACATTTAGGGTTTGGGTTAGGGTTAGGTTTAGGGTTAGGGATTGGGTTGGGGTTAGGTTTAGGGTTAGCGTTAGGGTTAGGATTAGGGATAGGGTAAGGGTTAGGGTTAGGTTTAGTGTTAGCGTTTGGGTTAGGGTTAGGGTTAGGTTTGGGTTAGGGTTAGGGTTAGGGTTAGGGTTACGGTTAGGTTTAGGGTTAGCCTTAAGTTTAGGGTTAAGGTTAGGTTTAGGGTTAGGTTTAGGGTTCGATTAGGTTTAGGGTTAGGGTTTGGTTTGGGTTAGGGTTAGGGTTAGGGTTAGAGTTTGGGTTACGTTTAGGGTTTGCTTTAGGGATCAGTGTTAGGGGTTAGGGTTTAGGGTTAGTGTTAGGATTTGGGTTAATGTAAGGGTTAGGTTTAGGGTTTGGGTTTGTGTTAGGTTTAGGGTTAGGGTTAGGGTTAGGGTTTGGTTTGGGTAAGGGTTAGGGTTAGGGCTAGGGTTTGGGTTAGGGTTAGGGTTAGGGTTAGGGTTATGATTTGGTTTAGGGTTAGGGTTAGATATCGGGATTAGGGGTTAGGTGTTAGGGTAAGGTTAGGGGATAGGGATGGGTTAGGGTTAGGGTTAAGTTTAGGGTTAGGTTTCGGGTTAGGGTTAGGGTTAGGTTTAGGGTTTGAGTTAGGGTTTGGGTTTGGGTTACGGTTAGGTTTAGGCTTATCGTTATGGTTAGGGTTAGGGTTAGGGTTAGGGTTAGATTTAGGTTTAGGGTTTGGGTTAGGTTTAGGGTTATAGTTAGGGTTAGGGTTTGGATTTGCTTTAGGGTTAGGGTTAGAGTAGGGTTTGGGTTAGGGTTAGAGTTAGGGTTTGGGTTAGGGTTAGGTTTACTGTTAGGGTTAAGATAAGGGTTAGTGTTAGGGTTAGGGTTAGGATTAGGGTTTGCGTTAGGGTTGTGTTTACTGTGAGGGTTAATGTTAGGGTTAGGCTTAGGGTTAGAGTTAGGGTTTTGGTTAGTGTTAGGGTTAGGGTTTGGGTTAGGGTTTGTGTTAGGGTTAGGGTTATGGTTAGGGTTAGGGTTAGGGTTAGGATTAGGGTTAGGGTTACGTTTAGGATTAGGGTTAGGGTTAGGGTTAGGGTTAGGGTAAGGTGTCAGGTTTAGAGTTAGGGTTAGGGTTTGGTTTAGGGTTAGGTTTAGGGTTAGGGTGAGTGTTTGGCTTTGGGTTAGAATTAGGGTTTGGGGTAAGGTTAGGGTTAGGGTTAGTGTTAGGGTTAGGGTTTGGGTTTGGGTTAGGGTTAGGGTTAGGGTTATGGTTAGGGTTAGGGTTAGAGGGTTAGTGTTAGTGTTAGGGCTAGGGTTAGGGTTAGGGTTTGTGTTTGGGTTAGAGTTAGTATTCGGGTTAGGGTTACGTTTAGGGTTAGGATTATGGTTAGGTTTAGGGTTATGGTTTGGTTTAGGGTTAGGGTTAGATTTCGGGATTAGGGGTTAGGGTTAGGTTTAGGGATAGGGTTTGGGTTAGGGTTAGGGTTAAGTTTAGTGTTAGGGTTAGGGTTAGGGTTTCGTTTAGGGTTAGGTTTAAGGTTTAGGTTATTGTTAGGATTTGGCAGAGGGTTAAGGCTAGGGTTAGGATTAGGTTTATGATTAGGTTTGGGGTTCTGGTTTGGTTTAGTGTTAGTGTTAGTGTTAGGGTTAGGGTTAGGTTTAGGTTTAGGGTTTGGGTGAGGGTTAGGGTTAGGGTTAGGTTTAGGGTTAGAGTTAGGGTTAGGATTAGGGTTAGGGTTAGCTTTAGGGTTATGGATTATGTTAGATTTAGCGTTTGGGTTAGGTTAAACGTTAGGGTTTGGTTTAGGGTTAGGGTTAGGGTTAGGGTTTGTGTTAGGGTTAGGGTTAGGGTTAGGGTTAGGGTTTTGCTTTGGGTTAGGGTTACCATTAGAGTTAGGGATTGGGTTTGGGTTAGGGTTATGTTTATGGTTAAGATTTCGGTTAGGGTTTTTGTTTGGGTTAGTGTTAGGATTAGGGTTAGGGTTAGTGTTAGGGTATTGCTTAGGATTAAGGTTAGGGTTTGGGTTTGTTTTAGGGTTATTGTTAGGGTTAGGGTTACGGTTAGGTTTTGGGTTTGGGTTAGGCTTAGCTTTAGGGTTAGGGTTTTGGTTTGGGTTAGCGGAAGGGGTGGGGTTAGGGTTAGGGTTTTGGTTAGGGTTAGGGTTTGGGATTGGGTTTGGTTTTGGCTTTGATTTAGGGTTATGGTAAGGGTTAGGGTTTGCATTTGGTTTAGGGTTAGGGTTAGGATTGGGGTTAGGGTTAGGTTTAGGGTTAGTGTAAGGTGTCAGGTTTAGAGTTAGGGTTAGGGTTTGGTTTAGGGTTAGGGTTAGGGTTAGGGTGAGCGAGTGGCTTTGGGTTAGAATTAGGGTTTGTGTTAAGGTTAGGGTTAGGGTTACTGTTAGGTCTAGGGTTTGGGTTTGGGTTAGGGTTAGGTTTAGGATTATGGTTAAGGTTAGGGTTAGAGGGTTAGTGTTAGTGTTAGGGTTAGGGTTAGGGTTAGGGTTAGGTGGTAGGGAAAGGGGTAGGGTTATGGTTTGATTTCGGGGTAGAGTTAGGGTTAGGGTTTGGGTTAGGGTTAGTGTTAAGTTTAGAGTTAGGGTTTGTGTTAGGGTTAGGGTTAGGGTTAGGTGTTAGGGTAAGGGTTAGGGTTATGGTTTGATTTAGGGTTAGGGTTAGGGTTAGGGTTTGGGTTAGGGTTAGTGTTAAGGTTAGGGTTTGTGTTAGGGTTAGGGTTAGGGTTAGGGTTAGGGTTAGGTTTTGGGTTAGGGTTAGGGTTTGGGTTTTGTTTCGGATTAAGGTTAGGGTTTGGGTTTGGCTTAGGGTTAGGGGTAGTGTTAGTGTTAGTGTTTGGGTTTGGGTTAGGGTTAGGATTAGGGTTTGGGTTAGGGTTAGAGTTAGGTTTCGGGTTAGGGTTAGTGTTAGGGTTATGGTTAGGTTTAGGATTATGGTTAGGGTTAGGGTGAGGGTTACTGTTTGTGTTAGGGTTATGTTGAGGGTTAGGGTTAAGATTAGGGTTAGTGTTAGGATTAGGGTTAGGGTGACGTTTTGGGTTAGGGTAAGGTTTAGGGTTAGGGTTAGATTTTGGATAGGGTTAGGGTTACGGTTAGGCTGAGGATTTGGGTTAGGGTTAGCGTTAGGTTTAGGGCTTGGGTTTGGGTTAGGGTTATTTTTAGGGTTCGGGTTAGTGTTAGGGTTTGGGTTACGGTTAGGGTTAGGGTTAGGGTTCGGATTAGGTTTAAGGTTAGGGTTAGTTTAGGGTTAGGGTTAGGATTTGCGTTAGGGTTAAGGTTCGGGTTAGAGTTAGGGTTAGGGTTAGGGTTAGGTCTCAGGGTTAGGGTTAGCGTTAGTGTTAGGGTTAGGATTTGGTTTGGTTTAGGGTTAGTGTTAGTGTTTGCGTTAGGGTTTCAGTTAGGGTTAGAATTAGGGTTAGGGTAACGGTTAGGGTTAGGGTCAGGTTTTGGTTTAGGGTTAGGGTTTAGGGTAAGGGTTGGTGTTAGGGTTATGATTACGGTTAGGGTTAGGGTTTGGGTTTGGGTTAGGTTTAGGGTTAGGGTTAGGTTTAGGTTTAGGGTTAGGGTTTGGTTATAGTTAGGGTTAGGGTTCGGTTTAGGGTTTTTGTTAGGGTTAGGGTGAGGGATTGGCTTTGGGTTAGAATTAGGGTATGGGTTAAGGTTAGGGTTAGGGTTAGGGTTAGGGTTAGGGTTAGGGTTAGGGTTAGGTTTAGAGGGTTAGTGTTAGTGTTGGGGTTAGGCTTAGGGTTTGTGTTTGGGTTAGGGTTATTGTTCAGGTTAGGGTTAGGTTTAGGGTTAGGATTATGGTTAGGGTTATTTGTAGGGTTAGGGTTTCGGTTAGGGTTAGGGTTAGGGTTTCGGTCAGGTTTAACATTAAGGTTAGTGTTTGGGTTTGGGTTAGGTTTAGGGTTAGGGTTAGGGTTAGGGTTTGGGTTAGGGTTACGGTTAGGTTTAGGGTTAGGGTTTGGGTTTGGGTTAGGGTTAGGGTTAGGATTAGTGTTAGGGTTAGGGTTTGTATTAGGGTTAGGGTTAAGGTTTGGGTTAGAGTTAGGGTTAGGTTTAGGCTTAGTGTTAGGGTTTCGTTTAGGCTTTGGGTTAGGTTTAGAGTTAGGGTTAGGGTTAGGGTTCGGCAGAGTGTTAGGTTTAGGGTTAGGATAAGGGTTAGAGTTAGGGTTGGGGTTTGGGTGAGTTTTAGGGTTAGGTTTAGGGTTAGGGTTAGGGTTAGGTTAGGGTTAGGGTTAGGGTTAGGGTTAGGGTTTGGGCTACGTTTAGGGTT
>JAJHUQ010000057.1:190000-210000 GCA_035773235.1 Eospalax fontanierii | reverse complement strand
GGTTAGTGTTAGGGTTCGCTTTAGGTTTAGTTTTAGGGTAAGTGTTAGTGTTAGGGTTAGGGGTTCGGTGTTAGGGTAAGGGTTAGGGTTACGGTTTGATTTAGGGTTAGGGTTAGGGTTAGGGTTTGGGTTAGGGTTAGTGTTAAGTTTAGAGTTAGGGTTTGTGTTAGGGTTAGGGTTTGGGTTAGGGTTAGGGTTTGGGTTAGGGTTAGGGTTAGGGTTAGTGTTTGGTTTAGGGTTAGGGTTTGGGTTTGGGTTAGGGTTTTTGTTTGGGTTAGTGTTAGGATTAAGGTTAGGGTTAGGGTTTGGGTTTTGTTTCGGATTAAGGTTAGGGTTTGGGTTTGGCTTAGGGTTAGGAGTAGTGTTAGGGTTTGGGTTTGGGTTAGGGTTAGGATTAGGGTTTGGATTAGGGTTAGAGTTAGGTTTCGGGTTAGGGTTAGTGTTAGGGTTATGGTTCGGATTTAGGTTTATGGTTAGGGTTAGGGTTAGGGTTAGGGTTTGTGTTAGGGTTATGTTGAGGGTTAGTGTTAGGATTAGGGTTAGTGTTAGGATTAGGGTTAGGGTTACATTTTGGGTTAGGGTAAGGTTTAGGGTTAGGGTTAGATTTTGGGATAGGGTTAGGGTTAGGGTTAGGCTTAGGATTTGGGTTAGGGTTAGCTTTAGGTTTAGGGTTTGGGTTTGGGTTAGGGTTATTTTTAGGGTTCTGGTTAGGGTTAGGGTTTGGGTTACGGTTACGGTTAGGGTTAGGGTTCGGATTAGGTTTAGGGTTAGCGTTAGTTTAGGGTTAGTGTTAGGATTTGCGTTAGGGTTAAGGTTCGGGTTAGAGCTAGGGTTAGGGTTAGGGTTAGGGTTAGGTGTCAGCGTTAAGGTTAGGGTTAGTGTTAGGGTTAGGATTTGGGTTAGGTTTAGGGTTAGTGTTAGTGTTTGCGTTAGGGTTTCAGTTAGGGTTAGAGTTAGGGTTAGGGTAACGGTTAGGGTTAGGGTTAGGTTTTGGTTTAGGGTTAGGGTTAGGGTTAGGGTTTGGGTTAGGGTTATGGTTAGGGTTAGGGTTTGGGTTTGGGTTAGGTTTAGGGTTAGGGTTAGGTTTAGTGTTAGGTTTAGGGTTTGGTTATTGTTAGGGTTAGGTTTTGGTTTAGGGTTTTTGTTAGGGTTAGGGTTAGGGTTAGGGTTAGGTTTGGGTTAGGTTTAGGTTTAGAGTTAGGTTTAGAGTTAGGGTTTGCGTTAGGGTTAGAGTTAGCCTTAGGGTTTGGGTTAGGGTTAGGGTTAGGGTTAGGTTTTGGGTTACGGTTAGCGTTAAGGTTAGTGTTACGTTTAGGTTTAGGGTAACGTTTTGGGTTTGGGTTAGGGTTATGGTTTCTTTTAGGGTTAGGTTTACGGTTTAGGTTAGGCTTAGTATTTGGCAGAGGGTTAGGGTTAGGGTTAGGTTTAGGGTTAGACTTAGGGTTAGGGTTAGGATTAGGGTTAGGGTTAGGGTTAGATTTGGGTTAAGTTTAGGGTTATGGTTTGGGTTTGGGTTAGGATTAAAGTTAGAGTTAGGGTTTGGGTTTGGGTTAGAGTTAGGGTTAGGGTTAGGGTTAGGGTTAGGATTATGTTTAGGGTTAGGGATAGAGTTAGGGTTTGATTTAGGGTTACGGTTAGGGTTTGGGTTTAGGGTTAGGGTTAGGGTTTGTTTATAGTTAGGGTTAGGGTTTCGTTTAGGGTTTTTATTAGGGTTAGGGTTAGGGTTAGATTTAGGATTTGGGTTAGGGTTAAGTTTCGTGTTAGAGTTAGGGTTAGGGTTAGGGTTAGGGTTAGGGTTAGGTTTTGGTTTAGGGTTAGTGTTAGGGTTAGGGTTAGGATTTGGGTTAGGGTTAGGGTTAGGGTTAGGGTTAGGGTTAGGTTTTGGGTTTGCGTTAGGGTTAGGGTTAGGGTTAGGGTTTGGGTTTGTGTTAGGTTAGGTTTAGGCTTATCGTTATGGTTAGGGTTAGGGTTAGGGTTTGGGTTAGGGTTAGGGTTAGGTTTTTGGTTATGATTTGTTTGGTGTTAGTGTTAGGGTTGGGTTAGAGTTACGTTTTGGGTTAGAATTAGGGTTAGGGTTAGGGTTTCGGTTAGGGTTATGATTAGGGTTAGGGTTTGGTTTAGTGTTAGTGTTCGGGATCGGTGTTAGGGGTTAGCGGTTAGGGTTAGGGTTAGGGTTTGGGTTAGGGTAAGAGTAAGGGTTTGAGTTTGAATTAGGGTTAGGGTTAGGGTTAGGGTTACGATTAGGGTTAGGGTTAGGGTTAGGGTTTGGTTTGGGTAATGGTTAGGGTTAGGGTTAGGTTTAGGGTTTGGTTTAGGGTTAGGGTTAGGTTTATGGTTAGGGTTAGGGTAGGGTTTGCGTTAGGATTAATGTTAGGGTTAGTGTTAGGGTTTGGTTTGGGTTAGGGTTAGGGTTAGGGTTAGGGTTTGGATAAGGGTTAGGGTTAGGGTTAGGATTTGGGTTCTGGTTAGGTTTAGTGTTAGGGTTAGGGTTAGGGTTAGGGTTAAGGTTAGGTTTCGGGTTAGGATTTCGGTTAGGGTGAGGGTTAGATTTAGGGTAGGGTTAGGTTTAGGGTTTGGATTTGGTTTATGGTTAGGGTTAGAGTAGGGTTTGGGTTAGGTTTAGGGTTAGAGTTAGGGTTAGGGTTTGGATTTGGTTTATGGTTAGGGTTAGAGTTGGGTTTGGGTTAGGGTTAGCGTTAGGGTTAGGGTTAGGGTTAGCGTTAGGGTTTGGGTTAGGGTTAGGTTTACTGTTAGGGTTAAGATTAGAGTTAGGGTTAGGGTTAGGAGTAGGATTAGGGTTTGGGTTAGGGTTATGTTTACTGTTAGGGTTAGTGTTAGGGTTAGGCCTAGGGTTAGAGTTAGGGTTTTGGTTAGTGTTAGGGTTAGGGTTTGGGTTAGGGTTTGTGTTAGGGTTAGGATTAGGGTTAGGGTTAGTGTTAGGATTAGGGTTACAGTTAGGGTTAGGGTTAGTGTTTGGCTTAGGGATAGGGTTAGGATTTGGATATGGATTAGGGGTAGGGTTAGGGTTATGGTTATGTTTAGGGTTTGGTTTGGGTTAGGGTTAGGGTGATGGTTAGGGTTTGGGTTAGGGTTAGGGTAGGGTTATGGTTGGGATTAGGGTTAGGGTTAGGGTTAGGGTTAGGGTTAGGATTAGGGTTAGGGTTAGGGTTAGGGTTAGGTGTCAGGTTTAAAGTTAGGGTTAGGGTTAGGTTTAGGGTTAGGGTTAGGGTTAGGGTGAGGGATTGGCTTTGGGTTAGAATTAGGGTTTGGGTTAAGGTTAGGGTTAGGGTTAGCGTTAGGGTTAGGGTTTGGGTTTCGGTTAGGGTTAGGGTTAGGGTTATGGTTAGGGTTAGGGTTAGAGCGTTAGTGTTAGGGTTAGGGTTAGGGTTAGGGTTTCTGTTTGGGTTAGGGTTAGTGTTCGGGTTAGGGTTAGGGTTACGGTTAGGATTATGGTTAGGGTTATTTGTAGGGTTACGGTTTCGTTTAGGGTTAGGGTTAGGGTTAGGGTTAGGTTTAGAGTTAGGGTTAGGGGTTAGGGTTAGGGTTAGGGTTAGGATTAGGGTTAGGGTTAGGGTTAGCATTAAGGTTAGGGTTTGGGTTAGGGTTAGGGTTAGGGTTAGGGTTTGGGTTAGGGTTCGCGTTAGGGTTAGTGTTAAGTTTAAGGTTAGGGTAAGGATTTGGGTTTGGGTTAGGTTTAGGGTTAGGGTTAGGGTTAGTGTTTCTTTTAGGGTTAGGTTTAAGGTTTGGGTTAGGGTTAGGATTTGGCAGAGAGTTAGTTTTAGCGTTAGGTTTAGTGTTGGGGTTAGGGTTAGGGTTAGGTTTAGGGGTCGGTTTAGCATTAGGGTTTCGATGAGGTTTAGGGTTAGGCTAGGTTTAGTGTAAGGGTTTGTTTAGGGTTAGGGTTTGGATTAGGGTTTGGGTTAGGGTTAGGGTTAGGGTTTCGGTTTGGGTTAGGGTTATGATTAGAGTTATGGTTTTGGTTTGGGTAAGGGTTAGCTTTAGGGTTAAGGTTTGGGTTACGGTTAGGTTTAGGGTTAGTGTTATTATTAGGGTTTGGGTTAGGGTTAGTGTTTGATTTAGGGTTACGGTTTGGGTTAGATATTGGTTAATTGCTACTGTTAGGGTTTGGGTTAGGGGTTAGTGTTAGGATGAGGGTAAATGTTAGGTTTTCGGTTAGGGTTAGGGTTAGGGTATGGGTTAGGGTTAGCGTTAGCGTTAGGTTTAGGTTTTGGGTTAGGGTTAGGGTTAGGTTTAGGGATAGGGTTAGTGTTAGCGTTTGGGTTAGGGTTAGGGTTAGTGTTAGGGTTAGGGTTACGGTTAGCGTTTGGGTTAGGTTTAGGGTTAGGGTTTGGGTTAGGGTTACGGTTAGGGTTAGGGTTAGGGTTAGGTTTAGGGATAGGTTTAGGGTTAGGGTTAGGGTTAGGGTGTGGGTTAGTGTTAGGGTTAGGATTAGGGAGCTCGTTTGGGTTTGGGTGAGGTTTTGGACTTTGGTTAGGGTTAGGTTTAGTGTTAGGGTGAGGTTATGGTTCAGGCTTAGGGTCCGGGTTAGGGTATGGCTTAGGGTTATGTTTATGGTTAGGGTTTATGTAAGGGTTAGGGTTAGGGTTAGCGTTAGGGTTTGGGTTAGGGTTAGGGTTAGGGTTAGGGTTGGGTTAGGATTTGGGTTAGGGTTATGGTAGGGCTTATGGTTTGGGTTTGTGTTAGGGTTAGGGTTAGGTTAGGGTTAGGGTTTGGGTTAGGGTTAGGGTTAGGGTTAGGGTTAGGTTTAGGTTTAGGATTAGCTTTAGGGTTAGGGTTTGAGTTAGGGTTACGGTTAGGGTTAGGGTTAGGGTTAGGATTGGGTTAGGGTTACGGTTAGTGTTAGAGTTTGGTTTAGGGTTAGGTTTAGGTTTAAGGTTAAGGTTTTGGTTTGGTTTAGGGTTAGGGTTAGGGTTCGGGGTTAGGGGTTAGGGGTTAGGGTAAGGTTTAGGGATAGGGTTTGGGTTAGGGTTAGGGTTAGGTTTAGGCTTAGGGTTTGGGTTAGGGTTAAGGTTAGGGTTAGGGCTTGGGTTAGGGTTAGGGTTAGGTTTAAGCTAAGGGTTTGGGTTTGGGTTAGGGTTAGGCTTAGGGTTTCGTTTAGGGTTAGGGTTAGGGTTAGGGTTTGGCAGAGGTTTAAGGTTAGGGTTAGGATTAGGGTTACGGTTAGGGTTTGGTTGAGGGTTAGGGTTAGGTTTAGGTTTAGGGTTAGGGTTCGGGTTATTGTTAGGGTTTGGTTTAGGTTTTAGGTTAGGCTTAGGGTTAGGGTTAGGGTTAGGGTTAGGGTTTCTTTTAAGGTTAGGTTTAAGGTTTGGGTTAGGGTTAGGATTTGGCAGAGGGTTAGGGTTAGGATTAGGATTAGGGTTATGATTAGGTCTTGGGTTCTGGTTAGGTTTAGTGTGAGGGTTAGGGTTAGGGTTAGAGTTAGGTTTAGCGTTAGGGTTTGCGTGAGGGTTAGGGTTAGGGTTAGGTTTAGCGTTAGGGTTTGGGTGAGGGTTAGGGTTAGGGTTAGGGTTAGGGTTAGGGTTAGGGTTAGGGTTTGGGTTTGCGTTAGGTTTACGATTAGAGTTAGGGTTTGGGTTTGGGTTAGGTTTAGGTTTAGAGTTAAGGTTTGGTTGGGGTTATTGTTAGTGTTAGGGTTAGGGTTAGAGTTAGGTTTTGGGTGAGAGTTAGGGTTAGGGTTAGGGTTTGGGTTAGGGTTAGGGTTAGGTTTAAGCTAAGGGTTTGGGTTTGGGTTAGGGTTAGGCTTAGGGTTTCGTTTAGGGTTAGGGTTAGGGTTAGGGTTTGGCAGAGGCTTAAGGTTAGGGTTAGGATTAGGGTTACGGTTAGGGTTTGGTAGAGGGTTAGGGTTAGGTTTAGGTTTGGGGTTAGGGTTCGGGTTATTGTTAGGGTTTGGTTTAGGTTTTAGGTTAGGCTTAGGGTTAGGGTTAGGGTTAGGGTTAGGGTTTCTTTTAAGGTTAGGTTTAAGGTTTGGGTTAGGGTTAGGATTTGGCAGAGGGTTAGGGTTAGGATTAGGATTAGGGTTATGATTAGGTCTTGGGTTCTGGTTAGGTTTAGTGTTAGGGTTAGGGTTAGGGTTAGAGTTAGGTTTAGCGTTAGTGTTTGCGTGAGGGTTAGGGTTAGGGTTAGGTTAAGCGTTAGGGTTTGGGTGAATGTTAGGGTTAGGGTTAGGGTTAGGGTTAGGGTTAGGGTTAGGGTTTGGGTTTGCGTTAGGTTTACGATTAGAGTTAGGGTTTGGGTTTGGGTTAGGTTTAGGTTTAGAGTTAAGGTTTGGTTGGGGTTATTGTTAGTGTTAGGGTTAGGGTTAGAGTTAGGTTTTTGGTGAGAGTTAGGGTTAGGGTTAGGGTTTGGGTTAGGGTTAGGGTTAGGGTTAGGCTTAGGGTTGGCGTTAGGGTTTGGGTTTGGGTTCTGGTTAGGTTTAGGGTTAGGGTTAGACTTACGTTTAGTGTTAGGGATAGGGTTAGGGTTTGGGTTAGGTTTAGGGTTAGTGTTAGGGTTAGGGTTTGCGTTTGGGTTATGGTTAGGGTTAGGCTTAGGGTTTAGTTTTGGGTTAGGGTTAGGTTTGGGTTTAGGGTTAGGATTAGGTTTAGGGTGAAGGTTTGGGTTTGGGTAAGGTTTAGGGTTAGGGTTAGCGTTAGGGTTTGGGTTAGGGTTAGGGTTAGAGTTAGGGTAACGGTTAGGGTTAGGTTTAGGTTTTGGTTTAGGCTTAGGGTTAGGATTAGGGTTAGGGTTTGGGTTAGGGTTACGGTTAGGTTTAGGGTTTGGTTTTTTTGTTAGGGTTAGGCTTAGGGTTAGGGTTAGGTTTAGGATTAGGGTTTGGGTTAGCGGTAGGGGTGGGGTTAGGGTTAAGTTTCTGTTTGGGTTTGGGTTAAGGTTTTTGTTTGGGTTAATGTTAGGATTAAGGTTAGGGTTAGGGTTTGGGTTTTGTTTAGGATTAAGGTTAGGGTTTATGTTTGGCTTAGGGTTAGGGGTAGTGTTAGTGTTAGGGTTTGGATTTGGGTTAGGGTTATTGTTAGGGTTAGTAGTACGGTTAGGTTTTGGGTTTGGGTTATTGTTAGCTTTAGGTTTAGGGTTTGGATTTGGGTTAGCGGAAGGTGTGTTGTTAGGGTTAGGGTTTGTGTTAGGGTTAGGGTTTGGGTTTGGGTTTGGGTTTGGGTTTGGGTTTGGGTTAGGGTTATGGTAGGGGTTAGGGTTTGGGTTTGTGTTAGGGTTACGGTTAGGATTGGGTTAGGGTTTGGGTTAGGGTTAGGGTTTGGGTTAGGGTTAGGGTTAGTGTTAGGGTTAGGGTTAGGTTTAGGTTTAGGGTTAGGTTTAGGGTTAGGGTTTGGGTTAGGGTTACGGTTATTGTTAGGGTCAGGGTTAGGATTGGGTTAGTGTTAGGGGTATTGTTAGGGTTTGGTTAGGGTTAGGGTTAGGGCAAGGGTTAGGGTTAGGGTTAGGTTTTGGTTTAGGATTTCGGTTAGGGTTAGGGTTAGGGTTAGTATTTGGGTTAGGGTTCAGTTTCGGGTTAGAGTTAGTGTTAGGCTTAGAGTTAGGGTTAGGTGTCAGGGTTGGGGTTAGGGTTAGGGTTAGGGTTAGGATTTGGGTTAGGGTAAAGGTTCGAGTTAGAGTTAGGGTTTGGATTAGAGTTAGGGTTACGTTTCAGTGTTAGGGTTACTGTTAGGGTTAGATTTAGGGTTAGGGTTAAGATTAGCGTTTGGTTTAGGGTTAGGGTTAGGGTTAGGGTGAGGGATTGGCTTTGGGTTAGAGTTAGGGTTTGGGTTAGGGTTAGGGTTAGGATTAGGATTATGTTAGGGTTTGGGTTAGGGTTTGATTTAGTGTTAGGGTTAGGGTTAGGGTTTAGGTTAGGGTTTGGGTTTGGGTTCGGATTACGTTTAGGATTAGAGTTAGGATTATGTTTAGTGCTAGGTTTAGGGTTAGGGTTTGGGTTAGGGTTAGGGTTAGTGTTTGTGTTAGGGTTAGCCTTTCGGTTAGGGTTAGGGTTAGGGTTTGGGTTTGGGTTAGGGTTAGGTTTAGGTTTAGGGTTAGGTTTAGGGTTAGGGATTGGTTTAGGGTTTGGGTTAGGGTTAGGGTTAGGGTTTGGGTTTAGGTTAGGGTTACGATTAGAGTTAGGGTTTGGGTTTGGGTTAGGGTTAGGTTTAGGGTTAAGGTTTGCGTTAGGGTTAGGTTTAGGGTTACGGTTAGGATTAGGTTTTGGATTAGGGTTAATGATAGTTTTAGGGTTACGGTTTAAAATAGGTTTAGGTTTATTGTAAGGGTTAGGGTTTGGGTTAGGGGTTAGTGTTATGATTAGGGTAAAGTTTAGGTTTTGGTTTAGGGTCAGGGTTAGGTTAAGGATTAGGGGAAGGGTAAGGGTTAGGGTTTGGTTTAGGGTTCCGGTTATGGTTAGGGTTAGGGTTAGGGATAGGTTTAGGGTTAGGGTTAGAGTTAGGGTTAGGTTTAGGGTTAGGGTAAGGGTTAGGTTTAGGGTTTGGTTTAGGTTTAGGGTTAGGGTTTCGGTTTGGGTTAGGGTTAAAGTTAGAGTTAGGGTTTGTGTTTGGATTAGGGTTAGGGTTACGATTAGGGTTCCTTTAGGGTAGGATTAGGGTTAGGGTGAGGGTTTGGGTTTGGGTAAGGGTTAGTGTTAGGGTTAGGGTTAGGATTTGGGTTAGGGTTAAGGTTCGGGTTAGAGTTAGGGTTAGGGTTAGGTTTAAGGTTAAGGTTAGGTGTCAATGTTAGCATTAGGGTTTGTGTTAGGGTTAGGGTTAGGGTTTGGGCAAGGGTTAGGGTGAGGGTTAGGTTTTGGTTTAAGGTTAGGGTTAGGGTTAGGGTTAGGTTTTGGTTTAGGGTTAGGGTTAGTTTTAGGGTTTGGCTTAGGGTTATGGTTATGCTTAGAGTTAGTGTTTGGGTTAGGGTTAGGGTTAGTGTTAGGGTTAGTGTTAGGGTTTGGTTAGGGTTAGGGTTAGGGCAAGGGTTAGGGTTAGGGTTCGGTTTTGGTTTAGGGTTTCGGTTAGGGTTAGGGTTTGGGTTAGTATTTGGGTTAGGGTTCAGTTTCGGGTTAGAGTTAGGTTTAGGCTTAGAGTTAGGGTTAGGTCTCAGGGTTGGGGTTAGGGTTAGGGTTAGGGTTAGGATTTGGCTTAGGGTTAAGGTTCGAGTTAGAGTTAGGGTTTGGATTAGAGTTAGGGTTACGTGTCAGTGTTAGGGTTACGGTTAGGGTTAGATTTAGGGTTAGGGTTAGGATTAGCGTTTTGTTTAGGGTTAGGGTTAGGGTTAGGGTGAGAGATTGGCTTTGGGTTAGAGTTAGGGTTTGGGTTAGGGTTAGGGTTAGAATTAGGATTAGGTTAGGGTTTGGGTTAGGGTTTGAGTTAGTGTTAGGTTTAGGGTTAGGGTTTAGGTTAGGGTTTGGGTTTGGGTTCAGATTACGTTTAGGATTAGGGTTAGGATTATGTATAGTGCTAGGTTTAGGGTTAGGGTTTGGGTTAGGGTTAGGGTTAGGGTTTGGGTTTGGGTTAGGGTTACGATTAGAGTTAGGGTTTGGGTTTGGGTTAGGGTTAGGTTTAGGGTTAGGGTTAGGATTATGTATAGTGCTAGGTTTAGGGTTAGGGTTTGGGTTAGGGTTAGGGTTAGGGTTTGGGTTTGGGTTAGGGTTACGATTAGAGTTAGGGTTTGGGTTTGGGTTAGGGTTAGGTTTAGGGTTAAGGTTTGCGTTAGGGTTAGGTTTAGGGTTAGGGTTAGGATTAGGTTTTGGGTTAGGGTTAATGATAGTTTTAGGGTTACGGTTTAAAATAGGTTTAGGTTTATTGTAAGGGTTAGGGTTTGGGTTAGGGGTTAGTGTTATGATTAGGGTAAAGTTTAGGATTTGGTTTAGGGTTAGGGTTAGGTTTAGGTTTAGGGTTAGGTTTAGGGTTAGGGTTTGGTTTAGGGTTTGTGTTAGGGTTAGGGTTAGGGGTTAGGATTAGGGTTAGGGTTAGGGTTAGAGGGTTAGTGTTAGGGTTAGGGTTAGGGTTTGGGTTAGCATTTGGGTTTGGCTTCGGGTTAGGTTTAGGTTTAGGGTTAGGATTATGTTTAATGTTAGGGATAGGGTTAGGGTTTGGGCTAGGGTTACGGTTAGTGCTTGGGTTAGGGTTAGCGTTTGGGTTAGTGTGAGGATTAGGGTTAGGGTTGGGGATAGTGTGCGGGTTAGGGTTAGGGTTAGGATTAGATTTAGGGTTAGGGCAAGGGTTAGGGTTAGGTTTAGGGTTAGGGTTAGCGTTTCTTTTAGGGTTAGGTTTAAGGTTTGGGTTAGGGTTAGGATTTGGCAGACGGTTAGGTTTAGGGTTAGGATTAGGGTTATGATTAGGTCTTGGGTTCTGGTTATGTTTAGTGTTAGGTTTAGGGTTAAGGTTAGGGTAAGGTTTAGGGTAGGGTTTGGGTGAGGGTTACGGTTAGGGTTAGGTTTAGGGTTAGGGTTACGGTTAGGGTTAGGGTTTGGTTTAGGGTTTGGGTTAGGGTTAGGGTTAGGGTTAGGGTTTGGGTTTGGGTTAGGGTTACGATTAGAGTTAGGGTTTGGGTTTGGGTTAGGCTTAGGTTTAGGGTTAAGGTTTGGGTTAGGTTAGGTTTAGCGTTAGGGTTAGGGTTAGGGTTTGGGTTAGGGTTAATGATAGTTTTAGGGTTACGGTTTAAAATAGGTTTAGGTTTATTGTAAGGGTTAGGGTTTGGGTTAGGGGTTAGTGTTATGATTAGGGTAAAGTTTCGGATTTGGTTTAGGGTTAGGGTTAGGTTTAGGTTTAGGGTTAGGTTTAGGGTTAGGGTTTGGTTTAGGGTTTGGGTTAGGGTTAGGGTTAGGGGTTAGGATTAGGGTTAGGGTTAGGGTTAGAGGGTTAGTGTTAGGGTTAGGGTTAGGGTTTGGATTAGGATTTGGGTTTGGGTTCGGGTTAGGTTTAGGTTTAGGGTTAGGATTATGTTTAATGTTAGGGATAGGGTTAGGGTTTGGGTTAGGGTTACGGTTAGTGTTTGGGTTAGGGTTAGCGTTTGGGTTAGTGTTAGGATTAGGGTTAGGGTTAGGGTTAGTGTTCGGGTTAGGGTTAGGGTTAGGATTAGATTTAGGGTTAGGGCAAGGGTTAGGGTTAGGGTTAGGTTTAGGGTTAGGGTTAGCGTTTCTTTTAGGGTTAGGTTTAAGGTTTGGGTTAGGGTTAGGATTTGGCAGACGGTTAGGCTTAGGGTTAGGATTAGGGTTATGATTAGGTCTTGGGTTCTGGTTATGTTTAGTGTTAGGTTTAGGGTTAAGGTTAGGGTAAGGTTTAGGGTAGGGTTTGGGTGAGGGTTACGGTTAGGGTTAGGTTTAGGGTTAGGGTTACGGTTAGGGTTAGGGTTTGGTTTAGGGTTTGGGTTAGGGTTAGGGTTAGGGTTAGGGTTTGGGTTTGGGTTAGGGTTACGATTAGAGTTAGGGTTTGGGTTTGGGTTAGGCTTAGGTTTAGGGTTAAGGTTTGGGTTAGGTTAGGTTTAGCGTTAGGGTTAGGATTAGGGTTTGGGTTAGGGTTAGTGTTTGATTTAGGGTTACGGTTTGGGTTAGGTATTGGTTTATTTTTAGGTTTAGGGTTTGTGTTAGGGGTTAGTGTTAGGATTAGGGTAAAGGTTAGGGTTTGGGTTGGGTTAGGGTTAGTTTTAGGGTTAGGTTTAGATTTAGGGTTTGCGTTAGGGTTAGAGTTAGCCTTAGGGTTAGGGTTTGTGTTAGGGTTAGGGTTAGGGTTAGGGTTAGGGATTGGGTTAGGGTTAGCGTTTGGGTTAGGGTTAGGGTTAGGGTTAGGTTTAGGGTTTGGGTTAGGGTTAGGGTTAGATTTTGGTTTAGGGTTAGCGTTTGGGTTAGGGTTAGGGTTAGTGTTAGGGTTAGGTTTAGGGTTTGGGTTAGGGTTAGGTTTAGGTTTAGGGTTAGGTTTAGGGTTAGGGTTTGTTTTAGGGTTACGGTTAGGGTTAGGGTTAGGGTTAGGGATAGGTTTAGGGTTAGTGTTAGGGTTAGGGTTTGGGTTAGGGTTAGGGTTAGGATTAGGGTGATGGTTTGGGTTTGGTTTAGGGTTTGGGTTTTGATTAGGGTTAGGTTTAGTGTTAGGGTGAGGGTTTGGGTTTATGTAAGGGTTAGTGTTAGGGTTAGCGTTAGGGTTTGGGTTAGGGTTAGAGTTAGGGTAAGGGTTAGTGTTAGGGTAAGGTTTTGGTTCAGGGTTAGGGTTACGGTTAGGGTTAGGGTTAGGGTTAGGGATAGGTTTAGGGTTAGGGTTAGGGTTAGGGTTTGGGTTAGGGTTAGGGTTAGGATTAGGGTGATCGTTTGGGTTTGGTTTAGGGTTTGGGTTTTGGTTAGGGTTAGGTTTAGTGTTAGAGTGAGGGTTTGGGTGTATGTAAGGGTTTGGGTAAGGTTTAGGGTTAGGGTTAGCGTTAGGGTTTGGGTTAGGGTTAGGGTTAGAGTTAGGGTAACGGTTAGGGTTAGGGTTAGGTTTTGGTTTGGGCTTAGGGTTAGGATTAGGGTTAGGGTTTGGGTTAGGGTTACGGTTAGGTTTAGGGTTTGGTTTTTTTGTTAGGGTTAGGGTTAGGGTTAGGTTTAGGATTAGGTTTTGGGTTAGCGGTAGGGGTGGGGTTAGGTTTAAGGTTTGGGTTTGGGTTTGGGTTAAGGTTTTTGTTTGGGTTAATGTTAGGATTAAGGTTAGGGTTAGGGTTTGGGTTTTGTTTAGGATTAAGGTTAGGGGTTATGTTTGGCTGAGGGTTAGGGGTAGTGTTAGTGTTAGGGTTTGGGTTTGGGTTAGGGTTATTGTTAGGGTTAGTGGTACGGTTAGGGTTTGGGTTTGGGTTATTGTTAGCTTTAGGGTTAGGGTTTGGGTTTGGGTTAGGGTTTGTGTTTGGGTTTGGGTTTGGGTTTGGGTTAGTGTTATGGTAGGGGTTAGGGTTTCGGTTTGTGTTAGGGTTACGGTTAGGATTGGGTTAGGGTTTGGGTTAGGGTTAGGGTTTGGGTTAGGGTTAGGGTTAGTGTTAGGGTTAGGGTTGGGTTTAGGTTTAGGGTTAGATTTAGGGTTAGGGTTTGGGTTAGGGTTAGGGTCAGGGTTAGGATTGGGTTAGTGTTAGGGTTAGTGTTAGCGTTTGGTTAGGGTTAGGGTTAGAACAAGGGTTAGGGTTGGGGTTAGGTTTTGGTTTAAGGTTTCGGTTAGGGTTAGGG
Source organism: Eospalax fontanierii (assembly GCA_035773235.1). Classification (NCBI taxonomy): domain Eukaryota; kingdom Metazoa; phylum Chordata; class Mammalia; order Rodentia; family Spalacidae; genus Eospalax; species Eospalax fontanierii. The sequence continues at coordinate 196,829 of JAJHUQ010000057.1, read as the reverse complement.
TTAGGGTTAGTATTTGGGTTAGGGTTCAGTTTCAGGTTTGACTTAGGGTTAGGGTTAGAGTTAGGGTTAGGCGTCAGGGTTGGGGTTAGGTTTAGGGTTAGGGTTAGTATTTGGGTTAGGGTTAAGTTTCGAGTTAGAGTTAGGGTTTGGATTAGACTTAGGGTTAGGGTTAGGTTTAAGATTAGGGTTAGGGTTAGAATTAGGATTTGGGTTAGGGTTAGGGTTAGGGTGAGGGTGAGGGATTGGCTTTGGGTTAGAGTTAGGTTTTGGGTTAGGGTTAGGGTTAGGATTAGGATTAGGTTACGGTTTGGGTTAGGGTTTGGGTTAGTGTTAGGGTTAGGTTTAGGGTTTAGGTTAGGGTTTGGGTTTGGGTTCGGATTACGTTTAGGATTAGGGTTAGGATTATGTTTAGTGCTAGGTTTATGGTTAGGGTTTGGGTTAGGGTTAGGGTTAGTGTTTGGGTTAGGGTTAGCGTTTCGGTTAGGGTTAGGGTTAGGGTTAGGGTTTGGGTTTGGGTTAGGGTTAGGTTTAGGTTTAGGGTTAGGTTTAGGGTTAGGGATTGGTTTAGGGTTTGGGTTAGGGTTAGGGTTAGGATTAGGGTTTGGGTTTGGGTTAGGGTTACGATTAGAGTTAGGGTTTGGGTTTGGGTTAGGCTTAGGTTTAGGGTTAAGGTTTGGGTTAGGTTAGGTTTAGGGTAAGGGTTAGGATTAGGGTTTGGGTTAGGGTTAGTGTTTGATTTAGGGTTACGGTTCGGGTTAGGTATTGGTTTATTTTTAGGGTTAGGGTTTGTGTTAGGGGTTAGTGTTAGGATTAGGGTAAAGGTTAGGGTTTGGTTTGGGTTAGGGTTAGTTTTAGGGTTAGGTTTAGATTTAGGGTTTGGTTTAGGGTTAGAGTTAGCCTTAGGGTTAGGGTTTGTGTTAGGGTTAGGGTTAGGGTTAGGGTTAGGGTTAGGGTTAGGGTTTGGCTTTGGGTTAGGGTTAGGATTAGGGTGATCGTTTGGGTTTGGTTTAGGGTTTGGGTTTTGGATAGGGTTAGGTTTAGTGTTAGAGTGAGGGTTTGGGTTTATGTAAGGGTTTGGGTAAGGTTTAGGGTTAGGGTTAGCGTTAGGGTTTGGGTTAGGGTTAGGGTTAGAGTTAGGGTAACGGTTAGGGTTAGGGTTAGGTTTTGGTTTGGGCTTAGGGTTAGGATTAGGGTTAGGGTTTGGGTTAGGGTTACGGTTAGGTTTAGGGTTTGGTTTTTTTGTTAGGGTTAGGGTTAGGGTTAGGGTTAGGTTTAGGATTAGGGTTTGGGTTAGCGGTAGGGGTGGGGTTAGGTTTAAGGTTTGGGTTTGGGTTTGGGTTAAGGTTTTTGTTTGGGTTAATGTTAGGATTAGGGTTAGGGTTAGGGTTTGGGTTTTGTTTAGGATTAAGGTTAGGGTTTATGTTTGGCTTAGGGTTAGGGGTAGTGTTAGTGTTAGGGTTTGGGTTTGGGTTAGGGTTATTGTTAGGGTTAGTGGTACGGTTAGGGTTTGGGTTTGGGTTATTGTTAGCTTTAGGGTTAGGGTTTGGGTTTGGGTTAGGGTTTGTGTTTGGGATTGGGTTTGGGTTTGGGTTAGTGTTATGGTAGGGGTTAGGGAATGGGCTTGTATTAGGGTTACGGTTAGGATAGGGTTAGGGTTTGGGTTAGGGTTAGGGTTTGGGTTAGGGTTAGGGTTAGGGTTAGGGATTGGGTTAGGGTTAGCGTTTGGGTTAGGGTTAGTGTTAGGGTTAGGTTTAGGGTTTGGGTTAGGGTTAGGGTTAGATTTTGGTTTAGGGTAAGGGTTAGGGATAGGTTTAGGGTTAGGGTTAGGGTTAGGGTTTGGGTTAGGGTTAGGGTTAGGATTAGGGTGATCGTTTGGGTTTGGTTTAGGGTTTGGGTTTTGGTTAGGGTTAGGTTTAGTGTTAGAGTGAGGGTTTGGGTGTATGTAAGGGTTTGGGTAAGGTTTAGGGTTAGGGTTAGCATTAGGGTTTGGGTTAGGGTTAGGGTTAGAGTTAGGGTAACGGTTAGGGTTAGGGTTAGGTTTTGGTTTGGGCTTAGGGTTAGGATTAGGGTTAGGGTTTGGGTTAGGGTTACGGTTAGGGTTAGGTTTAGGATTAGGTTTTGGGTTAGCGGTAGGGGTGGGGTTAGGTTTAAGGTTTGGGTTTGGGTTTGGGTTAAGGTTTTTGTTTGGGTTAATGTTAGGATTAAGGTTAGGGTTAGGGTTTGGGTTTTGTTTAGGATTAAGGTTAGGGTTTATGTTTGGCTTAGGGTTAGGGGTAGTGTTAGTGTTAGGGTTTGGGTTTGGGTTAGGGTTATTGTTAGGGTTAGTGGTACGGTTAGGGTTTGGGTTTGGGTTATTGTTAGCTTTAGGGTTAGGGTTTGGGTTTGGGTTAGGGTTTGTGTTTGTGTTTGGGTTTGGGTTTGGGTTAGTGTTATGGTAGGGGTTAGGGTTTGGGTTTTTGTTAGGGTTACGGTTAGGATTGGGTTAGGGTTTGGGTTAGGGTTAGGGTTTGGGTTAGGGTTAGGGTTAGTGTTAGGGTTAGGGTTGGGTTTAGGTTTAGGGTTAGATTTAGGGTTAGGGTTTGGGTTAGGGTTAGGGTCAGGGTTAGGATTGGGTTAGTGTTAGGGTTAGTGTTAGCGGTTGGTTAGGGTTAGGGTTAGAACAAGGGTTAGGGTTGGGGTTAGGTTTTGGTTTAAGGTTCCGGTTAGGGTTAGGGTTAGGGTTAGTATTTGGGTTAGGGTTCAGTTTCGGGTTAGCCTTAGGGTTAGGGGTAGAGTTAGGGTTAGGCGTCAGGGTTGGGGTTAGGTTTAGGGTTAGGGTTAGTATTTGGGTTAGGGTTAAGTTTCGAGTTAGAGTTAGGGTTTGGATTAGACTTAGGGTTAGGGTTAGGTTTAAGATTAGGGTTAGGGTTAGAATTAGGATTTGGGTTAGGGTTAGGGTTAGGGTTAGGGTGAGGGATTGGCTTTGGGTTAGAGTTAGGTTTTGGGTTAGGGTTAGGGTTAGGATTAGGATTAGGTTACGGTTTGGGTTAGGGTTTGGGTTAGTGTTAGGGTTAGGTTTAGGGTTTAGGTTAGGGTTTGGGTTTGGGTTCGGATTACGTTTAGGATTAGGGTTAGGATTATGTTTAGTGCTAGGTTTATGGTTAGGGTTTGGGTTAGGGTTAGGGTTAGTGTTTGGGTTAGGGTTAGCGTTTCGGTTAGGGTTAGGGTTAGGGTTAGGGTTTGGGTTTGGGTTAGGGTTAGGTTTAGGTTTAGGGTTAGGTTTAGGGTTAGGGATTGGTTTAGGGTTTGGGTTAGGGTTAGGGTTAGGATTAGGGTTTGGGTTTGGGTTAGGGTTACGATTAGAGTTAGGGTTTGGGTTTGGGTTAGGCTTAGGCTTAGGGTTAAGGTTTGGGTTAGGTTAGGTTTAGGGTAAGGGTTAGGATTAGGGTTTGGGTTAGGGTTAGTGTTTGATTTAGGGTCGGTTCGGGTTAGGTATTGGTTTATTTTTAGGGTTAGGGTTTGTGTTAGGGGTTAGTGTTAGGATTAGGGTAAAGGTTAGGGTTTGGTTTGGGTTAGGGTTAGTTTTAGGGTTAGGTTTAGATTTAGGGTTTGGTTTAGGGTTAGAGTTAGCCTTAGGGTTAGGGTTTGTGTTAGGGTTAGGGTTAGGGTTAGGGTTAGGGTTAGGGTTAGGGTTTGGCTTTGGGTTAGGGTTAGGATTAGGGTGATCGTTTGGGTTTGGTTTAGGGTTTGGGTTTTGGATAGGGTTAGGTTTAGTGTTAGAGTGAGGGTTTGGGTTTATGTAAGGGTTTGGGTAAGGTTTAGGGTTAGGGTTAGCGTTAGGGTTTGGGTTAGGGTTAGGGTTAGAGTTAGGGTAACGGTTAGGGTTAGGGTTAGGTTTTGGTTTGGGCTTAGGGTTAGGATTAGGGTTAGGGTTTGGGTTATGGTTACGGTTAGGTTTAGGGTTTGGTTTTTTTGTTAGGGTTAGGGTTAGGGTTAGGGTTAGGTTTAGGATTAGGGTTTGGGTTAGCGGTAGGGGTGGGGTTAGGTTTAAGGTTTGGGTTTGGGTTTGGGTTAAGGTTTTTGTTTGGGTTAATGTTAGGATTAAGGTTAGGGTTAGGGTTTGGGTTTTGTTTAGGATTAAGGTTAGGGTTTATATTTGGCTTAGGGTTAGGGGTAGTGTTAGTGTTAGGGTTTGGGTTTGGGTTAGGGTTATTGTTAGGGTTAGTGGTACGGTTAGGGTTTGGGTTTGGGTTATTGTTAGCTTTAGGGTTAGGGTTTGGGTTTGGGTTAGGGTTTGTGTTTGGGTTTGGGTTTGGGTTTGGGTTAGTGTTATGGTAGGGGTTAGGGTTTGGGTTTGTGTTAGGGTTACGGTTAGGATTGGGTTAGGGTTTGGGTTAGGGTTAGGGTTTGGGTTAGGGTTAGGGTTAGTGTTAGGGTTAGGGTTGGGTTTAGGTTTAGGGTTAGATTTAGGGTTAGGGTTTGGGTTAGGGTTAGGGTCAGGGTTAGGATTGGGTTAGTGTTAGGGTTAGTGTTAGGGTTTGGTTAGGGTTAGGGTTAGAACAAGGGTTAGGGTTGGGGTTAGGTTTTGGTTTAAGGTTTCGGTTAGGGTTAGGGTTAGGGTTAGTATTTGGGTTAGGGTTCAGTTTCGGGTTAGACTTAGGGTTAGGGTTAGAGTTAGGGTTAGGCGTCAGGGTTGGGGTTAGGTTTAGGGTTAGGGTTAGTATTTGGGTTAGGGTTAAGTTTCGAGTTAGAGTTAGGGTTTGGATTAGACTTAGGGTTAGGGTTAGGTTTAAGATTAGGGTTAGGGTTAGAATTAGGATTTGGGTTAGGGTTAGGGTTAGGGTTAGGGTGAGGGATTGGCTTTGGGTTAGAGTTAGGTTTTGGGTTAGGGTTAGGGTTAGGATTAGGATTAGGTTACGGTTTGGGTTAGGGTTTGGGTTAGTGTTAGGGTTAGGTTTAGGGTTTAGGTTAGGGTTTGGGTTTGGGTTCGGATTACGTTTAGGATTAGGGTTAGGATTATGTTTAGTGCTAAGTTTATGGTTAGGGTTTGGGTTAGGGTTAGGGTTAGTGTTTGGGTTAGGGTTAGCGTTTCGGTTAGGGTTAGGGTTAGGGTTAGGGTTTGGGTTTGGGTTAGGGTTAGGTTTAGGCTTAGGGTTAGGTTTAGGGTTAGGGCTTGGTTTAGGGCTTGGGTTAGGGTTAGGTTTAGGAATAGGGTTTGGGTTTGGGTTAGGGTTACGATTAGAGTTAGGGTTTGGGTTCGGGTTAGGCTTAGGTTTAGGGTTAAGGTTTGGGTTAGGTTAGGTTTAGGGTTAGGGTTAGGATTAGGGTTTGGGTTAGGGTTAGTGTTTGATTTAGGGTTACGGTTCGGGTTAGGTATTGGTTTATTTTTAGGGTTAGGGTTTGTGTTAGGGGTTAGTGTTAGGATTAGGGTAAAGGTTAGGATTTGGTTTGGGTTAGGGTTAGTTTTAGGGTTAGGTTTAGATTTAGGGTTTGGTTTAGGGTTAGAGATAGCCTTAGGGTTAGGGTTTGTTTTAGGGTTAGGGTTAGGGTTGGGGTTAGGGTTAGGGTTGGGGTTTGGCTTTGGGTTAGGGTTAGGGTTAGGATTAGGGTGATGGTTTCGGTTTCGGTTAGGGTTTCAGTTTGTGTTAGGGTTAGGTTTAGGGTTAGGGTGAGGGTTTGGGTTTATGTAAGGGTTAGGGTTAGGGTTAGCGTTACGGTTTGGGTTAGGGTTAGGGTTAGGGTAAGGGTTAGGTTTAGGGTTAGGTTTTGGTTTAGGGTTAGGGTTAGGTGTAGGGTTTGGCTTAGGGTTATGGTTATGGTTATGGTTAGGGTTTGGGTTAGGGTTAGGCTTAGGGTTAGGGTTAGGGTGAGAGTTACGGTTAGGGTAAGTGTTAGGGTTAGGGTTAGGTTTTGGTTTAAGGTTAGGGTTAGGGTTAGGTTTTGGGTTAGGATTAGGGTTATGGTTAGGGTTAGGGTTAGGGTTTTGGTTAGGGTTAGGATTAGGGTTAGGGTTAGGGTTTGGGTTTGGGTTAGGTTTAGGATTAGGGTTAGGGTGTGGGTTTGGGTTTGGGTAAGAATTAGGGTTAGGGTCGGGGTTAGGGTTAGGTTCAGGGTTTGTTTTAGGGTTAGGGTAAGGGGTAGGCTTTGGTTTGGGTTAGGGTTAGTTTTAGGGTTAGGGTTAGAGTTAGGGTTTGAGTTAGGGTTAGTTTTGGGTTAGGGTTAGGGTTAGGGTTAGGATTTGGGTTAGGGTTAAGGTTCCGGTTAGAGTTAGGGTTAGGGTTTGGGTTATGGTTAGGTGTCAATGTTAGCATTAGGGTTTGTGTTAGGGTTAGGGTTAGGGTTTGGGCAAGGGTTAGGGTGAGGGTTAGGTTTTGGTTTAGGGTTAGGGTTAGTGTCAGGGTTAGGTTTTGATTTAGGGTTAGGGTTACTTTTAGGGTTTGGCTTAGGGTTATGATTATGGTTAGGGTTAGTGTTTGGGTTAGGGTTAGGGTTAGGGTTTTGGTTTTGGTTAGGGTTAGGATTAAGGTTAGGGTGAGGGTTACGGTTAGGGTAAGGGTTAGGTTTAGGGTTAGGTTTTGGGTTAGGGTTATGGTTAAGGTTTGGGTTAGGGTTAAGTTTATGGTTAGGGTTAGGATTAGGGTTAGGGTTAGGGTTTGGTTTTGGGTTAGGTTTAGAATTAGGGTTAGGGTGAGGGTTTGGGTTTGGGTAAGAATTAGGGTTTGGGTTAGGGTTGGGGTTAGGTTCAGGGTTTGTTTTAGGTTTAGGGTTAGGCATAGGGTTTGGTTTGGGTTAGGGTTAGTTTTAGGGTTAGAGTTAGAGTTAGGAATTGAGTTAGTTAGGTTTGGGTTAG
>JAJHUQ010000057.1:0-185000 GCA_035773235.1 Eospalax fontanierii | reverse complement strand
GTTAGGGTTAGGGTTAGTGTTAAGATTAGGGTCAGGGGTTAGTGTTAGGGTTAGGTTTAGGGTTAGGGTTACGGTTATGGTTAGGGTTTGGCTTAGGGTTAGTGTTGGGCTTAGGGGTTCGGCTGGTTTTAGGTTTAGGGTTAGGGTTAGGGTTTGGGTTAGGTTTAGGGTTTGGGTTAGGGTTAGGGTTAGGGTTAGGATTAGTGTTTGGCTTAGGGTTAAGGTTATTGTTAGGGTTAGGGTTACGGTTAGCGTTTGGGTTTGTGTTAGGGTTAGCTTAAGGGTTAGGGTTTCGGTTTGGGTTAGCGGTAGGCGTGGGGTTAGGGTTAGAGTTTGGGTTAGTGTTAGGATTTGGGTTTGTGTTAGGGTTAGGGTTATGGTTGGGGTTAGCATTTGGGTTAGGGTTAGTTTTAGGGTTCACATTAGGTATAGTTTTAGGCTAAGTGTTGGGGTTGGGGTTGGGGATTAAGTGTTAAGGAAAGGGTTAGGGTTAGGGTTTGATTTAGGGTTAGGGTTAGGGTTAGGTTTTGGGTTAGGGTTAGTGTTAGGGTTAGGGTTTATGTTCTGGTTTGGGTTAGGGTTAGGGTTAGGTTTTGGGTTAGGGTTAGGATTAGGTTTAGGGTTAGGATTACTGTTAGAGTTAGGTTTAGGGTTAGGGATTGAGTTAGGGTTAGGGTTTTTGTTTGGGTTAGTGTTAGGATTAAGGTTAGGGTTAGGGTTTGGGTTTTGTTCAGGATTAAGTTTAGGGTTTGGGTTTGGCTTAGGGTTAGGGTTAGTGTTAGTGTTAGGGTTTGGGTTTGGGTTAGGGTTAGAATTAGGTTTCGGGTCAGGGTTAGGGTTAGGGTTATGGTTACGGTTAGGATTATGGTTAGGGGTAGGGTTAGGTTTTGGGTTAGGGTTAGGGTTAGGCTTAGGGTTAGAGTTAGGGTTTTGGTTAGGGTTAGGGTTAGGGTTAGCGTTAGGGTTAGGGTTAGGGTTAGGGATTGGGTTTGGGTTTGGGTTTGGGTGGGTTTGGGTTTGGGTTAGTGTTAGGTTTAGGGTTAGGGTTAGGGTTAGAGTTAGGCGTAGGGTTAGAGTTAGGGTTTTGGTTAGGGTTAGGGTTAGGGTTAGGGTTAGGGTTTGGTTTTGGGTTAGGGTTAGGGTTAGGGTTTGGGTTTGGGTTAGGGTTAGGGTTAGGGTAAGGGTTGGGTTTAGGGTTAGTGTTAGGGTTAGGGTTAGGCTTTGGTTTGGGGTTAGGGTTAGGGTTAGGGTTAGGGTTTTGGTTAGGTTTTATGTTAGGGTTAGGGTTAGGGGTAAGGTTTAGGGTTAGGGTTAGGGTTAGGTTTTGAGTTTGGGTTAGGGTTATTGTTAGTGTTAGGTTTAGGTTTAGGGTTTGGGTTAGGGTTAGGGTTTGGGTTTGGGTTAGGGTTAGGGTTACGGTTTGGGTTTGGGTTTGGGTTAGGGTTAGGGTTTGGAGTTAAGTTTAGAGTTACGGTTAGTGTTAGGGGTTAGGGTTACGGTTAGGGGTTAGGGGTTAGGTTTAGGGTTCGGGTTAGTGTTAGGGTAACAGTTAGATTTAGAGTTAGGTGTCAGGGTTAGGGTTAGGGTTAGAATTATGGTTTGGATTTGGGTTAGGGTTAAGGTTCGGGTTAAAGTTAGGGTTAGGGTTAGAGTTAGGGTTACGTGTCAGGGTTAGGGTTAGGGTTAGCGTGAGTTTTAGGGTTAGGGTTAGGATTAGGATTTGGGTGAGGGTTAGGGTAAGGGTTAGAGTGAGGGATTAGCTTTGGGTTAGAGTTGGGGTTTGGGTAAGGGTTAGGGTTAGGATTAGGGTTAGGGTTAGGGTTTGGGTTAGGGTTTGGGTTAGGGTTAGGGTAAGGGTTAGAGGGTTAGTGTTAGGGTTAGATTTAGGGTTTGGGTTAGTATTTGGGTTTGGGTTCGGATTAGGTTTAGGGTTAGGGTTAGGATTATGTTTAATGTTAGGGATAGGGTTAGGGTATCGGTTCGGGTTAGGGTTAGTGTTTGGGTTAGAGTTTGCGTTTGGGTTAGGGTTAGGATTAGGGTTAGGGTTAGGGTTAGGGTTAGGATTAGGGTTAGGTTTAGGGTTTGGTTTTGGGTTAGGGTTAGGATTAAAGTTAGGGTGAAAGTTTGGATTTGGGTAAGGTTAGGGTTAGGGTTAAGTTTAGAGTTTGGCTTAGGGTTAGGGTTAGGGTTAGGGCAACGTTTAGGGTTAGGTTTAGGTTTTGGTTTAGGGTTTCGGTTAGGGTTAGGGTTACGTTTAGGGTTTGGTTTTTTGTTAGTGTTAGGCTTAGTTTTAGGGTTAGGTTTAGGATTACACTTTGGGTTAGGGTTAGGGTTAGGGTTAGGGTTAGGGTTACGGTTTGTGTTAGGGTTATGGTTAGTGTTAGATTTAGGATTATTGTTAGGGTTAAGATTTTGTTTAGGTTTAGGCGTAGGGTTAGGGTTTCGTTTAGGGTTAGGGTTAACGTTTGGGTTAGTTTTAACGTTAGTGTTACGGTTTGGGTTTGGGTTAGGGTTAGGGTTAGGTTTTGGGTTAGGGTTTGGGTTAGGGTTACAGTTAAGTTTAGGGTTAGGGTTACAGTTAGTCTTTGGGTTAGGTTTGGGGTTAAGGTTAGGTTTAGTGTTAGGGTTAGGATTAGGGTTAGGGGTTAGTGTTAGGGTTCGGTTTAGGGTTAGTTTTACGGTTAGGGTTAGGGTTTGGCTTAGGGTTAGTGTTGGGGTTAGGGTTTCGGTTAGTTTTAGGTTTAGGGTTAGGGTTAGGGTTAGGTTTAGGGTTTGGATTAGGTTTAGGGTTAGGGTTTGGGATTGGGTTAGGGTTAAAGTTAGAGTTAGGGTTTGGGTTTGGGTTACGGTTAGGGTTAGGGTTAGTGTTTCCTTTAGGGTAGGATTAGGGTTAGGGTGAGGGTTTGGGTTTGGCTTAGGGTTAGGGTTAGGGTTAGGGTTAAGGTTCGGGTTAGAATTAGGGTTAGGGTTAGGGTTAGGGTTACGGTTAGGTGTCAAGGTTAGCATTAGGGTTTGTGTTAGGGTTAGGGTTAGGGTTTGGGCAAGCGTTAGGGTCAGGGTTAGGTTTTGGTTTAGGGTTAGGGTTAGGGTTAGTGTTAGGATTTGGGTTAGGGTTAAGGTTCGGGTTAGAGTTAGGGTTACAATTAGATTTACAGTTAGGTGTCAGGGTTAGGGATAGGGTTAGAATTATTTTTAGGATTTGAGTTAGGTTTAAGGTTCGGGTTAGAGTTAGGGTTAGGGTTAGAGTTAGGGTTATGTGTCAGGGTTAGGGTTAGGGTTAGGTTTAAGATTAGGGTTAGGGTTAGGATTAGGATTTGGGTTAGGGTTAGGGTTAGAGTTAGGGTGAGGGATTTGCTTTGGGTTAGAGTTAGGTTTTGGGTTAGGGTTAGGTTTAGGATTAGGGTTAGGGTTAGGGTTTGGGTTAGGGTTTGGGTTAGGGTTAGGGTTAGGGTTAGAGGATTAGTGTTAGGGTTAGGGTTAGGGTTTGGGTTAGTATTTGGGTTGGGGTTAGGATTAGGGTTAGGGTTAGGGTTAGGGTTAGGGTTAGGGTTAGGGTTAGGGTTTGGGTTAGGGTTAGGGTTAGGGTTTGAGGATTAGTGTTAGGGTAAGGGTTAGGGTTTGGGTTAGTATTTGCGTTTGGGTTCGGGTTAGGTTTAGGGTTAGGGTTAGGATTATGTTTAATGTTAGGGATAGGGTTATGGTTTGGGTTAGGGTTAGGGTTAGTATTTGGGTTAGTGTTAGCGTTTGGGTTAGTGTTACGATTAGGGTTAGGGTTAGGGTTAGTGTTTGGGTTAGGGTTAGGGTTAGGGTTAGAATTAGGGTTAGGGTTAGGGTTTGGGTTTGGGTTAGAGTTAGGATTAAGGTTAGGGTGAGGGTTTGGATTTGGGTAAGGTTAGGGTTAGGGTTAAGGTTAGGGTTTGGCTTAGTGTTAGGGTTAGGGTTAGGGCAACGGTTAGGGTTAGGTTTAGGTTTTGTTTTAGGGTTTGCGTTAGGGTTAGGGTTACGTTTAGGGTTTGGTTTTTTTATTAGGGTTAGGCTTAGGGTTAGGGTTAGGTTTAGGATTACGGTTTGGGTTAGGGTTAGGGTTAGGGTTACGGTTTGTGTTAGGGTTACGGTTAGTGTTAGGTTTAGGGTTAGGGTTAGGGTTAAGATTTTGTTTAGGTTTAGGCGCAGGGTTAGGGTTTCGGTTAGGGTTAGGGTTAACGTTTGGGTTAGTTTTAACGTTAGTGTTACGGTTTGGGTTTGGGTTAGGGTTAGGGTTAGGGTTTGGGTTAGGGTTTGGGTTAGGGTTACAGTTAAGTTTAGGGTTAGGGTTAGAGTTAGTCTTTGGGTTAGGTTTGGGGTTAAGGTTAGGTTTAGGGTTAGGGTTAAGATTAGGGTCAGGGGTTAGTGTTAGGATTAGGTTTAGGGTTAGGGTTACGGTTAGGGTTAGGGTTTGGCTTAGGGTTAGTGTTGGGCTTAGGGATTCGGTTAGTTTTAGGTTTAGTGTTAGGGTTAGGGTTTGGGTTAGGTTTAGGGTTTGGGTTAGGGTTAGGGTTAGGGTTAGGATTAGTGTTTGGCTTAGGGTTAAGGTTATTGTTAGGGTTAGGGTTAGGGTTTGGGTTTGTGTTAGGGTTAGCTTAAGGGTTAGGGTTTCGGTTTGGGTTAGTGGTAGGTGTGGGGTTAGGGTTAGGGTTTGGGTTAGTGTTAGGATTTGGGTTTGTGTTAGGGTTAGGGTTATGGTTGGGGTTTGCATTTGGGTTAGGGTTAGTGTTAGGGTTCAGATTAGGTATAGTTTTAGGGTAAGTGTTAGGGTTAGGGTTGGGGGTTAAGTGTTAAGGTAAGGGTTAGGGTTAGGGTTTGATTTAGGGTTAGGGTTAGGGTTAGGGTTAGGTTTTGGGTTAGGGTTAGTGTTAGGGTTAGGGTTTATGTTCTGGTTTGGGTTAGGGTTAGGGTTAGGTTTTGGGTTAGGGTTAGGATTAGGTTTAGGGTTAGGATTACTGTTAGAGTTAGGTTTAGGTTTAGGGATTGAGTTAGGGTTAGGGTTTTTGTTTGGGTTAGTGTTAGGATTAAGGTTAGGGTTAGGGTTTGGGTTTTATTTAGGATTAAGTTTAGGGTTTGGGTTTGGCTTAGGGTTAGGGTTAGTGTTAGTGTTAGGGTTTGGGTTTGGGTTAGGGTTAGGATTAGGGTTTGGGTTAGGGTTAGAGTTAGGTTTCGGGTCAGGGTTAGGGTTAGGGTTATGGTTAGGGTTAGGATTATGGTTAGGGGTAGGGTTAGGTTTTGGGTTAGTGTTAGGGTTAGGCTTAGGGTTAGAGTTAGGGTTTTGGTTAGGTTTAGGGTTAGGGTTAGCGTTAGGGTTAGGGTTAGGGTTAGGGTTTAGGTTTGGGTTTGGGTTTGGGTTTGGGTTAGTGTTAGGTTTAGGGTTAGGGTTAGGGTTAGGGTTAGGGTTAGGTTTAGGGTTAGGGTTACAGTTAAGTTTAGGGTTAGGGTTAGAGTTAGTCTTTGGGTTAGGTTTGGGGTTAAGGTTCGGTTTAGTGTTAGGGTTAGGAATAGGGTTAGGGGTTAGTGTTAGGGTTCGGTTTAGGGTTAGTTTTACGGTTAGGGTTAGGGTTTGGCTTAGGGTTACTGTTGGGGTTAGGGTTAGGGTTAGAGGATTAGTGTTAGGGATAGGGTTAGGGTTTGGGTTAGTATTTGGGTTGGGGTTAGGATTAGTGTTAGGGTTAGGGTTAGGGTTAGGGTTAGGGTTAGGGTTAGGGTTAGGGTTAGGGTTAGGGTTTGGGTTAGGGTTAGGTTTAGGGTTTGAGGATTAGTGTTAGGGTTAGGGTTAGGGTTTGGGTTAGTATTTGCGTTTGGGTTCGGGTTAGGTTTAGGGTTAGGGTTAGGATTATGTTTAATGTTAGGGATAGGGTTATGGTTTGGGTTAGGGTTAGTGTTAGTATTTGGGTTAGGGTTAGCGTTTGGGTTAGTGTTACGATTAGGGTTAGGGTTAGGGTTAGTGTTTGGGTTAGGGTTAAGGTTAGGGTTAGAATTAGGGTTAGGTTTAGGGTTTGGGTTTGGGTTAGAGTTAGGATTAAGGTTAGGGTGAGGGTTTGGATTTGGGTAAGGTTAGGGTTAGGCTTAAGGTTAGAGTTTGGCTTAGTGTTAGGGTTAGGGTTAGGGCAACGGTTAGGGTTAGGTTTAGGTTTTGTTTTAGGGTTTGCGTTAGGGTTAGGGTTACGTTTAGGGTTTGGTTTTTTTATTAGGGTTAGGCTTAGGGTTAGGGTTAGGTTTAGGATTACGGTTTGGGTTAGGGTTAGGGTTAGGGTTACGGTTTGTGTTAGGGTTACGGTTAGTGTTAGGTTTAGGGTTAGGGTTAGGGTTAAGATTTTGTTTAGGTTTAGGCGTAGGGTTAGGGTTTCGGTTAGGGTTAGGGTTAACGTTTGGGTTAGTTTTAACGTTAGTGTTACGGTTTGGGTTTGGGTTAGGGTTAGGGTTGGGGTTTGGGTTAGGGTTTGGGTTAGGGTTACAGTTAAGTTTAGGGTTAGGGTTAGAGTTAGTCTTTGGGTTAGGTTTGCGGTTAAGGTTAGGTTTAGGGTTAGGGTTAAGATTAAGGTCAGGGGTTAGTGTTAGGGTTAAGTTTTGTTTTAGGGTTACGGTTAGGGTTAGGGTTTTGATTAGGGTTAGTGTTGGGCTTAGGGATTCGGTATGTTTTAGGTTTAGGGTTAGGGTTAGGGTTTGGGTTAGGTTTAGGGTTTGGGTTAGGGTTAGGGGTAGGGTTAGGATTAGTGTTTGGCTTAGGGTTAAGGTTATTGTTAGGGTTAGGGTTACGGTTAGGGTTTGGGTTTGTGTTAGGGTTAGCTTAAGTATTAGGGTTTCGGTTTGGGGTGGCGGGAGGCGGGGGGTTAGGGTTAGGGTTTGGGTTAGTGTTAGGATTTGGGTTTGTGTTAGGGTTGGGGTTATGGTTGGGGTTAGCATTTGGGTTAGGGTTAGTGTTAGGGTTCAGATTAGGTATAGTTTTAGGGTAAGTGTTAGGGTTAGGGTTAGGGGTTAAGTGTTAAGGTAAGGGTTAGGGTTAGGGTTTGATTTAGGGTTAGGGTTAGGGTTAGGGTTAGGTTTTGGGTTAGGGTTAGTGTTAGGGTTAGGGTTTATGTTCTGGTTTGGGTTAGGGTTAGGGTTAGGTTTTGGGTTAGGGTTAGGGTTAGGTTTAGGGTTAGGATTACTGTTAGAGTTAGGTTTAGGGTTAGGGATTGAGTTAGGTTTAGGGTTTTTGTTTGGGTTAGTGTTAGGATTAAGGTTAGGGTTAGGGTTTGGGTTTTGTTTAGGATTAAGTTTAGGGTTTGGGTTTGGCTTAGGGTTAGGGTTAGTGTTAGTGTTAGGGTTTGGGTTTAGGTAAGGGTTAGGGTTAGGGTTTGGGAAAGAGTTAGATTTAGGTTTCGGGTCAGGGTTAGGGTTAGGGTTAAGGTTAGGGTTAGGATTATGGTTAGGGGTAGGGTTAGGTTTTGGGTTAGGGTTAGGGTTAGGCTTAGGGTTAGAGTTAGGGTTTTGGTTAGGGTTAGGGTTAGCGTTAGGGTTAGGGTTAGGGTTAGGGTTTGGGTTTGGGTTTGGGTTTGGGTTAGTGTTAGGGTTAGTGTTAGGTTTAGGGTTAGGGTTAGGATTAGGGTTAGGCTTACGGTTAGAATTAGGGTTTTGGTTAGGGTTAGGTTTAGGGTTAGGGTTAGGGTTAGGGTTTGGTTTTGGGTTAGGGTTAGGGTTAGGATTTGGGTTTGGGTTAGGGTTAGGGTTAGGGTTAGGGTTTGGTTTAGGGTTAGTGTTAGGGTTAGGGTTAGGCTTTGGTTTTGGGTTAGGGTTGGGGTTGGGGTTGGGGTTTGGTTTAGGTTTTATGTTAGGGTTAGGGTTAGGGGTAAGGTTTAGGGTTAGGGTTAGGGTTAGGTTTTGAGTTTGGGTTAGGGTTATTGTTAGTGTTAGGTTTAGGTTTAGGGTTTGGGTTAGGGTTAGGGTTTGGGTTATGGTTAGGGTTAGCGTTAGGGTTAGTGTTAGGGTTTGTGTTAGGGTTAGGGTTAGAGTTAGGGTTTGGGTTTGAGTTAGTTTTAGGGTTAGGGGTTAAGGTTAGGGTTAGGGTTAGGGGACAGGGTTAGGGTTCGTGTTAGGGTTGGGGGTTAGGGGTTAGGGTTAGGGTGAGGGTTAAGTTTTGGGTTAGGGTTAGGGTTAGTGTTTGGATTAGGATTAGGGTTATGGTTAGGGTTAGTTTTTCGGTTTGGGTTAGGGTTAGGTTTAGGGTTAGGCTTCGGGTTAGGTTTGGATTTGGGTTAGGTTTAGGGTTAAGGTTCGGGTTAGGGTTAGGTGTTAGGGTTAGGGTTTGGGTTAGGGTTAGGGTTAAAGTTAGGGTTAGGTTTAGGGTTAGGTTTTGGGTTAGGGTTAGGTTTAGGGTTAGGGTTTGGGTTTGGGTTAGGGTTAGGATTAGGTTTAGGGTTAGGTTTAGTGTTAGGGTTTGGGTTAGGGTTAGGTTTAGGGTTAGGGTTAGGGTTTTTTTTTGGGTTAGGGTTAGGGTTAGGTTTTGGGTTTGGGTTAGGGTTAGGGTTAGGGTTAGCGTTTGGTTTAGGGTTAGTGTTAGGGTTAGGGTTAGTGTTTGGGTTAGGGTTAGGGTTACGGTTATGGTTAGGGGTTAGGGTTAGGGTTAGCGTTAGGGTTTGGGTTAGGGTTAGGGTTAGTGTTAGTTTTAGGCTTAGGGTTTGGATTAGGGTTAGGGTTAGGTTAGGGTTAGGGGTTAGGCTTAGGGTTAGGGTTAGGGTTTGGTTTAGGTTTAGGGTTAGGTTTAGGTTTAGGTTTGTATTTGGGTTATGATTAGGGTTAGGGTTAGGTTTAGGGTTAGGTGTTAGGGTTAGGGTTAGGGTTAGAGTTAGCGTTAGGGTTAGTGTTAGGATTTGGTTTTCGGATAGGGTTAGGTTAGGGTTAGGTTTAGGGTTAGGGTTTGGGTTAGGGTTAAGTTTAGGGTTACGGTTAGGGTTTGGGTTTGGGTTATGGTTAGGGTTAGGGTTTGGGTTTGGGTTAGGATTAGGGTTAGGTTTAGGATTTGGTTTAGGGTTAGTGTTAAGGTTAGCTTTAGGGTTTGAGTTAGGGTTAGAGTTAGTGTTAGGGGTTAGGGTTAGGTTTCGGTTTGGGTTAGGGTTAGGGTTAGTGTTAGGATTAGGGTTAGGTTTAGGGATTGGGTTAGGGTTAGTGGTTGTGTTAGGTTTAGGGTTAGGGTTTGGTTTAGGGTTAGGGTTACCGTTAAGGTTAGGTTTTGTGTTAGGTTTAGGGTTAGGGGTTAGGTTTAGGGTTAGGGTTAGTGTTAGGGGTTAGGGTTAGGGTTAGGGTTAGGTGTTTGTGGTTAGGGTTAGTGTTAGTGTTAGGGTTAGGGATTAGGGGTTAGGGGTTAGGTTTAGGGTTAGGTTAGGGTTGAGGTTAGGGTTCGCGTTAGGGTTAGGGTTAGGGTTAGAGAAAGTTGCACTTTCTCAGGGTGACTATTTATTTTTTGTGTCATTAACTCTTTTTGCTCAAGTGAGTTCATTAAGATTCCACTTTTAAATCATTATGTCGGTCATAAACTGCTGAGTTAAAAGCCTGAATCAGGGGAGCAGACATCTATGCCAGTTCTTTGGAACTCACTGATTCATTAAAAACATTTTTTGCTTTAGAGAAAGAAAGCGTGTGTGGGCATGAAAGTAAGATTTATGAGAAATCCAGATAAGAAAGCCAGTGCTGCGAGCCGTGAACAGGAACACCATAGGTGTTTATAGAGTGCTCCTTCAGGTATCAGGAGTCGGGCTGATTGCCAGGGAACCGCTGTGGTCAATGCTCCGAAAAGCACAGGTGCCCCCATCCTTCAGCACCCACCATCTGGGAGACATTTTGTCATACAGGCGTTGCTGTGGATGCGGCAATTAGGGTTAGGGTTAGGGTTAGGGTTAGGGGTTAGGGTTAGGGTTAGTGTTAGGGGTTGGGTTAGGGTTAGGGTGAGGGATAGGGGTTGGGTTAGGGTTAGGGTTAGGGTTTGGGTTAGGGTTAGGGTTAGGGTTAAGGTTAGGTTTATAGTTAGGGTTAGGGTTAGGGTTATGGTTTGGGTTTGAGTTTGAGATTGAGTTAGGGTTAGGGTTAGGGTTAGTGTTAGGGTTTGGGTTAGGGTTACGATTAGGGTTAGGGTTAGGTTTAGGGTTTGGGTTAGGGTTAGGGGTTAGGGTTAGGGTTAGGGTCAGGTTTAGGGTTAGGTTTAGGGTCAGGTTTAGGGTTAGGGTTTGGGTTAGGGTTAGTGTTAGTGTTTAGGTGTTAGGGTTAGAGTTAGGGTTAGGGTTAGGGTTTGGGTTTGGGTTAGGGTTAGGGTTAGGGTTTGGGTTAGGGTTAGGGTTAGGGTTAGGGTTTGGGTTAGGCTTAGGGTTAGGGTTAGGGTTTGGATTTGCGTAAGGGTTAGGGTTAGGGTTTGGGTTAGGGTTAGGGTTAGGGTTACGGGTTAGGTTCAGGGATACGGTTAGGGTTAGGGTTTGAATTTGGGTTAGGGTTAGGGTTAGGGTTTGGGTTAGGGTTAGGGTCAGGGTTAGGGTTAGGGGTTAGGTTCAGGGTTAGGGTTAGGGTTAGGGTTAGGGGTTAGGGTTAGGGTTAAGGTTAGGGGTTAGGGGTTAGGGTTAGGGTTAGGATTAGGGTTAGGGTTTGGGTTAGGGTTAGGTTTAGGGTTAGTGTTAGGGTTAGGGTTTGGGTTTCGATTTGGGTTAGGGTTAGGGTTAGGGTTAGGGTTAGGGTTAGGGTTAGGGTTAGAGAAAGTTGCACTTTCTCAGGGTCACTATTTATTTTTTGTATCATTAACTCTTTTTGCTCAAGTGAGTTCATAAAGATTCCAAAACTGTTTTTTAAATCATTATGTAGGTCATAAACTGCTGAGTTAAAAGCCTGAATCAGGGGAGGAGACATCTATGCCAGTTCTTTGGAACTCACTGATTCATTAAAAACATTTTTTGCTTTAGAGAAAGAAAGCGTGTGTGGGCATGAAAGTAAGATTTATGAGAAATCCAGATAAGAAAGCCAGTGCTGCGAGCCGTGAACAGGAACACCATAGGTGTTTATAGAGTGCTCCTTCAGGTATCAGGAGTCGGGCTGATTGCCAGGGAACCGCTGGGGGCAAAGCTCCGAAAACCACACATCCCCCCATCCTTCAGCACCCAGCATCTGGGAGATATGTTTTCATACAGGCGTTGCTGTGGATGCGGCGTTGCTCCATCTGTTTCCTTAAGCAAAACTAAAAAGCAGTTTTCTCCACTATTGAAGTCCCTCTCGTGAGAAATTCAAGCCAGCAAGTAACTGTTGCCTTTGTTTGCTTCCCAGAATCCAAAATGCTCTTTCTTAAAGAAGTATAATCATGTGGTCGGAGTGATGGCAACAGGAAAATAGCAGGAACCAACATAACTGAAATTATGACCTCTCCTGTGAGCCTGGAATTGTGATCACCTCCCATGAACCTGAAGTCGTAGTCCTGTCCCATGAGTCTGGAGATGTGATCTTCTCCTACAAATCTGGAGTTGTGGTTCCCTCTCGTGAACCTGGAGCTGTTGTTTCCCCTCCTGTGAGCCGAAACTATGGTCCTTAAAGGTGAGCTACTGTTTCGCATTCCCACAGTGCTGTGCTTGATTGTGGGTGCAGATCAGTCTTGGGCGCTGATGTGTCATACACTTACCCAGACACAAAGGCCTTGAGCACACTCTGGCTGACTGGTGACTCAGGTCACCCTGTCATATAATTGGTGGATGAGGCGCAGTTGCCATGGGCCACTTATTTGCCCACACATCTCCCCTGGAACTGCCTCACGAGCGAAGGTGAGGTAGATGAAGCCTGGTGGTCTGGGATTAGCTTGCTGGCGATGGTACATGCTTACCCTATGGTAGAGTATATAAGCCCCTAGCTAAGTTGGAATAAATGGATTTGCCCTCTGACACAGTCTCCAGGATGTTCTTGAAGTAACCCTGCGGCGCATCTTCCTCAGCTGATGGATTGGGGTCTTGGGGATTCGCTTGATGGTGGAGCCCATTGGAAAATGGAGGACTTCTTGATGTTGAGCAGCAGTTTTGCCTTCTTTAAGGGGCTACATTCCCCATAACTCCTTCCACTGAGGTCTCATGGCAGTGGATTTGCCTCTGTGTTGGACTCATTCTAGAGACAATGGAGGTTTGTGTCATTTGTAGTTTCTAGTCTGGGAGAACTGATTCTCAAGAATGGACTTCCCACTTCCCTTGCTGGTCAGCTATAGCACACATGGTTCTGGGCACCCAGGATCTTTCCAATTCCTAGGCACAAGGAGGTTTCCCATCACTTTTTCATTACTCTTCTACAGTTCCAGTGTACTTTCACCTGTGCTCTACAGAAAATGTAAAACACCTAATTGAACTTCTAGAGGTAAAAATTAGTCTGGGAAGTTTAAAATTTAAAAATTGTTGCTATGGATCTATCCACTATCCACTAGAGCCTGGTAGGCCTTATACATACATACATGGATCATATATATTTATAATGGAGTACATGATATTAGGTGCAGGGTGGTAAGGGGGTACAGATAGGGGAGAGGGTCTAAATATGATCCAAACATACTGTATAACATTTGCAAAAATTTAATTAAAAACTTTAAAAATAGACACTGTGTGTTAATCCCAATGCAATAATGTAAGAAATAGGAAACCATAAACTAATCTTCTTGATGAGCAGAGATGCAAAAATTGTCAACAAACGTAAGTGGAAGCTGTACGTGGTGGTGGTCTCCTTTAATCCCAGTAACTGGGAGGCAGAGGCTGAAGGATCTCTGTGAAACTGAGGCCAGACTGGTCTATATAGGGAGTTCTTGGCCTGCTGGGCAAAAAATACAAACTGAAAAAAAAATCAAAAAGATCACTCGCTATGATCATTACTGCAGATATGTAGGTATTGTTCATTATATGTAAGTCAATAAATGGTCTAAATTACATAAATGGTCTCAAGAACAGAAATCACAGGGCCATCTTGACAGATGAAGAAAAGGCTTTTGACAAATATCCAACATATTTTCATAATAAAAGATCTGAAGAAATGGGAATAGAAGGAATATATCATTATAAAGGCTATAACATACAACAAACCTTTAGCCAGTATTATATTAAACAAGCGAAAACTCAAAGCACTTACACTAAAATAAAAAACAAGACAGGGGCATTCATTTTCTCTACTCATATTCAATATAATTCTGGAAATATTACTTAGAGCAATAAGACAAGAAAAATAAATAAAAGGGGTACAAAAAGGAAACGGAGAATTCAAAGTCAAAGTATGCTTTTTTTGCAGATGATATGATATTATAAAAGACCCTACAGGCCTTCAGCAAAGTGGCGGGACACAAAAGTAACATTTAAAAAATGAGTAGCTTTACTATATATCAATAACAAACATACTGAGAAAGAAATCAGAAAAACAGTCCCATTCACAAAAGCCTTGGAATAATCCAACCAAGGATGTGAGAGACACCAATAATGAAAGCTTTAAAACAGTAAAGAAAGAAAACAAGGAAGACACTAGAAGATGGAAAGACCTACAATGCTCATGGATCAGAAAAACCAATATTGTGAAAATGACTATTGTACCTAAGGTAATCTACAGGTTCAATGCAATCATTAAAATGCCAACACAATTCTCAGAGAGAACACGAACTTAAAATTCATATGACAGCACAAAAGAACCCAGATAACAAAAGAAATCTTGAGTGAAAAAAGATACTAATGCCATTGCCCTGTGTGGTAGTCCATCACTTGGGAGGCAGAGGCAGGCAGATCTCTGTGAATTCCAGGTCAGCTAGGACTACAGGGATACCCTGTCTCAAAAAGACCTCCCCCTAAAAGTTATAGTAATAAAAAGAGTATGGAACTAGTACAAAAACTAGTGAAATAAAAGCTCCAGATTTAAGGTCACAAGCTACAGTTACCTGAGTTTCAGCAAAGATATACAAAATACACATAAGACCATCTTCAACAAATAGTACTGAGAAAAGAAAATTGTTTAATAAACATTTTAAAAAAGTGTTCAGCATCCTTAGCCATCAGGGAAATGCAAATTAAAACTATTTTGATATTACATTTTATCCCAGTCAGAATGGCTATCATCAAGAAAACAAATGGCAACAAATGTTGATGAGAATGTTAGGAAAAAGAAACTTTTACCTACTGTTGGTGAGATTTCAAATTGGTATAGCCATTATGTAAACCAGTGTGGAAGTTTCTCAAAAAGTTAAAAATGGAAATTCCTCATGACTCAGTTATACCACTCTTCGGCAGATACCCAAAGAACTCTGTACCCTACTATAAAGATAACTTCCACAACCATGTTCATTCTGTTTTATTTACATTAGCTAGCAAATGGAAAAAGCCTAATTACCCATCAACCAATAAATGGATAATGAAAATGTGACATATACTCAGTGAATTTTATTCAGACATAAACAATAATGAAAATATGAAATGTATAGGAAAAACAATAGACCTGGAAAATATACTAAGGTAACCCAGATTCAGAAAGAAATATCCCACATACACATGCTAGTATTGAACTTTTGAATTTGTGTGTTTAATTTGAAGTGTCCATAGGTGTCAGGAAGTTTAAAAGGCCCATAAGATGGGGAGAGACCTTGAGGGAAAGGGAATAGTAGTCGGACACATGTGATCTAAAAGCAGGTAGGGGGATACTGAGGGTGAAGCAGTCTAAACATGAGTGGAGGCGAGGGATTAGGGGAGAGGGTTTGGGGGACGGTTAACCAAAACTAAGGATATATATGAAAGCATGGTAATCCATTACTCTGAAAACTAATTAAAAATACATAACCTTTAAAATTAATTTACTTTTATTATTATAAGTGTTTTGCCTGCATGTAAGTACACCACATACATTCAATGACTGTGAAAGCCAGAAGAGGATGCTGATCTCCTGGAACTAGAGTTACGTGTGGCTGTTAGCCACCATGTGCATGCTGGGAACTGAACCCAAGTCTTCTGCAAGAGCAGCCAATGATTTTAACCACCACGGAGCCATCTCTCTAGTCCCTAAAATAATCTTTTAAAAAGTTTAAATGGAGGTACATTGCATGAACAAATAATGATATTTCCAGCAGCCATAGATTATTAAATGAAAGTCCCAGTGCCAGACACAGGGATATCTCCCCTAGATTGCCCACCAGAACTAGATAAAACCCTACTACTGAAGACACTACCACACTTTGGTTGCAGGAGATAGAGAGATCAAGTTGGAACTGAACTAGGATCTTCCTTCCTAATGGGTAAGAAAAGTCATAAATGGTCTTACCCGTTGGCAGATCCTGTGTGGTACAATACCAATTTGCCAGCCAAGACATGCCCACTGGTTCAATAATGGCATGGCTGTTATGGGGGTAACCAACCACTTTCGGCTTGGATTTGAGACCTGCTCCACAAGTAAGGAATTCATGCCTTGTACTGTAAACCAGATCATAAGCCCATGGCTGGGGAGTTCATAGGCCCTAGTAGAAAGCTACTGCTGCTTTGCTTATACATACATTGTCAACCTCCTTGCAAATACTTTTGTTTATGCCCACAGATTAGTGCTATTGGCAGTTAATGGCTGCTGAGGAAGGAAGATTTATCTATCTTCAGTGGTATAACCGCTGGTAAAGTACTCATCCTCCAGTAAATGATCCTACACCCATGCTCATGAAAGCAAACCTAATTAATTTCAGTCGGTCATTAAAAAAATGACATGAAAATATAAAAGGAATTTATAAAGAAGAGATCAAAAGGAAGTGGAAGAGGGATACGAAAGAACAAGGGATGGGAAAGAATATAATCAAAATGCATTTTATACATGTAGAAATTTGTCAAAGAAAAATTGAAATGTTAAGTATCGGGCTTGATGAGATGGTTCAGTAAGTAAAGTGCTTGCTGTGCAAGTATGAGGACCTAAGTTTGAATCCTTAGAATCCATGCAAGAGATAAACATGGAAGCATGTGTCTGTAATCCTGGTGCTGCTATGGAGGTAGAAGACAGAGACAGGAGAAGCCCTGGAAGCTCAGAGCCACCTTGGCATATGCAGCAGTGAACAGGAGATCTGCCTCAAGCAAGGTGGGAGGCAAGTACCAACATTTGAGGTTGTCATTTGACCTCCACATGGGCTCTTTGAGGTACATGAACACACACACACACACACACACACACCTGAATCCACTGGGCATAGTAGTGGTCATATCCCTAATTCTATATCTGGGAGGTGGGGGCAGGAGGATCATAAGTAAGTAAACCTGGGCTGCAAAGACAGACCCTATTTTCAAAAAATCAGCTGGTTTCTCATCAATGACTTGTGCTGGGTTGAGCAAGTTTCTCTTGTATGTTGTTGCTTTTTGAGAATCAGGAAAGGATGGTGCAATTTGTTGAACATTTTTGTATACTGAAATACTGTTTTTCTTATTACATAATAATTGGGTTCCAGCTATTATTTTTCAAGATTTGTGTATTTGTGTGTACAAAAATGGGTAGATGTGAATGCCTGCATGCATAAGCAATGGCCAGAAGAGGGCATTTGGTGTCCTCCATCATTCACTTATTCTTTTGAGGCATTCTTTTGTTCCTGAACCTGGGGTTCACATTCTCACCTAGGCTGGAAACCAGGCAAGCCCCAGCCATTCTCCTGTCCTACCCACTTTGGAGTTGGGGGTATAGGTGTGTGGGACTACCTGACTTATGAGGGTACGGGAACTTGAACTCCAGGCCTCAGGATTGCACAGCAATCTGAGACATCTCTCCAGGCCTCCACCAACAAAATTTCTGTTAAACAAAACACATAATTCCTCTGATAAACTTGAACAAGTCATGATGTACTATTATTCTTTTTAAATATTTCTGGGTTCATTTGGCTAAAATTTTGTTAAGAATTTACATTGTTGCTTACATAGGTCATTGGTCTATATATTTTTCATTATTTAAAAAAATGTGTAAGTGCACCTGTGTCATGCAATGCCCATGAAGGTCAGAAGAGGGCATCAGGTCCCCTGGAACTGTAGTTACATTGTTAGCTGCCATGTGGGTGCTGGAAACTGAACCCCAGTTTTCTGCGAGAGTAGCTACTACTCTTGCAAGAGTAGCCACTGCTCTTAATTGCTGAGCCATCTCCATCCACATTAGTGTCTTTTTCTAATTCCTATGTTTAGTTTTTGTATTGGAATGATTATTGGCATGATATGTCAGAAGTATTACCTCTCATCAATTTTCTTCGAGAATATATGTAGAGCTGCTACTATCTTTTCTTTAGTAGAATGCAGCATGGCAGACCTTTGGGTATGTTGTCTTTGTGGGAAGGCTTTTAATTACAAATTGAATTTATTTAATAAATATACAAATGTAATGTACATTATATTGGTAAACTGTTAAGTGTTATTTGAGCAGAGAAACTAACTCTAGAAGTGGAGTTCCTCTCCCACTTAGGACCCACACATGTTGGTCTCAGAATGTCCTGGGCTCCCCTGTGACAGGGAGGGATGGGAACTACAAAATAACCCAAGAGTAAAAAAAAACCTTTGTCCTTAAAAACAGCTAAAAAACAACCCATTTCCAAGAGATGTTACTATGTTTATCCCATGACATAAAAGTAATTTAAAGTTCAGTCATGGGAAACTCATTCATAGAGAGAAAGCTCCATTGGGAACTCTAGCTGGCAGCCTCAACTTCCCCAGTCAGTATCTGAAGGATGTTTTCTGCATACCTGATTTAATGATGTTATCTTTCTTTCATTTGTTCTTTTATTGGGAAGTCTTATATGGGAACACACTGTTATACCTGGGCTCTATCAGGAACTCCAGCTGACTGCCTCAATGGGGCTTCCCTAGTCAATTTTTAACTGGGTATTTTAAGTACCTGATTCATTCATTCTATCTATCTATTGTGCTATTATTTTACTTTATTCATTCTATCTATCTATTGTGCTATTATTTTACTTTAGCTATGGGTTCTGGGCATCAAACTTGGGTCATCAGGCTGAGCCATCTCACCAGCCCTAAACATATTTATTTCCAAGTATACCTTAATAGTTTGTGTCTTTTAAGTAACTTACCTGCTTCATAAAAGACACATTTATTGGCATCAAGTTGCTTCAAGACCTCTTCGTTATTCCCTCATGACCCACACTCTGCAGTGATTCATTGTTCATCTATGATATTGATTTTTTCTGTTTCCCTCAATCAATTTGGCTAGAAATGGAGCAATTTTATTGATCACAAGACAGTTTTTTAAAAATGGCTTAAAGCCATTTGCTTTCTTTTATTTTTTTTTTAATTTCCTTTCTTTTGGGATGTAATTTTTGTTTTTATTTTAGACAGGGTCTCATATAGCAATAGCTTACCTCAAACTTACTTTGTTGTCAAGAATGACCTTGAGTGCCTTGACCCTCTGCCTCCACCTCCAAAGTGCTGATATTACAGGCATGTGCCACATCTGGTTGCTCTCCTTTTAATGTCTTTTTTCTTATTTTTAATTGTTTATGTGTATGAGTGTTTTGCTTGCCTGTACATAAGTGCACCTGTGTTGTGCAATGCCCATAGAGGTCAGAAAAGGGTGTCAGATTCCCTGAAACTGGAGTTACAAGATGGTTGTTAGCCACCATGTACGTGTTGGGATTCGAATCTGGTTCTTCTTCAAGAGCAGATACTGCTCTTAACTACTGAGCCATTTCTCCAGCCCCTCTTCTAGTTTCTTAATCTGGTAACAGAGTTTAGTGATTTTTTTTTAATCCAAGATGGGTATTTGGGTGAACACTTGCATTTGGAAGTGATAGGTAGGAAGATCAGAAGTTCAAGGTTAGTTTTGAATACATAGAAAGTTCAAGGCCAGCATGCATTACACAAGACCCTGTCTTAAAACACACACAAACACACAATGGTTCAAATTAGGTGTTTAGTGTTAAAACTTCCTTTCTGTCTTCAAGATATTCTATAAATTTAGATGTGCTGTATTTTTCTTAATTTTTAAATTTATGTATGTGCATTGTCTGCATGTATACAAGTGCACGTGTGTCATGCAGTGCCCAATGAGGATAGATGATATAATCAGATCCCCTGAAACTGGAGTTATTGATGATAATTAGCCACCATGTAGATGCTGGGATTTAAACCTTGGTCTTCTTCAAGAATAGCCAGTGTTCTTAACTGCTGAGCCATCTTTCTAGTCCCAAGATATGTTGTATTTTCATCCCAGTCAAAAAGCTTTTAGATTTCTGTTAACTTCTTTGACTCATTGATTATAAAGAAGTATGGTATTCAATAACTGCCAGCTTTCCAGATTTTTTTTTGTTGAGATGGGATCTTAGCCTGTAGCACAGGCTGGTCTTGAACTCTTGATTCTCCTGCCTCAGCCTTCCAATGGCTAGAATTATGGGTGTGTGCCATTATGCTTAGTCTTTCCAGATGCTTTTATGGCTTTCTACTTTAGTTTCATTCTTGTCAGAGAAATGATTATGAATAATTTAATGTGCTCACAGATGTTTGATGACTCAGAAAACGTCTGTTTTGGTAAATATTCACTGAATACTCGCATTCTTTCCCATATGTGCTTGAACAGAACATGTGGCTTGGTGAAGAATTTTCTCAAGTTAGGTTGAGCAGGCTGACGGTGCTGATAGCAGCTTTGTCTTTGTTCTCTTCTCCCAAACACCAACAAATTCAGAATCTAAGTTCCAATGATGTAACTATACACTGTACATTCCTTCTGGCAGTTCCGTTTTTCCTCCACACATTCATATTCTATTAATTCCATAAACATTTACAGAGTCTTAATAAACTAACTCCTTTGTCATTGGTGAGTTTTAACCTGAACACCTTGCTGTTTGTTTTCTACACATCTGTTTCTTCCCTTTACTCTCTTACTATTTTTGGATTTTGTTGTTTTGTTTTTTGAGATGGGGTCTCTGCTCCTAAGCTAGGCTTTAACTTCCCTGTTCAAGTGATCCTCTTGACTCAGCCTCTTGAGTAGTTGTACCCACAGATACAGGGATGTACCCACATCTGTGATTGTTCTGTGACTCAGCTTTCTTCCCATTGTTGACTTACCAGCAGTAATTCATTACTTTGTGATCTTAATGCTCTCAGACTTATAGCATTCATATTATTATACCACTTCAAACATGGGAGTTTATAATTTCCCTTCTCCTCATCCTCCTTTTTTGTCAAATGCTTTATTTTTATATGTTTTAAGCCTCCCACTCTGCTCTGATGACTTTGCTCTCAACCAGTTACATTTTAATGAGACTTAAGTAAACATCACATATTTGCTCAGGTCACCATTCCTGGCATTCTTTCTTCTTTTGTGTAGACCCAGATTTCCATTTGGTTTCACACTCCGTAAACTTGTAGGATTTAAAATTTTTTTTCAGTGAAGGTTTGCTGGTAACAAACTGTTTTACACTCTTTACACTCTGTATGTTAGAAAACACCTTAAAATAGTTACAATGGGTGCAGAATACCAAGCTACCAGTTTCTTCTCCTGTGCTTCAGATGTGTCTTCTCTGCCATATTGTTTTGAGTGAAAATAGAAGATATCTGCATTCTTGTTCTTCTGTATATTAACAAGATTTTTCTCTTTCTCTACTTTTAAAACATCTCTTTGTACTGCATTCAGCCACTTCATTATGATGTGCTGTGTTTAATTTTCTTCATTTTTTTTAAGAGTACTTGGTTTGGGTTTATAGTTTGTGTTTGTATGTGTGCGTGTCTGTGTGTGTGTGTGTGTGTGTGTGTGTGTGTGTGTGTGTATGTTGGTCTCTTTGAGACAGGGTCGCCTTGTAGCCCTTACTGGCCTGGACCTCACTATGTAGACAAAGCTAGCCTTAAACTCATAGCGATCTGCTTGCCACTGCCTGGAATTAAAGGTGTACACCTTCATACCTGGTGGGGTTTATAGTTTTTATCAAACCTGAAGCTTTGAGGGGCTGGAGAGATAGCTCAGCAATTAACAACACTGACTGTTCTTGCAGAAGACCCAGGTTCAATTCCCAGCATCCATGTGGTAGTTAATAATCATCCATAACTCCAGGTCCAGGGATCTGATGGCATCTCTGTCCTCTGTGGGCACTGCACAACATGGGTGCACTTACATATATACAGATATAACACCCATATACATAAAATAAAATTAAAATAGAACTCTCACATTCTCATCCTTTCTTACTTTTTAGAACTCCATGACACACCATCAGACCTCTGAGTGCTGTTCCATATCTCAATATGCTATTCGTCTCGGTACTTTTACTCTTTATTTTAATTTCCATAGTTTCTACTCCTCTATCTTCACGTTCAGTAACTTTTCCTTTGTGATGTCTAATCTACTATTAACCTCATCCAGTATAATCTATCTTATTTCAGTTCTCTGTTGAACCCTGAGATTTGAGGGTGCTAAACAAGCTCTCTAACACTAAACACACGGCCTTTGCTATTTTGAGACTGGGTCTCTGTCTGTGGCTCAAGGTGGACTGGAACTTGAGATCTTTCTGCCTATGTCTGTGAGTGCTACCTACATCAAGACTTTAGAGAGATGGCTCAGCAGGTTAAGAGCACTGACTGCTCTTGCATAGTACCCAGTTTCGGTTCCTAGCATCCACATGGCAGCTAACAACCATACATAACTCTAGTTCCAAGATGCCCTCTTCTGACCTCCTCAGGCATTACACAACATGCATACACTTATATACATGCAGTCAGTACACTCATACACATAAAAGAAATCCTTTAAAAAAATTTAAAACTTATTCTCTGTCTTTAAATCTTCTGCACATATTTTCAAAGACATGGGACGCAATTACAACTACTTGCTCTTGTCTAGTAAGTCCAACATTTGTCAGTATTATAACAGTTTTGATGTTTTACTGCAGGCAGTACGAGTTGCATTTTCTTGTTGTGGTACATGCATATTTGTGGTACCCAAACCAAGATAAAAGCACTCATCTCCTTACAAGGTTTCTTTGTGGAGGATACTTAGCTATTCTTCCATTTATGCTGCATCCACAGCAACACCTGTATGACGACATGTCTCCCAGATGGTGGGTGCTGAAGGATGGGGGGACGTGTGCTTTTCGGAGCTTTGCCCCCAGCAGTTCCCTGGCAATCAGCCCAACTCCTGATACCTGAACGAGCACTCTATAAACACCTATGGTGTTCCTGGTCACGGCTTGCAGCACTGGCTTTCTTATCTGGATTTCTCATAAATCTTACTTTTTTACCCACACACACTTTCTCTAAAGCAAAAAATGTTTTTAATGAATCAGTGAGTTCCAAAGAACTGGCATAGATGTCTCCTCCTCTGATTCAGGCTTTTAACTTAGCAGTTTATGACCTACATAATGATTTAAAAAATAGTTTTGGGATCTTTATGAACTCACTTGAGCAAAAAGAGTTAATGATACAAAAAATAAATAGTGACCCTGAGAAAATGCAACTAGAAAAATTAATAAAAAATAGTCACAATAAATCTAACTCTTCAAACAAAGAATTGCAGAGTCTGGCAATTCCCACTAGGTACTTTAAAAAATATAAACAATATTTCATATGAAACATATCTTAAAGGTCATTTTGACCCAGGACCATGAGAAACTTTAAAAATGTGTCTAATAGTGCCAGTCCAGTTTCTAAGAGACCAGCACTGTTGTGCCCATCTGGCTATGACAACAAAATATACTGAGAAACCACAAGACGTGCTAAAAAAGACAAAACAAGTATAATGATTAAATGTGTATCTTTTCTTTGTCAAAACGTGTAAAACTTGCCAGTTTTCTCCTGTAACTGTATAAAACCTTAGTAAAAACTTCAGTAAACTGCAGCAGAATCAAACCTCCTCATAAGTCGTGTCTGTCTGTCATTTGCCGAATCCTAATTCTCCTTAGCCTTTACTCCTGCTCTCCCTCGGTGTCCGGTCTCCAAGAGGGACGGTCCGCGGCAGGTGGTGCCCGAACAGGGACTTGAAGGACAGGTAATTTTTTTTTCTTTGCTCTTTATTCAGAATTTAGGATCGGATCTTACCAGGGAGCTGTAGCCCCGCCGGTAAAGGCTGGCGGGTTAAGAGTAAGTAATCTCAGTAACCATGGGGCAACATATGACTAAGAATGATAAAATGTTTTTGCATATGATTAAGCGCATGCTGGCAACAAGAGGGTTTAAGGTATCAGAACACCTACTATGGGAATTCTTAACCTTTATTAAGAAGGTCAGTCCTTGGTTCACGGAGGATGGGTCTATGACTATAGATGAATGGGAAAGGATTGGTAAAGAAATGCGCTGCTATGTTCAGCAAAATGGGGAAAAATCCCAGCACAAGCTTACCCATTGTGGTTACAAATTAGAGAGCTGCTTACTGAGTCATCTGATTTTGAGGGACTTGTTCATGAGACAGCCTCTGCAGGAGATAGTCATGAATCTTTAACTATCTTAGATGAGAAATCTAAACCATCAAAGTATGGGGCTTTTTCTGAAAGGTGCCTGACTTTGAAGGAAAAGATTTTACTAAGTCAGGAATTTGATGACGATGATGATGACTTTCATCTTGCAGACGAAATGGCAAAAATAACATTTCAAGATGAGGATGGAGATCATGACTCATGGAGGCTAAAATCTCCCCCTCTAAAGGCTAGGAAGAGACCCCCCCTTGCCCCCTGCGGGGTTCCGGGGAGCTTTGGCAGAGGCTCGCAAAATTGGAGACTTTTCATTCTCGTTTCCTGTAGCAGAGGCTCTGGAGGATAACGATACCCCCCAATTGGAACCTCTCCCTCTTAAACATTAAAAGAATTACATTACAATCTGCTGTTAAAACAGTAGGAGCCTCTGCCCCATATACTTTACAAATAGTTGATATGATCGCCAGTTTCTGGTTAACTCCATACGATTGGCATCAAACAGCAAAAGCCACACTTTCCCCCAGAGATTATACACTTTGGAGGACTGAGTACGAAGACAGGAGCAAGGAAACTGTAATTGGCTCCTTAAAGAAGAGAGGCCCTAAGCCCACTATGAGCATGCTCTTGGGTACCAATGAGTATGCTACACTTCAATCCCAAATTACCATTCCCAGGGAAATTCTGGAAGCCATAACTGGGAACGCTGTGTTGGCCTGGCGCAAGATTCCTCCTGCAGGGACCAAGGGCAGGGCATTAGCCAGTATTAGGCAGGGTACAGAGGAACCCTATCAGGAATTCGTTTCCAGGCGTGAAGAAGCTGTGCATAAAATGCTCCCCCCTTCTGAGGGGACGGATATGCTTATTAAACAGCTGGCCTGGGAAAATGCTAATACTCTATGTCAAGACCTTGTTAGACCCTTACAGAAAACAGGAACTTTGCAGGACTTCATTAAAGCATACATGCATGCCTCACCAGCAGTAGTCCAAGGAATGGCCTACGCTGCAGCCATGAAAGGAGAAAGATTTAGTGCCTATGTTAAGAAAACCTTTGGAGTGCAAAAGAGCCCACAAAGAGAGGTCACATGTTACAATTGTAATAAACTGGGGCATGTGCAAAGAAAATGTAAATAAAAAAGGGGAAGATAAAAAAAATCCACCAGGGCTTTGCCCCCGATGCAAAAAAGGAAGACATTGGAAAAATGAGTGCAAGTCTAAGTTCCATAAGGATGGGACCCCTCTAAGTAAAGAGGAAAAAATTGAGGAGACAAAAAACTAGATGAGGGGCCTTCTCCCGGCCCTGATCAAATAGGAAAAATACAAAAAACAAACAAAAGGGCTAAGTCTTTACTTGGCTCCAAAATTTACTATTCATGAGCTAACTAGAGCAACACCAGGGAGCGCAGGATTAGATCTGGCCTGTGCTCAAGATGTAATTCTCTCCAAGTGGGAGGGAATCACTTTAATCCCTACTTTTGTAAAAGGGGAATTATTGCCTCAAACAGTAGGGCTTATAATTGGTAAAAGTTCCAATTATCAAAAAAAATTTGAAGTTATTCTGGGGATTGTAGACTCAGATACTCAAAATGATATAAAAATAATGGTCAAACCTTTGTCAAAAACCATTCAAATACATAAAGGACAAAGAATAGCTCAATTGATATTATTACCCTATATAAATATTCCCAATCAGGTCATGAAACCAGATAGAGGAGAAGGCCAATTCGGATCTTCAGATTTAGAGGCCCTCAGGGTACAAGGAGTAAATATTGCATTGAGGTATAAGAAAATGCACAGAGTTGTTTCAGTATTTTAGATTTGGTGAGGTTTATTTTGTGTAAACTCTCCTAGAAAAGAAAACTTTTCAGTTTGTCTCTACCCCTCCTTTACAGCCCTAAAAAAAACAAAACAGCCTTTTAGCCAAGAAATAATCTCCTCAACAGGAGCCAAATTCCCTAAATAAACAAACTGCCCGGTATCACAACCTTAAAGGGCCATTTCTTAAAATTCCTTCCCACTCCACCCCCCCTGCTCAGCCTGCCATAGCTCCATTACTCAAACCTTATTATTGCCTCACGGGGCAGGTTGGAACTATTTACCTTAACTCAAAAGGAGAAAAAAAAAAACAAAGGAAACAGTTAAATATCCAAGAGAAAAAGATTTTTCACCACTTATTGGATGGCAAAGCCCGAGGTTAAACTGTAAAAAAAAATATTTAAAAAAATGTAACATTTACAGGGTATGGGTTTACCTCTGTCCTTGCGAGCTCAAGGTCAGCAGGCTCTTTCTTTTGTTAATTAAACAATGCAAGTATAACTAATCTTTTCCCAGTCAAACTGTTATGCATCTGGTAATTTCTGTACTAAAATCTTTTGCTACCCAGCAAAAGTAATAACAACAAAATTAAAACAAATGTTTTCATCCCTACTAAGTAATTACTAAACTCAACAACTTTTCTGTCCCATGTAAACCACTGAGTTTAAAAAAAATAAATCTTTGTATGTAAGTTTTTAATAACACCGAGAGATTGACTCTGGAGTGGGATTGGGCCCCATGCTTCAGACTGAATCCTACTTCAAATGTTCTTTAAAACTTGTCATGGGATACGGCTGGCCACCTTACCCTATGACAAGTAAAAGAAAAAATAATACATCCTCAGTGCAAGGACATTGTGCTGTTGATGATAACTAAGGGATAAATTAATTCAACAGGATATTATTCATCTTCTTCCTATATTCAAGGTGTAGCTCTAACTGCCATACTATTACCGCTTTAAATGTTATTCTGACTAGAGCTAAACATTTTAAGTTTTTACAAACAGAAAAGTCATGCATTGCATCATCAAAATGCTTTAGCCCTTAGGAAAATGTTCTCCATTACTAGGAAACAGGCTAAACAAATAGTCAAAAACTGTTCTGCTTTTCCTCAAGTTTATCATCCATTGAAAATGGGAATAAATCCCAAAGGATTGAAAACTAATGTTCTGTGGCAAATGAATGTTACACACATTCTTTCATTTGGAAAATTAAGTTATGTTCATGTTACTATAGATACTTTTTCTCACATAATGTTTGCATCCACCAGGACTGGGGAAGCAGTTAAGGATGTGATACAAAACCTATCTCAATGTTTTTCCTTCATGGGAAAGCCCTCACAAATAAAAATAGATAATGGTCCCGCTTATACTGCCAAGGCCTTTGAAACCTTTTGCTTACAATGGAAAATTGGTCATATTACAAAAATTTCTTATAATTCTCAAGGACAAACAATAATTGAAAAAACACATCAAACATTAAAATTACAAATTAAAAGTTTACAAAAGGCAAATTCTTATTTTTCCCCTCATCATTTACTTTCACATTCCCTATTTGTATTAAATCATTTAAATACTAATGAGCAAGGTGCCACCCCTGCTTTGATACACTGGGGACAAAGGGCTAACAAAACGCTCCCACAAGTTCTTTGGAAAGACTTGATGTCTGGGTTCTGGAGAGGACCAGATGTGCTCATAACTTCGGGACAAGGGTATGCTTGTGTCTTTCCACAGGATGCGGATTCGCCATTCTGAATTCCAGATCAACTGGTCCGACCCGCTCCACTGGAGAAGGCGGCGCCAGCGCAAATCACGAATGGTCTACAAAAAATGAAAGTGAAAGGGCAAAAAAGGGACCAGATGACTTGGACAAAGATTCGTCATCTGGTTAAAGAAGCCAAAGACCTGATCTTAAATCAGGGAAAGCCCCTCTCTCCTTGCATGTATTTTATTGCTTTTCTTGCATTAATCTCTGGAACTCCCCCGGTGGAAGGAACGGCATTTTGGGCCTACGTCCCACGTCCTCCCCTATTACAACCTGTAGGGTTGGTTCGATCCAGAACCTATCAAAATTCTTACCAATGATACAATGCGGTTAGGTGGTTTACAAGATTCTGACGTCCACCCTAACTCATCCTCATATATAACTTTTGAGGGCCGGACTGATACACTTCTGATCTGCATTACTCTACAAGGGAAAGTGCCAGACGGATGTGTTAAAGTTAGCTATCGAACTTTCCTAACCGATGCGCCTGACCATCAAAATCCTGGTAAGCGATGGATGTGGGAAATGCAAATTCAAACCTTAGGCCATCCTTCTTATAATGAGACCTTTCAGTCTGTAAATTTTATGCCTATCCCTGCCTGTATCCAGGAATATAGGGATTTGGACCAATTCTGGGACTCCTCTTTGACCAAATACCCAGCTTGGCTTCCTGGTGGCTTTTTACATGCTGCCACGAAGTATAATCCTAAGGGCTCTAATATAGAAATTTGGGATTTTTCTGCCTCCTCCGGAGAAGAAAAATATGAAGAATATTTAAATGGCAATAAGCAGAAATTTCATGATTATACTCCTAACTTATTGGGTGAAAAAATTAGATGGTGGTTTACTCCAAAAAATGTAGAACCCATCTGGGTTGCAAAAATGCCTCAATCTGGCACTATGATTGTACATAAAGATCTTTTTAGGTTAGCTGCTGCTGCCAATGTATATTTAGAAAAGAAACCAAATACTACTAAAACTGTTTCTTATGGCATTAAAGCTTGTATTTCTTATCCTTATGCTCTTCTTTTAGGACAACAAACTCATGTTATTATTAATCAAACTGGAAATTCCTATTATGTATAATGTCATTCCTGTAAATTGACTAATTGCATTACTTCTAGTGAGCCTAAAGATTTGGGAGTTTTATTAATCGTTAGACGCCCTCCTTTTGTAATGTTTCCTGTGGATTTAGGTGATGAACCTTGGTATGATAATTCTGCATTGCAGGTTCTTTCAGCATTAAATGAATTAATTAGGCCAAAAAGATTTGTTGCAGCCTTGATTTTAGGTATTGCTGCTTTAATTTCCATTTTAACTACTTTTGCAGTAGCTACTACTGCATTAGTACAAAGCATTCATACTGCACATTTTGTTAATACCCTTAATAAAAATATTTCCTCAGGACTTATGGAACAAGCCTACATAGATACAAAATTAGAAGCCAAAATAAATGTATTAGAAGAAGTTGTCTTAGCTTTAGGACAGGATGTTGCTAACCTCAAAGCTCAGCAGGAAACCAGATATCATAGTGGTTTTCAGTCTATTTGTGTTACACCTCTTCCTTATAATACTTCTGCCCCTTGGGAAAAGGTTAAGGCCTATCTACAGGGAGTCTGGAAAGATAGTGATATTACTCATGATCTCAACGCTCTTCAGATAGACATTTCTGCTATGAGCCAAGCCCATTTACAATTTGGTGACCTGCAATCTCTTGCTTCTGCTCTTGAGACCAATATTCGTGCCTTGAATCCTATGGATTGGATACAATACTTGATCTTTGTAGGAATCATTGGGCTTCTAGTTCTCTGTGCTGTTATCTTATTTCCATGCCTCTTGCAATCTCTTTTCAGGTCAGTTGCTTCTCTCGAACAGGAAATTTTTGAGTTCCATTTAAAAAATAAAAAGCGGGGAACTGCCGCATCCACAGCAACGCCTGTATGACAACATGTCTCCCAGATGGTGGGTGCTGAAGGATGGGGGGACGTGTGCTTTTCGGAGCTTTGCCCCCAGCGGTTCCCTGGCAATCAGCCCGACTCCTGATACCTGAACGAGCACTCTATAAACACCTATGGTGTTCGTGTTCACGGCTCGCAGCACTGGCTTTCTTATCTGGATTTCTCATAAATCTTACTTTCATGCCCACACACGCTTTCTTTCTCTAAAGCAAAAAAATGTTTTTAATGAATCAGTGAGTTCCAAAGAACTGGCATAGATGTCTCCTCCCCTGATTCAGGCTTTTAACTCAGCAGTTTATGACCTACATAATGATTTAAAAAATAGTTTTGGGATCTTTATGAACTCACTTGAGCAAAAAGAGTTAATGATGCAAAAAATAAATAGTGACCCTGAGAAAGTGCAACTAGAAAGATTAATAGGAAATAGTCACAATAAATCTAACTCTTCAAACAAAGAATTGCAGAGTCTGGCAATTCCCACTAGGTACTTTAAAAAATATAAACAATATTTCATATGAAGTATATCTTAAAGGTTGTTTTGACCCAGGGTCATAAGAAACTTTAAAAATGTGTTTAATGGTGCCAGTCCAGTTTCTAAAACACCAGTACTGTTGTGCCCATCTGGCTATGACAACAAGATATACTGAGAAACCGCAAGATGTGCTGAAAAAGACAAAAGAAATATAATGATTAAATGTGTATCTCTTCCTTGTCAAAGCTTGTAAAACTTGCCAATTTTCTCCTGTAACTGTATAAAATCTTAGTGAAAACTTCAGTAAATTGCAGCAGATTCAAACCTCATCCTGATTCGTGTCTGCCTGTCATTCGCCGAATCCTAATTCTCCTTAGCCTTCACCCCTGCTCTCCCTCGGTATCCAGTCTCCAAGAGGGATGGTCCGCGGCAGAGCAAGTGTTTTCTTTTTCATGATTAAGGATTCAGTTGGGTTTTTTTGTTACCTGCTATTTTCACATCTTCCTCCATGGCCAGGAGGAGCACGTGATGAGACATCTTCTTACTGGAATCATTTCCTCTGTATACCAACATCTGCCACAGTCTGGTACCTGCAGTCATATCACCACCGTCTTGACTTTCCAGTTATTTTCTTTCCTATTTGATAAGTTCTGAGTTCAGAATATTGAGATCGGTGTAGAAGCACCAAAGATCAGCAAAAATATTTGTCCTGTGTGATATTATTCCTCACATGGTCCAATACATGCACTCAGACTTTAGGGAACTTGCACACCCCAAAGCCAGATGTCCAGGGCATACCTCATTCTGCCATCTTAGAAAGTTTGTCCCACAGCAACATTCTTTTTTTTTTTTTTTAGGTTTAAGAGTTATTTTAATGATTCAAGAAATTAATCTAATGAATTCTGTTTATATTTAGACCTTCTGCACTATCTCCACCATCCCAACCCTACTTCATATCTTCTATTTGGAAATGAAAAACCTCTTCCATCTCACATAACACATCTGAGCTAGGTGCCAGAGAAATCATATCTCGTTAGAGTGTCAGTGTTCTGTAATTAATTCTTACACACAGGTGTGCCAAAGGATTCACTCCCTTTCTTCCTTTCCTTTGTACCATTTCCAGTCCTCCTTACTCAGCACAATCACCCCACTCTGAACCAAAACATTCTCCAACATGCTGATTCCCCTCCGGGTTGTGTAAAAGCAGAAGTTAGGTCCTCACAGCAGGCAGCAATTAGCTCACAAACCTGCAATTCAAAACTTGGCTCCTAGTGTATGTGAGGATGCAGCTCTGCCTGAGCATGGCTCTGGCATTGTGCATGGGTGGCCATGCTTGTGTGCCTCTGCCAGTGAATGTGTATGAAAAGACAAGATTGGTTCTACCCTGCTAGTGTGTGGGGGTGGCCAGGCAGATTACAACATTATTTTTTTCCTTGATTGCTGTCATGGTTTCAGAATTTTTAGATCAATATAGAAGGGCCTATGGTCAGGTAAATATTCATCTTGTCTGATAAAGTTCCTCACACCCATTGGATGCATTCAGCTCTTGGGAGCTGGTGTGCCCTGGGCCCCGAGGCTGGATGCCTAGGGTCCACCTCTTTCTGCTCCCATCTTTCTCCTCTCCCACACTCTTGAAAGCTTGTTTGGAGATTCTAGCAGGGGAGTACAGCTACTCATATACCCTTGACTGAAGACTGGTCTTCCCCTATCAGGAAAGGTTATCCTCTTCAGCTAAGCATGCAGCTTTGGGAGGGATGCACATGGCATGTTGAAGGAGGAAGGGGATACCCCTTTAGCCAGCCCGATCAACTGAATCAGTCCTGTCAGTGGGATGACAGATGTCACAGCCAGATCGCCCTCACATTCCTACAGTAACATTCTTAATAGCAGGAGACTGGATGCATTCTGCCAAGCTTAGGAAAAGGTTATGAAGGACTATTGTTAACATTTCTGTTCTGAAATATTGAAGAGGTTCTTGTAGTGCAATAGACAAGAAAAAGAAGTAAAAGGGATCCAGATTGGAAAGGAAGAAGTGAAATATGTGATCGTGTCTGTAAAAAACTAGATCTAGTTCATTTCATAGTACCCCCCTCAAAAAAAAAACAAAAAAGGAAAAAATGACATATGCTAGGTGTGGTGTAGTTCCAGCTACAAGTACTTGGGGAGGCTGAGGCAGGAAGATCATTTGTACAGCATAATGAGAACATAATAATGAGATGCCCATCTCAGCATTAAAAAACAACAACAACAATAAACAGACCAATGAGATAGCACCTGAATTTGATCTTCAGAACTCACATGATGGAGAAAACTGAGTCCCACAAGTAGTCCTCTAACAACACACACAACTCTACCCCACACAGAAAAAATAAACAAAAGTAAGATTAAATTTAAAAGTTTAGGAGTACATTTAGCTAAATATGAGTGAAATTTGTTTGCTAAAAATTACAAAACATTGCTAGAAGAAGCAAGCCCAGCCACCTAGGAAAGAAGAGCCTTGTTCTAACTCCGGAGACTCGGGAGTTAGGTGTTGCTTCTCACCCCTCAAGTTCATCCAGCAATAGTCAGGATCTCTGCAGACTCCATTTGTAAAGACTAAGAAGCTGGCTCAGAAATTCACATGGAAATGCAAAGCACCTAATGTAATTGAAACGCTGTCATAAATGAAGGACACAATTCTGATGCTATCCAGTTTCAGATCCAGAGCATGTTGGTCACTGAAGTAGAGTGTGCCTCCTAGAGACTGCTGTCAAGTGATACTGGTGAGATGTGAAAGAAGGATCAGTGGAATGGAACACTCTCCATTCCAGGCCAGCCTTGAAACAGGTGAAAATGGTTAATAGGAATTATTTTCTGTCTATGGTAGGTAGATTGTAGTTATAAAAAACAGTTCACTAATATTGCTATTTTATTTTTTAACTATTTTTTAAAATTTGGCTTGAAAAAAATGTTATATGCATGAATGTTTTACCTGCATATATGTATGTGCATCACACGCATGCTTGGGTGCCTAGAGAAGCAGGAAGGGAGTTTCAGATCCCCTGGAACTGGTGTTACAGTTGTGAGACTCTATTTTGTAATGCTGGGAATTGAACCTGGGTCTTCTGCAAGAGCAACAAGTATTCTTAACTGCTGAGCTATATCTCCAGCTCCTGTTTTACTTTTTAAGAATGTTGAAACCAAGGCTGGAGAGATGGCTTAGTGGTTAAGAGCACATTGGCTGTTCTTGGAGAGGACCTGGGTTTGGTTCCCAGTGTAAGATTTGGGTTCAAGAGGTGCAGCAGAAATGGACCAGAGACTCTGCTGGGAGTTACCAGGACCAGTTTATTCAGGGCACAGGACTTGCTTCCCAAGTTGGGAAAAGAGAGAAACCAGCCAGGACTAGCTTTCTCCATGTTCGGGAGTGGAGAAAACACTAGCCCCCTCATCTTGGGGGGCTCGGGCTGACGGACCAGGCTGGCATGCCTGGTTTAACTTCTCCAGATTGGGATGGAGAAGATGGCTCAGGGAGAATGTGAGAGGAAAATTCCCTGGGAGAGGGAGAGATTAGCTGCCCCCCAGCTGGTCAGTAGGCCTTTTTATGGGAATGGGGGGTCCCCATTGCATCTGATTGATGTTCAAAGGGAAATTGTAAATTTTGGCCAGGAAGCAACCCCTTTTCAGGAATCTTATCTGATCAAGAAGCTGTAAAAGTCAGTCCCTTTTGCCGGAATTTGTAGGCCCTGGACTCATTCCAGAGAAGTTGTAAAAGTCAGCCTCTTTTCATGGATGTTTGAAAATTCTGGTCCTAGGTTTCTGTCAGTCTTCTTGAGTCCTGAAACTGCTTCGGGGGAGGGGTTCCTTTTAGTCACATCTTATACCCAGAACCCATGTAGTAGCTAACAACCTTTCATAACTTAAATCCAAGGGATCCAATGCCTTTCTCTAGCCTCCAGAGACATTTCGTGCATGGGTGCATACATGCAAGTGAAACACTCATACAGAATAAAATAAAAATAAATATATTTTAATGTTGAAGCTACCAGGTTTGGTGGCACATGCTGGCATATGCTTGTATTTCCAGCATTTAATAGACTGAAGCAGGAGGACTGCTACGAGTTTCAGGCTGACCAGGGCTTCATAGCAAGATCCTGTCTAAAAATTTGTTTTTCAATTTTACATTTAAAAAATAGCATACTTTGGACCGGGAGAGATGGCTCACCTGTTAAAAGCACTGGCTGCTCTTGTAGAGGACCCAGATTCAGTTCCTAGGATGCAAATTGCAGCGAACAACCATCTATAACTCCAGTTCCAGGGGATCCAATGCCCTTTTCTGGCCTCCATGGGCATCGTACAAGAGTGCACTTATATTACATGCATGCACATAAAATTTTAATAACTAAAAATAAAAATACCATACTTTCTTTTTTGCATTTAAGTCAGTGGTAATCTATGTATTCATGTGTCAGGAAAGAGAAGAACTAGAACATTTCCCCCAGGAGGAAATTCTTCACTTTGTGGACTAGGTGGGCTTGGGTTGCTATTGTGGGTCCTTAGTCATTTAGGGAGCCCCTCAGTAGAAAAAGGCTCTGTAGCAAAAAGCTACAGAGTAGCAAAAGAGTCACTTACAGTGACTCTTCATCCTTCGTCCTCACCTGACACTTTTTGTTTTTCTTTTAGCTTGAGACAGAATCTCACTATAAAACTCTAGTAGGCCTTTAATTTACTATGCAGATGCTGACCTTGAATTTGCAGTAATCTTTTTACCTTTGTCTCCCTGATGCCTCAAATACAGGCATGTACCTAACTTAGCTGGTGTGCTTTGATTTTCCCTTTTTGTTTTTGTTGTTGTTTGTTTGTTTTTGAGACAAAATCTCCCTGCAGCCCCTGCTCCCCATGAACTTCCTATGTAGATTAGGCTAGCCTTGAACTCACAGAGATCTGCCTGCCACAGCCCCAATTTTCATTTGAAATAGCAATTAGTATCCATGGAATGTCCCCACCCTTTGGAGAGGATCAAATCCTGATGATACTCTCTTCCCTGTGGCTGTAGGCTTTGTTATAATGAGGCATGTGTGTAGAAAGTGAGAGCACCTTCGTGCAGCTTTGTGAACTTTCCGCACCAGCACAATGTAAGTTGTCCCTTTCCTGGAGACAGTGTGCAATCCGTTAACCCATCCTGGTATTACCTGCTCCAGAGCCTGCTGTTTCTCATTTCTAAAGCAGCTGATGCTTTAGAACTTTATGGAAAGAAGTGTATGTGTAGGTTATTCACACTCCCTGCAGGGGAACTGGTATGCACTTGGAAATTCCTTCCTGTAGCTGTTGGGACAGAGCTGTTGGCAAGGTCACAGTGTCTTTGAGGAGTTGCTGCAGCCTCCATTGCAAGGACTCCTTGGGTCAAGTAGGTGTGTATGTTCTCCTTTAGGAAATACCATGGAGTCACCATTTGGAGTGCATAACCCCTTCACACCTGGCAGTAGAGTGTGAGTGCTCTCATTCCTTGCCCTTACCAGCACTTGTTAGTTTTAAATCCTTTCCATTTTAGTAATTTTGTTGGGTGCTCTATAGTATTACATTAGGCTTTTAATGAGCACTTCCCTGAAGAGTAAAACTGTGAGACATTTTGTTTTATGAGGCACTCGGTGATACGAGTTCGGCCTCCCCCCTCCCCCTTAATTAGAAAAACAACTAAGAAACTATAAAACCAGGAGGAAGAGACCCAGGGAATTCAAGAGTTATGTAAACATCCCTTGGTATGCAAGATAAAGCCTGTGGGCTTAACATTCCACAGGAAGAGTCTCCATTATCTCATCCATAAATTGTGGGAAGGTTTCTCCATTATCCCATTCATAAATTGTGGAAAAGTTTATCTCCTGTGAACTGCAGAATAATGTATGTGGCATTTCTGAGAGAAGGTTGGACTATGTAAAATTGTCTTCTCTGTGACCCTGGTCTGTAGGCCAAAAGCCAATCCAAATGTAACAAGTGCCCCCTATATGATAATGTATGATAATACTGTGAGTTCCTACTATAAAAACCTGGCCTGGCAGAAGGCAGGCGGGCTGAGTCTCATGAACGAGACTGAGTCTCCCACTTGCGCAAGTGAAATAAACTTACTTCTTGCATTTTGCATCTGACGGTCTGGATTCTTGAGACTGACTCTCAGGCAGCCTACAGGGGTTCGAGTCCCCTGGGCTGAGGGAGGTCAGTGGGCTTGAGGCTCCCCGACGTTAGTCACCCAGGCGGCCCACAGGGGTTCGAGTCCCCGGGCTGAGAGTGGGGTCTAACAAAACCAACCCAGCCATTTCCATAACAGTTGTCTGTTTCTGCTGCATCATCTGCCATTCTTTATAGGGTTTTTTGGTGTTTTGGTGTGCTCATTTGTCAGATCATGCCATACCTGTTTTTCTATGTAACAAATCTTCCCACATTGGACTTGCCATTTTTACTCTTGTTTTATAGATGATAGATAGATAATCTTACCCTTACTGCAATCTAAGTCACTGATTTTTTTTCCTTTTGTGCTGGTTTTGTGACAGTCCCAGATACCTGTGCCCACTCTAAAAACCCAAGTTTTCTCTTTTTTCCCCAAAAGCTATTGTGTTTAATATTCACATGTACAGTTTGAATGGTTTTGTGAACATAAGGCCAAGGGTTCTTTTTCACATGTCTCTGGTCAGCATAGTATGTTCATTCACTGACATAAGTCACAAGATTTGTGTATGTGCCTGGCATGTTCCTGAACTTAACCCTACATGGAGTTTGTGCATTATTATGCTGCCCCATCCCCACAGCAACTTCCTGATGTGTGGTGGCATCTTGACCTGGGTTATAGAAGCCCAGATGTCAAGCACAAGATGTCTATCCTCCAGCTCTGCAGTCCATCAGGCTCATGTGTACCTACTCTGGCCCACATGGAACTCCAGAAGTTGACAGCTGGTTTTCAGATCCTCCTTCTGTACAAGGAGGGCTATGCACAATAGCCCCTAGGGAAGTCTCTGTAGGGAATTTGAAGGCATGGGGATTGCTTCCTGTTCAGGTGATTTCATGTTTGTAGTCTGGGCCATCACTATCATATGTACATTTTCCATCAGTGCTTAGCCACTTCTCTTCTTTCTAGTGTGGCCCCTTCCTGTCTGATACTGGAGTTGTCTGACGACTGTCCACCTCAACTCTCAGGAAGCAGATAGCAATGTCCCAGACACAAGACTACAAATACAGAAGTCACCGTGTCAAAGGGCAGGACCCCAGGATTCCAGGGTCGAGCACCAGGTGAGGAGACACTGTGTACCTCTGCTGAATTGTCCAAGCCCCAGGTAGATGGGAGGGTACAACCTTTCATAGAGAAGGTGGGATAGCTACAGGGC
Organism: Eospalax fontanierii; assembly: GCA_035773235.1. Lineage (NCBI taxonomy): Eukaryota > Metazoa > Chordata > Mammalia > Rodentia > Spalacidae > Eospalax > Eospalax fontanierii. The sequence goes on along the minus strand of JAJHUQ010000057.1, from coordinate 148,260 downwards.
TCTTGGTGAAGCCCTGCTGGTTCTCTCAGTTGTGTGAATGTGACTCCCCAATTGCCTTCTCACAGGGCCTTGTCAGTGGGTCCTACTTCTATCTCTGTAGTTGCATGTTCTCACCACAGCCCAACTCACTGCACTGATCCCTGCCATACTTGGTAGAGGCCAGTGCATCCCCCTCCAGAGCCTCGAAGTCTGGGCTGGACATATGAACCTTTATACTGGACCCAGTTCTTCAGGTACATCTAGGCATCAATCCATATGAACACTGGTAGCCACACCTCATTTTTAAAGTTTTTCTAATTTTTATCCACAAATAATTCCACATTTACAGAAAAATTACAAGAATAAGGACAGTCTGGGGAATATTCATGTATCCTTTCTCTGAGCTGTGTACATCAGTCACTCCATCCCTTTTTTTCTGAGTTACTTTGGGAGAGGTCAAATATATGCTGCACATGTTTGAGCATATATCCATCAGGTGACTCTCAGAGAAGCAGGATGCACATTATTGAAGAGATCTGATGTTGACACAAGGCTTTGATCTCCTCTGCCTCCTTGGACCATCATGCTAGCCATTCCCTGTTGTCTTCCTAGCATTTCCCAGACCTGTGCAGTACAGGGTTCCTCAGCCAATTCTACCTGCCTCTACCTTCTCAGTCTCCTTGGCCTTTGCTAATCTAGATGATTTCCATAGCCTTTTCTTGTTTTTTGTTCCTTTGGCCATTTTTAAAGTAATTCTTGGGCTAGGAATGTAGCTCAGCTAGTTAGAGTACTTCCCAAGCATATACAAAACCTTGGGTTTGATTCCCCAACTCTGCATAAATTGGACATAGTCGTATAGGTGTATAATCCCAGCACTTTGCAAGTAGAGGCAGGAGGATGAAAAATTTGAGGTCATCCTCAGCTACATAGAAAATCTGAGACTAGCCTGAAGTACATGAAGCCCTGTCTCAAAAAAAAAAAAAAAAAAACACAAAAAACCCAGAGCATATGTGTGTACCCCCTGCTATAGTCGGCTAAGCCCTTACAGATACTCGCTATGGGGTCTGGGTCTCTGTGCAGCCTGGGTTTTAGGGCTCTGATAATGAATCAGGTGGGCAAAGATAACATCCTATATATGTCACAGTTCACTTTATAACTTGATCTTATCTTTTGCTCAGTTTTCTGAGTACCATAGTTTCTCAAGATACTGACTTGGATTTGTTGTTTTCTTTTGTGCTGGGAGTTGAAAGCAGAGTTTTATACATGCTAAGCAAGTGTTCTACCACCAAACCATATCCCATTCCTATAGAACGCTATTCCCATCAGTCTATTCTTGGGTGTTGCATGAAGTCCCCACAGCGGTGTTCCAAGTTTTTCTTATACATAGTGCACATAAGGCCCTGCAGGTAGGTGGTGCCAAAGAGTACCCTAGGCCTGTGCTGGGAAGTGTGGACATGATCATGTCCTCCAAGGACTCCTGGTGGACATTCTGTGTGTCTTGCTTGCCTGTGGAGCCACATGCTCTTTGTAGAACTGTTATTGGTTCCTTCTCACCACAACACCCCCACACTGGCCAGAATACTCATTCTACCCAGTAGTTCAGTGTCTGTGGATTTAGCATCTGTCATCACTTACCTGATGAAACTGAACTTCTTAGAGTGTTCTAACCCTTCAGTTTGCATTGCTGGAAATTTCTTCTGTCAGGTAGGCTGCTTTGACCTATCTTGTATGTAAACTCCTGCTCATTGTGGTGAGCAGTACCTGTTGGAGATACCGTGGAAATTGCCTCAGTCCGGACTTTTGTTCCCAAACTAGTTGTGTTGGTTAGATGATTTTTCTTGGGTACATGTCACCTTTCCCCTGAGATTTTGTGTACCAATGAAGAAGCCCTCTCCTGGCATAGGTCATGAGTTCTTCATATCTGTTCTTTGAAGGTTTTTACATTTCCCATCAATTTGTGCAGACATACACGTTTCTTTATGGATAGCAAGCAATTCCAACCCTGGTGGTTAGAAGTTTGCCTCGCTAATTTGTGAAGTCTCCAACTTCTTGATCTTGTAGACTTCTTAGGTACAGAAAATTCTCTGTCTACTCATCCACCTGCCCCAGTCTTAGCCTACATGCACTCCAAAAAAAGATGTCCTTTTGAGATTTTAGCTGGAATGACACTGAAATGCAGTTCCTTAAGGAGCTATATCAGGTGATGGGATTGACGTGTGCCTCTCAGTGACATCCAGCCACACCATGAAGGTCATGGTCTTTGCTAACTCTATATCTCATTGTAGGTTTCTTGTTTGTTTAATTTTTTAAAATATTTTTAGTTTTTTTTTGGATTGTTCGTTGTTTTTTTTTTTAATATTTTGTTTTTTGGTCTTTTTAATACAGGGTCTCCCTATAGCCCCAGCTGGCCTGGAACTTGCTATATAGTCCAGGCTGGCCTCAGTCTCACACAGATCCTCCTGCCTCTGTCTCCCCAGTGCTGGGATTAAAAGGGTGCACTGCCATGCCCAGCCCATCACATTCCATTTTAACGATAATTACCGAATAAATTTTGCCCTCCATAGCTCCCGTTGAGTCTGTGAAAGGCTTCTAAACCTTGACATCTCCCTGTGGATCCCAGCTAGGTAAAAGCACTTTGGAAGTTCCCAGACAGCTAAATATGATTGTTTTACCCTCTACACTCAGTACAGTATACCTCTTACACACCCAGCTAATGAACATCCTTGCCTTTATGCAAGCCCTATTGACTGAAGTGTTCTTCTCCACCAGACTCCAACCCCCTAGGCAAGCAGTACATTCCTTAGTCCAAAGTGCCAACACCTCCCACTTGCTCATAAGGTCAGCACATGTACCTGGCTACCCCCTGGGCCCCTTCCTGTCCTCAAGGTCCAGCTCCAGGCAGAGTCTTTAGGGTGTCCCAGACTGGGTTCTCCTTTTCTGAAGCCACTCACTGTGGACATCTTTAGATCCCACCCACACCTGACTTTTTATGTCAGTTCCTGGGGATCTCTGCCCTCATCTACCTCATCTATCCTGCTTTCAGAGTGTTTTGGTTGAAAGCTGCTTCCTCAGGAGTTGCCAAGAATGTTCTGCGAGGGCTGTGTTCCTGCCTACATGCACAGGAGTGAACTGCAAAGGGAATAAACCCCATTCTTTGTTGAGAATTACTGAATTGCATTCATTTGAAAGTGCTTTTTAAAATAAGTTAACAATTAGAAATTTGTTCAAGGGTTTAGAAGGTTGCTCTGTGCTTCCTAAATTTCCTGTACTTAAAAAGATTCCTTGGGAATTATCCTACCTTTGTTTTGATTAATTCTAACATAGGTTAGGTTGGGGAAGATGGGGAAAGGTTTCCCAGAGGGGTGAGGAGCACTGTGGCCTCAAGCATTGTAGCCATCCAGAACTGTAGGACACCCTGCTCCTGTCATATTTGTCCTCAGTCCTTTTCAGTGTGCACACCAAGTTCTGTCCCCAGAGCCACACGGTCATGGTCCTGCTTCTTAAAATTCCCAGGCCACAAATCTTGCTTTTCTGCCTTTACTCCTCTTGCCTGTCAGTTTCTCTACTGTAACAGCTCCATTCATCCATCTGGAAACTTCTACCCTGTTCCTCATGAATTAGTCATGAGAACACCAGACCCAAGACTATTACCTTCAGGGCCTTGCTTCAAGAGCCCTCTGGAATCTCTTGCACATATGTGTCCTCATGTTTGTGCCTAGTTTTCCTTCGCATCATTCTGTCTGCAAATCTGTTTTCATTGAAGTGCCAGCCAGCTCTGGAGGTGTTCATTGGCCTTGTTGGGGGTCCATGTTGGCAAGAACAGAGGGCAATGTGTCTAGGTGCAGCCTCTGTGGGAGATGGTCTTCCTGCCATGACTATGTGCCTATGGCCATACCCCAGGCATACTTGCCCATGCCATGTGCTTCAGGGATTGAGGAAGAGAATACAAGCAGCCAGGTGTAGGAATGGAGTACTTGGAGCCTCGATGGGAGTTCACTCTGAGGTCAGCTCAGCCATGAAGGCTTCTAAGGGTGAAATGACCGAATTCCCATTCCTAGAAGTTTTTTCCATCTTCAGTAAGAGAATGGCCTGGGTGGAAGGTACAGGAGAACTGAGGCAGCCTGGCATTTAATGCTGAGGGCTCATGGCCCAGTTCTGTCTCCACTCAGTGTCAGGATCACAGTGGCATGAGGGTGCACTCTACATGACAGCCACTCTTGCCTCAGCCTTTGGGAGAAGTTTGTTGTGTAGTCATTAATTATGGGAAACTTGAAGTGACCTTAAAAGGCCATTGATATATCCTCAAGTAACTACAAAGTCCACAGAGATAGCCTTGCCTTGCTGGCATTGTTGGTGGCACCTTCTGCTATGGGCTCTGTCTTTGTACCAGGAAAGCTAGACAGAGAAGACTTAAGTAGCCTCACTTTACAGTTTGGAATGCTAAAAGGGTAGCTCATGGTATGTAGGGTCAGGGCCTTATGAAGGATGGTCACAGTTGGGTGGACATGAAGTAAATGTAGTCTATAGCTAGGGCAAAGACAAGTGAGTGGTCAGTAGCTGGGTAGCTCACAAAGGGGTCTTGATCCCAAGGCAGGGGTGATGCATATGTTCCTCCCTGGTATGTGGACTCTATCATGTCTCATCTCCTAGACTCACCATGAGCCTCTATGATAGACATTTGTCCCTTCCTTTGTTTTGAGATTCTTAGATGAGCCAGGGCTCTTCTGAGTCCCCAGTATTCAGACACTCAGACTTAACTTTGGTCTACCCTGAAAGAAGGAACATCAGCAAGTCTGAGTTTGTTCTGAAAGTCTCTGTCATAAACTGCAGAAATGTTATAACTTTAAACCCATGAAGGAAATAGCCACAGGCCTGCATGTGTGAGTGTAGGGTACTCTCATCCTATACCCAGACCTCCAGCACCCAGTTGTCACCTGGGTCAAAATTGGTAGGAGATTGTATCTGTGATGCTGAACTCAAATACTCCCTGTTAGTGTTGAAGGAGGTCTTTTAGGGGCTCCTGCTGCCCTTTTATCCCTGTGTCTGATCCAGAGGACCCAGCCCAAACTGCTTCTACTCCAGCTGAGATGAGATAGATTATCCTCACTACATAAACTCATAGGGTTTAGGTTTAACATTTTAAAACTATAAAGACTGTTTTCTTTAAAGAAAACAACAAAACACACTTAATTTTTAAAAAATTTATTTAAAGTTTTTGACTTAGTATTTGCAAGAGTACAATATTTGCAAGTAAGTAAGATTTGATCATTGTTTCCTCTCTGCCACTATGTTCACCCAAGTGCCACCTCAGTTTCTGTTCCTGTGTCTCAAGAGCCCACATGACAAATATTCACACTGACCCTTGATTTGCTGATCTGTGACAGTTTCAAGAAGGACTAGTCAGACATTGTGTAGAATGTCCCTCAGTTTGATTTGGGTATTTTTCTCATGGTTAGTTGGAGTCACAAATGTTTCAGGAGGATGATAGCATCATGTCAAGTTTACAAGCTATCCACATGACCTTTCACTATGGATACTGACTCTGTTAAGTTGCTAAGCTTGTCAGATATCTCACTATGAGGGTTCTCTTGTCCTTCCATACTATGTCCTTTGGAAGGAGCACATATTTCAGGGGTGGGAGCTACATGTCCCTCCTGGAAGGGATGAGGTAGTCTCTTACATGTTGCCACAGATTTGTCAGTTCTCTATTGCCTGCCTGTAACCACTCTAACTCATCTACTGTCACTTAGGCCCACCAGGTCTTGGGTTTTGGCCTCTGGTGCTCCCATGTTCTAGACATAACTTTCTTTTGGGGTCTGGACCCCTACATTAGGGGCAGGAGGTTGTGGGTGTGTGGTGTTGTATGTGTACACATAGGAGTGCAGTATGCCCAAAAGTGCATGTGGAGGCCAGAGGTAAACATAAGGTGTCCTGTTCTAACACTCTGTGTCTTCCCTTGAGACACTATGATGGTGTGAATGCAAAATTGTCCCCTTAAGCTCATGTATGTGAACACTCAGTTCCCCATTGGTGGTGCTGTTTGGGGAGGTTATGGAGCCTTTAGGAAGTGGAGCCTTGCTAGAGGTATGCTATTGAGGGTTTACTCTGAGGGTTTATAGCCCCACCCCACTTCCTGCTCTCTCTGCTTCCTGTTTGTGAATGAAAATGTAACCAGGGACTGGAGAGATGCCTCATCAATTAGGAGCACTGGCTGTTCTTGTAGATGACCCAGGTTTAATTCCTAGCACCCACACAGCAGCTAATCACTGTCCGTGACTCCAGTTCCTGAGGATTCAGTACCCCCTTCTAACCTTCACAGTCATTGTACAACATGGGTACACTTACTTACATGCAGGCAATACAGTCATGCACATAAAATAAAAATGATTTCTTAAAAAAAAAGAAAATGTGATAGCCTGCTTGCTGTTCCTGCCTCCATGCCTTCCCTGCCATGATGGACTGTATCCCTCTGGAACCATAAGCCAAAATAAACCCTTTATTCCTTAAGTTGCTTTTAGTCATGATACTTTACCACAACATAGAAAAGAAACTAATATAGACAGTGTCACTCACTAAATATGAAACTAGGCTGGCAGCCAGTAAGCCCCAGTAATCCTCCTGCCACTACCCTCCACAGCACTGGGGTTACCAGTACAGGTATGGCGACACCGAGCTTTTTGTGTATGTGTTAAAGGTTTAAACTCAGGTACTCCTACTTTCTCAGCAAACATTCCTACGTGCTGAACCATCTCCCAGTCCTGGGCCTCCACTTTCTGATCTCACTGGCTCCTCAGTGTTCTCTACTTCAGCTGGAATTGACCACTTTTCTGAGAAGCACAGCCCCTCCATGAAAGGCATTATACATGTAGACCCTCTGCAACCCCCTGCAATCCAGGCATTTAGGACAAGACCCTTCTGCCTGGAAAGGTCCATCTTACAGAACACCTGCTTTGTCCCAGTGCTGTGCCATTGTACACCATGTGCCATACCTGTGGTTACATCCCCTATCCTCACTGCCAGTTCTTCAGGTTGTGAAGCTTGTAACTTGTATCAAAGAGCAGGTGACAGAAGCTACTTTGTTTGTGTCACAGGTAAGTAGTATGAGGTTTCTGGAGCTGACACCCAAACTGGGCCATAGGTGGCTCTGCTTTGACCCTTGCTGAAAGACTGGCTTCTCTCCTGGTTGTGTCCTTGGAGGATAGAGTCAGACTTGGTTTGTCTCTGACCAACCCAGGGATTAGCACTGCTGTGCCCTTTTTGCCCCTACATCTGGCTGTCAGTCTGTCTCACCTGACAGGTTGCCAAATATTCCTCTTACTCCCACTTCCCATGCCCAGCCTGGTAGTTGATCATGAGCCCTGTGGTTCCTTGTCCCTAACCACTTAGCTGCTGGATGGTGGCTACTGAGTGACCTGGGAGTGACCTGTGGTTGTTAGCACATGATGCAAGGTATGTGGAGAGGAAGCATGCCTTATTATGAGGGTATCTGGCCTCACTGTCAGTTTTTCTGTTAGGAGCCTTGCTGGAAGCAGATGTCCTCTCACATTTGGCACTTTTTGTTGTGGTAGTTGTGATGTGCTGGATGTAGGTTATCAAAGTGACTTCTGCTTTGTTGCAGGACTTTGTCACTGTGCACTGAGTGCCCTGTTTAGGGGTCATGTAACTTCTCCTTAATGTCAGCTTTTGGACATCAGGAGATGGCAATGATTCCCAGGTTTCATTGTCCCAGCTCACACTGTAGCACAAGAGCAATGGCATCAGAGCTCTCAATACATCAGTATCCAGGGCTGTTTGATGGTGGCTACCCTTGTGACCAGTGTGACAGTTCACAGTTTGGGTTTATATTTTCCTGAGTTCCATCATTTCCTGGCACCTTTTGCCTGGAGACTAAGTACTTGCAGTTTGTGGTGCTTTTTATTCTTCTAGAAAGCTCAGCCCATTTAAAATGTATTTGTGTCTGCTCTTTCCTTCCTCTTCCAGTTGCTGTGACTGGCATGGTAGTCCCTGGCCACCCACCAACCTTCTCTGCCTCTTGCTGCCATTTTCTGGGACCAGTTTGCTCTGAGTCTGTTCTTTTTTCTTTGTTAATTGGCACTTTGTTCTAGTTGCTGAGATAAAATACCCTGACAAAAAGCAACTTAGTCCAGGAGTGGTAGATCACACCTTTAATCCCAGCACTTAGGTCAGCCAGGGCTACCTAGTGAGACTTTGTATCAAAACAAACAAATACAAAGAAGCAATAATAGCAACAACAAAGGCAATATGAGGGAGAAAGGGGTTTATTTACAGTTCATCATCGTAAGGAAGTCAAGGCAGGAACAGCTAGTCACATCACATCAACAGTCAGGAGCAGAAAGAACTGGATACAAGCATATACACTCTTAAAGGTAACTCTTTTAAAATTTATTATTTTTATTTTATAAAATAAAGTATGAGTGTATTGCCTTCATGTAGGTGGTTTCACCCATATCATGCAGTGCCCAAGGAGGTCAGAAGAGGGTGTCAAATTCCCTGGAACTGGAGTTAGCTGTGATGTGAGTCCTGGGAATCGAACCCAGGTCCTCTGCAAGAGAATCTTTAAAAAAAACATGGAAGCAGTCTTTTAAAATGCCAGCTCTGGGGGCTGAAGAGATGGCTCAACAATTAAGAGCACCGGGTTCGAACCCCAGCACCCACATGGTGGCTAACAACAGTCCATAAGTCTGTAACTCCAGTTCTGACCTCTATGGGCATTGCACTACCTGGGTGCACTCAACCATGCATGCAGGTAATACACTCATACACATAAAAATAATGAATAAAATATTTGAAAAACAAATGCACCCTGATATTTGACATACTCAAATAAAATGACCTTGTTTAGGGTGTTTTACATTGCTTTCCAAGTCATCTTTATAAATAAAAACTATTACAAGATTGGACGCTGGAGGTTTGAGGACCAGGCTGGGGCAGCAGTTTGTGAAACCGCTGGCCCCTAGGAACCAGCAACTCCAGATGCATAAGCACTGAGCAGCTGGTGGCAGCCCCCGTCCTCACCTTGTTGAGAGGTTGGCTTGCAGGCATCCATGGAAGTCACCCGGGAGTGGCCAGTACCGGAACTGAGGTCATGGGTCCTGGCTAATGCCCTTGTTCCCTGCAGTTTGGAATGGGTGGAGATCATTGAACCACACACGCGGGAGCGTATGTACGCCAACCTGGTCACTGGTGAATGTGTGTGGGACCCTCCAGCTGGTGTGCGCATCAAGCGCACCAGCGAGGACCAGTGGTGGGAGCTCTTTGACCCCAACACGTCGCGCTTCTACTACTACAGCGCCGCCTCACAGCGCACCCTGTGGCATCGCCCACAGAACTGCGTCATCATACCCCTGGCCAAACTGCAGACGCTGAAGCAGAACACCGAGTCCCCACGAGCCACTGCCGACAGCAGCCCCGGAAAGGGCAGCCACGTCGGTAGCACCGGCTCCTCCCTAGAGCCGGAGCCTGAGGATTGGACACAGGACCTATGTGCAAGAGGCGGGAGGACTGCAGCCTTGGTCGCCTCGAAGGATTAAAGTGGCAGGTGAGGGCTACAGGTTGGAGCTTGTGGCTGAGAGGGAGTCAAGGGTGTTGAAGATGACATGTAAAACTATTGGTGGTCCAGCACGCTTGTCTCCCCTTGTAGCCAATAATAGAGTTTTGTAGTGGTTGCTGGGCCAGCCACTTCCTCAATAGCTTCTCCAAAGTGACATTAGCCACCTGTATTCTTGGGACCAGGAACTAAAGAAGTGGGCAGAGCCTTGGAGGAAAAGAAGGCCAAGAGTGGTGGTACACCCCTGTAATCCCAGCACTTGGGAGCTGGAGGACCCAGAGCTTGAGGCCAGCCTGTGCTAGACGAGACACACCCTCAAAACACTGAAGGTGGAGGAAATGGCCTAGAGGAGATTCTGGATGTACTATGAGCTCACACACCTGAGGTTGGGGGAGAGAGGGAGGGAGGATAGAAAACAGGAAAGAAGGAGAGAGGCCAAGGAGAAAACCTGGGCGGTTCTGACCCTTGCTTTTTTTCCTGGAAGGTTGTTGTACTGTGTGTAGTGGAGGCGGGAGGGTTTCTTGCTAACAGAGTCGTGTCTTTTCTACTGTTTTGCTTGTGGAGACTGAAGGGGTAGCCTCAGATCCTTGTGGACAGCCTGAGAGATAGCCTGTCTTCCCTTTTAGAGGCCATTTTGGAATCTGTGAGGACAATGATGTTGCTTGCACTGCCTGTGCCCGAGCCAGTCTCGGATCCCCCAGGAACTGCTACTGTTAATCAATTGCACAAGTGAAGAGACTTTGTGGCTCAGGCATAGGACTTAGTCTGCATGGTGAGGCAGGTAAGGCGAATGGGCTGTAATGGGAGCCTCTTAGCTGTCTCCAGTTGTAGGGCACATCAGGTATGGGTCTACATGGAAGGTGTCCTTGTAACCTTGTTTTTATTCATGAAAACAAGGCTATGGTGTCCCACCTGACCTTTTGCTACATTTGGACATCTTTCTGTGATGTTAGTATCAACCTCTTTGCTAATTCAGTGGAGGGTATTGGGAAGAAGCATTGACACAGCCCCAGCTGAACCTGAATGTTGCAAGGAACTGTCCAGACAAGGGGTATCCCATAAGAGTGCTGCATCTCAGGGACAGCCAGAGTACTGGAGTGAAGAGAGGGCAGACTGGATTGTACTAGGGAGTAGTGGAAACCATGAGAGCAGTTGACACCTGAATCACTCCTTGGATTCCTTTTGCTCTTGCTGAGAATAATATGCAAAGGATCCAGAAAGGAAGTGGACCCATTGAGCAACCATCACAAGGGTTGGAAATATCTGTTCTGTGCAGTGCAGTGCGGTTAGGGCAGGCAGATTTGGGATACTTTGGAGTATAAGTGGCTAGCTGTGTACTCTTGCACAGGGCAGGGACTGGGCCAGAATGGGTGCTGGACATATTATGAACACATATACCTGAGCAGGCTTGGAGGTGATTTTGGGGAGGGCTTTTCTGTTGGTGGTAACTAAAGACACCCCTGCTCTCAGAAATGAGAAGAGGTTATGGTGCAGTAAAGAGGACCACAGTGACCAGAAGGCGTACATCCTGGATTAGAGTGTGAAGGACAGCGCCAGAGCAGGACACAAGGGGAAGTGGGGCCCAACTTATCTATGTGCAGCAGTGGTCCTGACACCAGAAACCTTGTAGCACAAGCGATAGAGACTTCTGGAAAGGTTCTGGAACAACTCAGCCTCAGTGTAGGAGGACCTGACTCCAAAGGTGAGATGGGGGGAAAATAGCAAAATAATTAAATAAGAAGGGAAGGAGGGAGGGAGGGATGGAAGATTGGAGATTGCAGAGTATAGTTTTTTGGAAATTCTCTGAGAGAAGCATGGTTGTGGGTGGGTCCCTCAGTCTGGTTCAGGAGGAAGGGATGTGTGTAATAATCAGGACTAAAGTGACTTCATCCAATCCAATAGGCCCCTGGTTTATCTCAAACTAGTATCAGAAATCTCAGGCATGTTCCTGATGCTGAGGGCTAGTCCTGAGACTCCCCATACCACTCTGATGGTTTGTCTATTCATAGTTTGCTGGAAAACTGTAGTGGGGGAAGCAGACCAGGATCACTCAGTAGTGGTCATGGTGGTCATGAGACAAGGTGACTGTAGCCATGCCAAACTGGATTCAAACACAGAAGAGTGAAGATAAGACAAACAGGGCCGGAGAGATGGCTCATTAATTAAGAGCAGACTGTTCTCCAAAGGACCCAGGTTTGGTGCCCAGCACCCACAGCCATTCCAGAGGATCCAGTGCTCTCTTCTGGCCTTCATGAGCCATACATGACATGAGTACACTTAAACATATAGATAAAACACTTTTACACATAAAATAAAAATAAATTTAAAAATTTTAAACAGATAAGACAAACACTGAAACAGAGAGGCAGCAGATGTATTAGAACTGGTCAGGACCTTCATAGAGCTCACAGATGTGGATCCCAGAGCAAATGAGAGTCCGACAACTCTTGGGAGAACACTTGAGTCTTATAACTAAGGAGGAAATGGAGCTGGGTGCAGAAAGAGAAAGTCAGAGGCTGGTGTTCCACTGCCCCAGAGTGTAGGGTGCAGTACTTGGCTGAACTTGCAAGTGGTGATAAAACCAAAGATTTTTTTGTGGAGGTAGGAAAGATATATATATGTGTGTGTGTGTGTGTGTGTGTGTGTGTGTGTGTGTGTGTGTGTGTGTATACACACAGACTGGTAAGTCCAGCTTGCCGTGGGGAGCTGTACTCATTTGAAGTTCCAAGGAGTGCCATTGAGAGTGAAGTGCTGATCACAGATAGTGCCACTATAGCTCAATAATACCCCTTCTGGAGCAGGCCAGAGAGACCAGGCCTGGAGCCTCATGAAGGGAGGGATAAATACCGTTGAGGTGCTGATATAGCCCGTGGAAGAAAAGCAGTGGTGTCAGTGTGGGGCACAGCAGGGCCTGTCAGGCAATAGAGAAGACACCAAGAGGACTACTCCCAGGAACTAATTCTGCATCCCTCCAGCAAGTAGTTGAATATAATTGGGCTTTTCATAAGGATCATCATGTCAGGGAGTTCCCTTTAGTGCTAGTTCTCCAAGGGTCATATTAGGAAAGGTGTTGGACTTTTGCAGCCACCTTCTCTGAGATGATGGGTGTGGTATTTCTTCCCTCTGTTAATATGATATAGTATACTAGTTGAGTTTTCTTACATTGAAACATTCTTGAGTCTGTATTTTAAACATCCCAGTAGTATCTATATGTGTTTGACACATGAAGAAACTTCATATGTACTAGGCAAGTGGGTTCATGAAACATTTCAGTTAAGTACTCAGCCCATGCACCCGATTCCTTGTCCTCCAGCAGAAATTTCCAGAGATGGTTCTAAAAGGACACAGGATTCAGACACTGCCTAGAGGTTAGGAAGCAGGGAAGTTTATGGCATAGAAGTAGAGAGGTAGGCACCATGGCATGAGACTATAGTCCCAGCATTTGGGAAGCTGAGGTAGGAAGATTCTTTAAGTCCAGAAATTCAAGAAAGTATAAAGAAATGAAATCTCTTGGCAGAGGTTAGCATTTAGTGGCCATCTGACATCGGGTCCTGCTTAGACCTTTGTCTCCATGTATAACCTCTAGATGGAAAGAGAATCCAGAAGCAATAGTCCATGTGTTTAATGTATATACTATGATAAGTTCTCACGCACACCAAAGTAGTACTATCTCCATTACCAAAGTAGTAATATCTTCATTATCTGCAAAGTATTCTCAGCTCCCTTGTTCCTCCTGCACCTCTCTGCACCACCACATTTCCAGATAATTTTGGATCTGCCTGTCACAGACACTAATATAGTGTGTAGAATTTTGACTGACCTAAACACTGTGTACTGCACTTATCTGTCTTTTCTCCCTTCCCCTATTATTTTGACATATTGTTTTTTAAGTGTCAGCTGTGTTGAGTAGTGTCCCATGGTAAAGACGTACTACCTTCGTGGGCATATGAGTTGTCTCCAGGTTTGAGCTATCACAAATACAACTGTCAAATGTGTAAACATTTGTTTTCAAAGTTTTGTGTGGACATGGACTTTTATTTCCCTGAGCTGAATAAATTACCTGGAAGTTTCTGAAGCTCCACTGGGTGCTTAAACATATGATTATGTCTTCTTGATGAACTGATTCCTTTATCATTACAAATGTCCCTTTTTATTCCCAGTGACATTCTGTGCTCTGAATTCTGCTCAAAGTAAAATAAGACCATTTAGCTTCCTTTGATGATTGTTGACATGGCATTTCTTTATCAACATTTTAGCCTATCCTTTTGTCTTTATTGTGATTTTTGTTGTTGGTACTATATTGTTTCTTTTGTTCAGTTTGACCACATCTGTACTTTTTTTGAGACGGTGTCTCATGTAACCCAAGCTAGACTTGATCTTGCTTATAGCTGAGAATGACCTGGAACTTCTCATTCTCTTGCCTTCACCTCTAGAGTTCTGGAATTACAGAAGTGTAATTCTTCTGGGTATAAGCCACTACATCCAGCTTTTGTGGTGCTGGGGATTAAACCCAGGGCTTTCCTTGCACATACTAGGCATGTACTCTATCAACTGAGCTACATTCCCAGTCCTATATTTCTTTACATATATTTTTAATGTAGTACATTTTTTTTCTCTGTTGCTAATTTCAAGCAACTTGCTTAAGATTACATGTTATGTCATTTTCTTCACTTTTCTTATGTTTGGATTTGTGGAACTTATTCGGCCTGTGGTTGCATCGTTCCTATCGAGTCTGGGAATTTTCATCTCATTTTTCTGCAAGGTTTGTTTGTTTTTTTCCCTTGCCTCTGGAGTCCAGAGAAGGATACTAAGCCAATTGATATTTTCCTTCAGCTCATGATTTTCTGTCTTTTTGCATTTCTTTCTTTTTACTCAGCTAGTCTGTCCCAATTAAGTGAGAGACTCTGAATCAAAAGATAGAGAGTGGCCAAGGAAGACACTGATACCAACCTCTGCCCCACCCCAGACATGTGCACACACATACAATCTTTTTTCCTTCACTTAAAAAAAAATTATAGTTCTGCTACTGGCAAGGTTTTACATTGCCATGGAGTGGGGCAAGTCAAGAATATGTACCTCTTAGCCAGGCATGGTGATACATGCCTTCAATTCCAGTACTCAGAAGCAGAGGCAGACAGATCTCTGAGTTTGAAGTCAAACTGGCCTACGTAGTGAGACCCTGTCTCAAAAAACAAACAGATTTTATGCCAGGTGTGGTGGCACATAGTTTTATAAGCAGACTCTGTAGTTCTAGGCAAGTCTGGTCTACATAGAAAGTTCCAGGCTAGCCAGAAAAATAAATAAATAAAACCTTTGGGGAACGGTTAGCAGCTAAATCCATGAACATGACTGAAGTTTGTTGTTAACACTGCCATTTCCATAGTCCATGATAGGTTCAATTTTTTTTCTCATGAGTCCTTGTTAATGAGTAATAATCATAGGCTTATATTTCCACATAAACTTACATTTTCTCAAGTTTTATAAATTGTAAATTGTTCAACTAAGTCTTTGATATACACATACTCTTAGCACGGTCAGTTTTTTTTTTTTTTTTTTTTTTTTTGTATAACTGTTAGGCCTGCATGTATATAAGTGCACTGTGTCATGCAGTGCCTATAGAGGTCAGAAGAGGGCGTCAGATCCCCTGGAACTGGAGTTATGTTTGGTAGCCACCATGTGGGTGATTTGAACACTGCTCAATTTTGACACATCTTGACAGATTCCACTTCAGGTTGCACCTAATAAGTGGTTTATCAGTGTTGTTCTTTGGATATTAAGTGTCTCCCCTAAAAGACTAATGCATTGAAGGAGTTTTGCTCAGATAGTGAGGTGATATTGACAGATACTGATCACAAGGGCTTTTACCTCATCAGCGGACTAATCAATTAATGAATTCATAACTGAATAGACTATTAGGAGATGTGTCTGCTTGGAGGTGGTAGGTTTCTGGGGGTGTTACTTTGAAAGATGTATCTTGCTCTTGGTTCCTTGAACATGCCTTTCCCTCTCTTGCTCCCTCTCTGCTTCTCCACTGCCACGAGTTGAGCAACTCTGCTCCACTCTGTCCTTTTAGACACGATGTTCTGCTCAGCACAGGCCCAAATATAATGGAATTAGCCTATCATGTTCTGGAACCTCAAACCATGAGTCAACTAAAGCTTTCCTCCTTTTAAGTTGTTTATGTCAGGTATTTTTGTCACATCAATAAAAAATAACCAACATACTGAGCTTATTTGAACATATGCTCTGCTGTAGTTTTTCTATAAAGAGAGTTCCTTATCACTTGGGCTCAGAACTAACTCCTAAGAATGGAGAACTGGGCAATATCCCTGAAACATGTCATCAGGAGCCCAAGAAAATCATTGAATTATATGGCTGTTACATGTGTCTTATGACCATTTAGCTCCCCAGGCCAGCTAGGGCTCCTGTCTCAAAAAGCTGAGAAGAGAAGAGAAGAGAAGAGAAGAGAAGAGAAGAGAAGAGAAGAGAGGAGAGGAGAGGAGAGGAGAGGAGAGGAGAGGAGAGGAGAGGAGAGGAGAGGAGAGGAGAGGAGAGGAGAGGAGAGGAGAGGAGAGGAGAGGAAGAAAACTCATTCTTAGTTCACTGGCGTCACAGAAATGGGCAGACTGGACTTGGCTGTAGTGTGCTGACCCTTGACTTAAAGTAAACTGCAGCCTTTTTGTTGGAGCCAAGATAGAGAGCTTCACTGATGTGGCTTGAGCCTCTGTTTCTGCTCAGCACTTGTTATACTTCAACACAAAGCTGCTTTTCCTATGATGTAACAGACTTGGCCCCTACTCCTGTTTCCTCCCTCAAATGTCCCTGTCTTGGCGCTACTCTCTGTCTCAGTCTCATTGCTACCTGGGGATCTGATTTGTTTTCTAGCAGATTCCACATGGAGTAGGTGCTGCTCATGTATCTGCCTCAGCCCAGCCTCAAGCTGGCATTAATCGAGAGGATCTGGGGCATGTTCCAACATTTGGCAGAAGTCTAGGAGACAGGTTGTCATTGCCTTGCCCTACCTAGGCACTGGTATCTAGAGGTGGAGATGTAGAAGAAGGTGTCAGCTCCTGAGGGTCCCATGTACCTAGATGTGGTGTGAGTCCAGTGTGAGAAGCAGCCTTCAGGAGCTTGGAGTCCTTTCAGTCCTCCGAGATGAGGGTAGCAGCAAGTAGAAGTAGCTTTTCTACATGTGTCGGGAGCCATTTGCCTGTTTTTGAGCTATGCCCTAGCTTAGGGCTAAACAGAGAACAGTCATGAAAGTGCTGTGGGAGCAGAATGCTTTGATATGCAAGAATCTTGTGACTCCTGAATGGGAGTCTGCCTTGAGCCCAAGGCTGAGGACCCATTGTTAGTAGATGTGAGTGGCTTGAATATTTTCACCTATGTAAATGCATGTTTGTTTTTGCTTGAACTCCTGATGGTGGTATTGTTCCTCATACGTTTGTAAGACTATAACTACATTGAAAATAATAAAGTCTTGGCCTCAGTATTGACTGAGCACCCTCATGAATATACCTTTATTTCTCTCTCTCTTTATTTCTCAATCCTAACTCCCCAATTCAGGTATGGTTCGATTTCTGCCGGCGGGCTCCGGCATACATGCCTTGTAGAAAACGGCTTGCCCCCAAGGAGAAGAAACGACACATCATGCTATGCTCAGCCTGCCCTGTAGTGCAACACAGCATTGAGCACAAAGATCCAGAAGGGTGGCTGATGACTAGGTCCCATGCTCTGTGGGGTCTTGTAGCATCTGACAACCAGTCAGAAGTGACAGGAAAGATGCCTTGACAGAAACATGTTATTTCTCATTTTCTAGCTTTTAAAAATATTATTTTTATTTTATGTGTATGAGCATATTGCCTACATGTAAATGCATCTGTGTCATGCAGTACCCACAGAGGTCAGAAGAGAGTGTTGGATTACCCAGAACTGGAGTTATGGATGGTTGTTGGCCATCATGTGGTGCTGGGAATCAAACCCAGGTCCCCTGCAAGAGTAGCCAATGCTTTTAACTGCTGAGCCATCTCTTCAGCCCTTGTCCCCTGAAGTTTCTAGCTTTCTGTTCTCTAACATAATTCTATATTTGAAAATATTGACCTCAAGCCAGTGTTAATATTTGCTGCTCCTTCATTCAGTCTTTTGAAATGTGGCTGCGTAGAAGACTACTACTCAGTGCCATCTACTACTGATTTTCAGGCATATATTCTTACAGTTTTTGAAATGTCCTATGACATTTCTGCCAGATGTACTGGCACTTGTAGAATATGCTAAAGAGGAAGGGGCACGAGGATCACAAGTTCTGTGACATTTCAGCCATTGCATTTCTCAGTAGGAACAGTGTGCTCACTTGGGTCTTTTAGACACATGATTTGTCTCTAATGTACTTGCTGTTTTCCAACTTTTTTATTTCTGTTAGCTAAATTCTTACATGTTTCTTCAGACAATTTTCTGCTACTACAGTAGAGTATCTTTGGCTGGATGATTTATGGAGGAAGCAGGCTTATTCTGGCTCATGGCATAGTGTAGGCAGGAGTGGGAGGAGCAGGCAAAGACGCTGACCTGCCTTGGCATGCCTGTTGTCATAGCAACTAACTCGAGTAGAGAACACTCTTATAGAAAATCACCAGTTAGGTGAGTGAGGGAGCTACACATTGCCTTGTCACCTCTTAAAGGTCCTCTCAACTCTTGGTACCATCAATTTGGAACCAAGTTTCTACGTGAGTTTTTTAAATATTTATTTTTTATTTTATGTTTATGAGCATGTATATAAATGTACCCGTGTCTTGCAAAGCCCCCAAAGATCAGAAGAGGATGTCAGATCCCCTGGAACTATAGTTAAGGACAGTTGTTGGCCACTGTGTGAGTGCTGGGAATCAAATACAGGTCTTTTTCAAGAGCAGCCAATACTTTAATCTCTGAGCCATGTCTCCAGCTCCTCGGTGTGAGTTTTGATGTGAACAAACTATAGCGTATCTATTTAGGTTGATGTTTGTACTTTCCGGTGAGTTCCAGAATCTGTCCTCTACCAGTGCCATGTTGTTTTGACCAGCTTTATGCTGACATCTCTAACTAATGATGCCATGGATTTCTCCTATTATTCTTTTTGAATTTTTCTTAGCTATTTTCTCATTTTAAAATTTTCAATTAATTTTATTTGTGTGTGTATGTGCACATGTGTGTGTCTGAGTGTGTGCATGCATGCCTGTGTGTGTGAGAGAGAATGTCTGAGTATATGTGTGTCTGGGTGTCTGGGTGTCAGCCCTCAGGCTATTACAGACCACAGGGAAGTCTTTGTATCTACAACTTCTCAGGTAATCTATTATGTCTGGTTCAAGTTGTAGCTCTTACTAAACCCATTGTGAGTCCTTAGAACAGAAGCTCTTATTTCAGGATAGGGCTGGTGTCCTGGTCTGCTCCATGGCCTCTAGACAGGCCACTGTGGCTATTCTGGCTGGTGGAGATAAGTATAGAACAGAAATTATTGTTTGGACCATAGAAGGGTACACAGGAAACCAGGTCTAGTGGGGCATGCCTGTAATCCAAGCACTCAGAAAGCAGAGACAGGTAGAATCTCTGAGTTTAAGACCAATGCAGTCTACATAGTGAGTGCCAGGTAAGTCAGGGCTGCATAGTGAGACACTGTGTAGAACAAAAAAGTGGGAGGGAGGGGGGGGAGGGAGGGAGTGGGACAGGAACTATAACCAGGTCATCATGCCCAGGGAACTGTAGAGTAGTCCCACATGCTTAAAGTACTATACTTGGGGCTGGAGAGATAGCTCAGTGGTTAAGAGCACTGGCTACTTTTACAGAGGATCAAGGTTCATTCAATTCCAGGTGGCTAACAATCTTCTGTAACTCCAGTTCCAGGGGGTTCTACACAGTCTTCTGACCTCTGAGGGCACTGCATGATATGGGTACACCTACCTATATGCAAGCAATACACTCATACACATAAAATAAAATAAAAAAAAGTACTAACATTCATGTCGTTTTCATTCTGCTCTATTTCAGGTGTTCACAACCAGGTGTGCTCCTGGAAAGGACTATGAGGTTTACCGGGATTACAGTGCTGAAGGCCAGCTCCTTCACTACAGGTAAAACTGCCACTGGAAACACGTGTCTGCTGGTCTGAGAGCTCCTGGGTAGGCATTGTTCCAGCTACCCCAGCAGAGCCTGGCTTACCAGGAAACATTAGGAATACCAGGAGAGGGTGTGAAGGCCACCAGTACCTGGGGTGTGTACAGAGGCTATTCAGAGCTGTCCTTGCCTCACTTTGGTGCTGCCTTCAGCTTCTGGCAGAAGAGTAAAGCCTAGGGAGCTTGGTATGTGTTTTACCCCTGGGCAATACTGGCTCTATACATCAGAGCACTTACCAGGCTGTCATACCAAGGCAGTAATAGGGAAGGGAGCAGGTGCTGACTACTGGGCTCCAGGTCACCTGACAGAAAGATAGGGAGTCCCTCAGAACCTGGGTGCATTCCATTTGGGTAGGCAGAGCCATCTCTTATGGAAGGGGATCAGAGTCTTTCCTGGTTCCTAAGTGAGGCTATGAAATTACAGGTATATTCTTCTAGGCTTCTCTGGAATTCATTTTCTAATCAGCAAGATGAGTCTGGTTTCTGGTTTGGCAGCCTACTGTGAGCTAAGCATGTGCATGGTAGAAGCTCATCCCCATGATGACAAATAAGATCTCAGCTCTGACCAGGAGACTTGGAGCTCCCTGTGACCCCAGCAGCACTGTGGTAGACTTGCAAAAATTCCTTTTGGGAGGCAAGAGCTGTGCCCAGCCTTACCCTCCTCTCTAGGTTCCTAATGACAAAGTGAAGTATAATTTCACCAAACTATGAGGGGCCTACTTACAGGCGTCGGGTGGCTGGGGCAGGGGGGGTTCCCTACTGAGGCCATACAGCAAATTCTACATTCTGGCAGGGACTCTGTGATCTCTGGCAGCTGCCCCAAATGGTGAAGGGACTAGTCTCTCTCCAGCTTCCTTTGCTCATACCCTTAGTCCTTCCCCAACATACACCTCAGGTCTCTGGTTGATTGGAAGGTATGACTGATTCTCTCTGCCCCTCCCTGCCTACGGAGTGCCAACAGTCAAGTTTGTTTGTGCTGGTCCAAACAGGCGGGTGCAACTGAACACAATCCAGCTTGCCAAACAGAGGACAGGTCCATGCAACATAGACCAAGGAGGTGCCCATCTGGCTTTTGGTTGGTAAGCACTGCCACAACCCTGCCAACTATGGGGGTCCATTATCCCTCAAAATCAAGGGCACATAATGGTAACATACCCATCATCATCTGCAGATAGAACCTGTAAAGCTTTTAGGGAAGCAAGTACGCTACAGCCACAAATCCCAGTGAGGGTAGAGAGACTCTCTAGGCCTTTCTGGACATCTCAGGGATGGGTGGCAGGTGGCAGAAATAAGCCAGCTTCCAGGATCTCCTGCCCACCAGCTGGGAGTTCAGCTACTCTGAGCCCCATGGAGACATAACCAGCCATACTAGCTGACATGACTAGCCTCTTCAGAGATCTGAGAGCCTTCCTTAAAGTCCCCAGGCTCCTTCAATTGTGGTGGTAGTCTCCCTGTAGCCATTGCCCATGTTGTGCTTTTTTGTCCTCTTTGACAGCTCACTTCCTTTTACCTACTCTCACCTACTCTTACCTACTGGAAATCTCGCTTAGACCTCAGTACACTCTACTACCAGCTGAACCTGGTCAGTGAAGGGCAAACAACTGCACTCCTGTTGGTTTGTTTTTGAAGGTTTTTTTGTTTGGGACCTATTTATTTGTTGAGACAGGGTCTCACTATGTAACCCTAACTGCCTAGAACTTGCTATGTAAACCAGATTGGCCTTGAAATCAGAGATCTACCTGCCTCTGCCTCCCAAATGCTGGACTTAAAGATGTGCACCACCACCAGCCTTGCAGCTGCACTTGTAAATAGAGTACAAGGAGGACCCTCTGGGCTCTGCTGCATTCCATTGTCCATCTCTAGATGATGTTGCCCGCTGCAGCTCAGAGGATGCCGTGGCCCTGAAGCAGGGGAGATGGTATCATCTGATCAACTGGTTATTTATTGGAGGTTGCTATATGCCAGGAAGTTGAGCCATCCGCTCGTGCCCCCTTATTTTACTGTTTTTCCATCTATTCTTCTCATCTAACATGACAGACCAAACTAGGTGGACCTGTAATTTCACTGGGCTTACTTATAGGAGTGTGAGTGACCTAGAACGTCAGCATCACTACCAAGTCCTACTCCATCGTGTATGATAACCTCATGGAAGCTGCATCATGGAGCCCCACTTTTAGTTAACTTCCCACTTACGGCATATCCTAACATCTCCCAAGATCCTTTGGGGCAAGAAGGGAAAATAGAAGAAGAATGCCTGGAATCCCAGGTCGGGGGTCCTATGACCCTCCCTTCTACTAGGAAGCATTAATAGTTCCATTATGAACATGTGAGCTTTTCAAAGAAAGAAAGGAAGGAAGAAAGAGAGAAAGGAGAAAGGAAGGAGGAAGGAAGGAAGGAAGGAAGGAAGGAAGGAAGGAAGGAAGGAAGGAAGGAAGGAAGAAGTCCATATACCCACCTGTCACTTATTTCATTGCCATGGCTACCAAGCCAGGTTATCTCTGCTCCAAGATAGTGATGGGATAAATCATGTATGCCAGAAGTGAAAACCTATCATTACAAAACCCATCATCATTGTTGCCCCATCATTGAGACCGCTGGATAAATACTAGTAACATCTGGAACAGAAGTGGGTTCACTAGAGAATGGCAGTGCCTGCAAGAGCATCAGACCAAGAGGCTTGCTTCAGTGGGGTCTGTATCCTGAGGTGAGTACTTCTTAGAAGTAATCAGACTCCATCCAGAAATGCCTTTGACTCTCTGCTAAGACTCTGCAGCTGTGTACAGTCTCAGTATTTCCATATCTGCTCACATGCAAGTCTTCACATGTCTCTGCAAACCCTGTTGGCCTTATCTGATCATCTTGATTCCAGGAGAGAGGGAATTTGTTTTCTTAGGGGCTGTAGTAAGAAAGCTCCTCACACAAGATGGGCAGAGTCACCTCAAATTTAGAAGATGGCAGTGTTTTAGTGGTGATGAGTTCCCTCTGAGAAAGGTTCTTTCCAAGACAAGCCATCACCCAACATGGCTGGACAATGAGGAAGCAGAGCCAATGACCCACCTGGCATCAGGCTATAGAAGACAGAAGCCAGCCAGACCATACTCAAGCCTTAGAAGCCCTACCTTGTACCTAAGGGAGCCCAGTGCTTCCTTTCACAAGCTATTCTTGGTGGCACAGATTGGCATGTTATCTGGGATGGTAAGAAATCAAAGACTTTGTGAAAAATCTATAAAGGGGTCAAAGCTAACCGATACCCGAGGAAATAAAGCTGTCCTGAAGCCCAAGAGAAAGCAGACATTCTGTCACTTTCTGCTTCCCAGGTACAGAAAGTTTGCAACTTGTGCCTGGTATGGAACAGTGGTTGCAGTTAGAGGGTGCCCAGCTTATGTCATTGTTATGCTGCCTGGTGTCTCAGTCTTTCATAGTGCTAGTCTTCCTTATCCTCATTCTGGGACTAGCTTTGTGTTTCTTGTGAAGAAGGAAAGTTCTGGAGAGAGGAGAACACACGGAGGGAGGAATAGCAGATTTAAGTAAGAACTAGAAGAGAAAGTTAGAAGGTAGGGGGGTTGGGAAGGTTGGTACACAAGGAGTTCAGCCTTTGGAGTGAGAAAAGCTGTTATAGATAGGACTGGGATAGAAGCAGCCAAAGCACTGCGGTCTGCAAAGAAGGAACCAGCCCAGGAGCAGGCCTAACTTCCTTGAGGGCCATAGACAGAGATGAGTCCCCAGCCAGAGGCCTGAGCCAAGGCAATAGTTGGGACCCCTGGTGGCCAGTGGAGGTTGGAGGCTAAGAAGCCTGGACAGTGGTGGTGTTTTCAGATATGCAGATATGGTTTGTGCAAGTACAACTGTACCCACAAGTTTTGGTGCTAGATTTTGACCCTGCAACCACATGAGGTCTAGAGGGCCGCAGGTTGCTGCAGTTGTAGCTGCACATTCTGTGTCTCATACTGCAGTATTCACTTCCCTGAAGTGACCCTAGACAAACATTTCCAGGTTTGGTTTTCTCTCTGGTTTTGATTTTGTGTGAATCTCTCGATTCTGTCTCTGAAATTGACCCTGGGGAAAATAACCTACAAGGCCCTGAGGAGAATGAGGCTGCAGCCCTGCCAGGATTTCTCACTCTCTCACATCAAACCACCTTGGGTGATACTTGGTTTCATGTTGTGGAGTCAGAGTCCCTCAGCCCAGCAATATTGCTATTGCTGGAGCTAGGGAAGAGGTGATGAAGAGGGAGTAAGGGGACTAAGGCCAGGACCCACCCGTACCAGAGAGGTAGACATGAGCTGAACTCAGGTGGAAGTCCATTAGGAGCTGTGTACAGCAGAACAACTGAGGATGCTCAGTAGCCTCAGGGAAATGGGGGCAGGCTCAGGAGATGGATGATAATTACAGTGAGCTGGGCCTGGCCCTGATGGGAGCCCCAAGGCCAAGAAGGACAGAAGTACAGTGGAGGAATATAGGGTGTGGGGCTGCAGAAAGGCCTGGCTGGGTTCAGCTGCGGAGTGCTCCAGGAGTGATCATTAAGCTGTGGAACTGGATGAGGAATGGGGACAGGAATGAAGTATGTGAAACTCAGATGTGATCTATTCTTCATGTCCAAGGGAAGCCTCTTTCTTATATGACACAGATATTAACTGGCAACCCGAAACAATCAATTAGACTGTACACAGGAAGGCTGATACACTGGTGCAGTATTCCTCCTAGCTCAAATGGTTATGCTGTGAGTGATTTCATTTTCCTTCCTGAAGAGAAGAAGGCAATGCACCCAACAGTTAAGGCATTTCATTGAAGAGGTAAGGCAGAAGCAATGCCTCCAGCAGCTGGTGCACTAGATAACCAAGTTTTGTGGGGACAAGTGCTCAGACAAGCCTGGGCCAAAACAAAGCAGTCAGAATGAGCCCATTTTGTAAAACAGTGCTGAGCACTCCATTGATACACATCAGTTCATTTTTAATCAACTGAAGCATATCCATAGTTAGAGCCAGTCTTCTCAGAAAGCCTTTCTAACTTTATTACCACCTTATAAAATGGAGTAGTTCAAGAAATGAAGATCTATGGATGAAATAGTTGAAAAAGTGATGATGGGAGACTGGTACCTGCCGGAGCCCACCGGCAGAAATTGAACCGTACCTGAAGTGGGGAGTGAGGATTGAGAAAGAGAGAGAGAGAAAAAGATAGTTTTGGGAGGGCGCTCAGTCAATACTGAGGCACAGACTTTATTTTCTCAGTGTAATTATACTCTTACAACTATGAGGAAAAATACCACTGTCAGGAGTTCAAGCAAAAACTAACATACATTTACATATGTGAAATTATTCAAGTCACCTACATCTACTAACAATAGGTCCTCAGCCTTGGGCTCAAGGCAGACTTCCATTCAGGAGTCACAAGATTCTTGCATATCAAAGCATCCTGCTCCCACAGCACTTCTGTGACTGATCTCTGTTCAGCCCTAAACTAGGGCATAGCTCAAAGCAGACAAATGGCTCCCGACAGGTACCCACTTTTTTCACTGTTGGAATATCTTGATATTTGAGAGTAAACAAAGAACAAACTTTTTGGATGGGGGTGAAGGGCATGTGTATCTGGTTGTTTCTTAGGGTTAATCTTATGAAAATGATTGGCAAATGAATAGATATTATTGTATATGGAACTATGTTCTCTCAAGATCCTTAAGTACTACATACAATTTTGGTAATAAAAAGCTGGGCTCAGTGGCATATGCCTGTACTCCCAGCACTTGAGTGTGGGGTAGAGGCAGGAGGTCAGGAATTCTGTCATCTCAAATACATAGCAAGTTTGAGGCCAGCCTGGGCTACATGAGACCTGGGGCTGCAGATATGGATCAGCAGTTAAGAGCACCAGAGGACTTGGGTTCAAATCCCAGTACCCACTTGGCAGCTAACAACCATCTATAACTCCAGTTCCAGCACCCTCTTCTGACCTATGCAGACATTGTACAATGTGTGTGCAGTAACATAATGCAGTAAATTCATACACCTAAAATAAAAATAATAATTTTTTTTTTAAATGTCAGAAAAGAAGACTGGTGAAAGAATAACTTGGCACTTCATTGTGTGGGCTTCCTTACCCAGTATTTGTCTCTCAGTAAGTATAGAACACTTCAGCTTTCTAGACTAAATCTAGCCATGAAAATAATTCTCATTACTAGATCGCCACAGGAAGATGTTAATCTGTCCTGGAAATAACGATGTGCTGAAAGAAATTATGAAGGGGGGTGGAGAGTTGGCTCCAGTGGCTAAGTGCCACGACCACCTCGTCCAGCAAGGAAGACGCAACACCAGACTCTTCTTTATGCAGTTTATTCAGGAACCTTGAACAACCTTCTGGCTTCTGACTTACTTTTCCCCCCGGGGAAAGCCTGCCAGAGACTTAAATCCCCTCCTGCCAGCCAACCCCAAACTACCACGTGGTGAAAGCAGATAGGCGCACACATGCGGAAGCAGGGCCAGATCTCAGCCACAGCCAAATATGGAGTTGTTTACTCCAGAGAGCACTCACCCTCGGGATGGTGGAAGGCGGAAGCAGGCGCCATCTTTAAGACGTGGCAATCCGCAGCTCTCTACAGCTAAGAGCACTGGTTACTCTTGCAAAAGATCCGAGTTTGATTCCCAGAACCTACATAGCCGCAAACCACCCTCCATAACTCCAGTTCCAGAGGAATCCAATGCCCACTTCTGACCTCCTTGGACATTGTACAACTTGTGTGCATTCACATATGTATAGGCAATACACTCATACATATTTTTTTAATTATGAAGATTTAGACCACTAAAAACCTAACAGCAGTTTCAGGTGCAGAGATGCATCTCTGATTCTATAGATTTTAATTGCTATATTTGGGGTGGAGAGTTTGCTGGGGAGCACACCTAGGGCTATTGTACATACTAGGTAAGAACTCTTCATTGAGCTCCATCTCCAGACCTACTGCATTTGAGGGGATCTGTTTTTTGTTTTGGACTTTTTATGACAAGAGTCTCATTATGAAGCCCTGGCTGATCTGGAACTCTGCAGTCCAGGCTGGCCTCAGAAGATCCACCTGTCTTTGACTCCTAAATGCTGGTATTAAAGGTATGCATCACCATTCCCAGCCTAAATTTCTGAATTTGGTGATATACACCTCTAATCTCAGCACCTGAGAGGCAAGGACAGGAACCTTTCAATTCAAGGCCAGCTTGAGCCCTTTAAATAAAAGGCAGATCAAAAGAAAATCTCTTTTGTATGGAGAGATGAAAAACAGAACATAGCATTAAAAAACTCTGTAGTACACTGAATTATAATTGGAGTCCCAGAAAACAAGAAAGAATGGGATAAACGTATTTGAAATTACAATGGCCAGTTTCAGAGACCATCAGGGAAGATATATAGCCACAGATTCAAAAAGTGCTTAGAATCCCAGTCAGAGGGTGACGCCTAAGCAGCTAGGGAAGGGCAGGAGTGGAGGTCTCCCTTGGGACCCTGTCCTAGGCTCAGCTTCTTGGTACTTCAGGCCTATCCATGAGCTACAGGGCCCTTTTTAACCTGTGCTGCAGCCATATGTGAACACTGTGTTCCAGTGGCCCCAGAGGCAATGATACTCACATTGTCACTGAGGAAAGGAAGTTCAGAAGATGCCAAATATTCAGCATGAGCTCACTGGTAAGGGACCAGGTTTCAGACAGTATGACACTCAGGGGTATGGGTGCCCTTGGCCTGATGTAGGGTATTAATAGGCAGCTGGGGCAGAAACAGTTATGTTCTCTATTCAGGTAAAAGCAGTGCCTGGGGAATGAGAGCAAGGGAAAGTTCACGGGCTCCTTCGATTATAAACTGGGCCTTGAAGAGCTCCTGTGGTATAGTGTGGCCTCTCCTGGATGCCTGAACCATTGATTGTCAGGTCCAAAATTAGCTCTGTGCTTGGTGCTGAGCTGGGCAAAAAACTGCTGAAGTAGACAAGCTCTAAGAAGAGCACAGGATCATTCACAGGTACCTAAGGATGGGGAAGATGCTGGGAAACTCAGGCTTGATGATAGGGCTGGGCTTAACGTCTGCCAGTAACTGGATGTCCACTCTCTACACAGGACCTCCTCACTGGGAAGGAACTCTGGTAACAAGGAGCGCATGCTCATCAAGGTTGCTGACCGTGAACCCAGGGCAATGGCTACCCCTCAGATGGCCAGTCTGGGGGCCATCCCCACAGACCCTCTGGCAGCCAGCATCCACCTAACCTGCAGACCTTTGCCCCTGACTCTGATAGCACTCTCTTCTTTCCAGAGAGGCAGCCCTCACCCTTCCTAAGGAGGCCTGAGCTCTCTGAGAACTGTTCACCACTGCTGGTGCATCCCCCAAAGCCCTCTGGTGACTCACAGCCCTCTTCCCCATGCTATGGTTATGAACCCCCACTCTATGAGGAGCCCCCTGTGGAGTATCAGGCCCCCATCTATGATGAGCCCTTGATGGACGTGCAGTTTGAGGCCAGCAGCCCCTACCAAACTGGCTCACCATAGAGGTCACCAGGCTGCAAGCCCCGCCCATTCCTGCAGGCTACCAAACAGACCCCAACATCACCCTGCCAACAACTGGTACGCACCAAGCAGAAGTGCCCAGAGCACTTCCTAACCCTGGAATACAGTCCAGTGGGCAAGAAGTATGTACAGCAGCTGGTGTATGTGGAACAGGTGGGATCTAGCCCCAAGCTTAGAGCTGGGCCCAAGTATGCACCCAACCCAGGTGGTGGCTCCTACTCCCTGCAGCCTAGTCCCTGCCTGCTGAGGGACCAGCGTTTGGGAGTCAGATCTGGAGACTATAGCACTATGGAAGGACCCGAGCCACACCCAGGCCAGCCACCCACACCACTGCCTCAAGCCCAGGAGGATGCCATGTCCTGGTCTAGCCAGCAGGACACCATGTCCTCTGCAGGCTATTCCCCAGGTACACGTAAGAGGAAGAGCAGAAAGCCCTCTCTGTGCCAAGTACCTAGCACCTCATCCACTGATGGCCCTGGGGACCTGCTGGATGAGCAGTCCCTGACCGAGGAGCACTCTTCATGTAGGTCCAGCCTTACCCCAGTAAAGGCTGAGGCAGATATGGTATGGGGTACAGTTGAGCCCTTTCTGGCACAGGCCTGACTGGCCTGGGAGGCACAGCAGGGCCACTTCCACATGAAGCAGCTGGGACTCCCAGCAAGATGGATCTGGGTATGAGAGTGACGGTGCCATGCCACTGCCCATGCCTGAACCTGTAGTACGAGCCTTCAGTGAAGACGAAGCACTGGCACAGCAGGAGAGTAAACTCTGGAAGCGAAGCACCTTTGAAAAGCTTGGCTTCCCTCAAATTCTGCTGGAGAAGAGCACCTCTGTGCAAACCAACCTGGCATCTCCGGAGCCTTACCTCCACCCCTCACAGGTGAGAGGCACAGGGTAGGGTGGTTCGAGTTTCTGGGCCTACCAGGCATGAGCCAGAACTCAGGGCAGAATGGGGTTTGGGTATGCCTGTCATTCGTGACATAAGTATGATATTTGGAGTTTTTAGAGCCTGCGTTTCAGGTCCCATATACCAGTTTTCAGTTAAGGCACAGTTATGGCATGCCATACCAGTGCCTCCACTGGGACTCTGCAGATTGCAGTGTGGGCTTGCTCACATCTGGGAGCTAGAGACTGTGTCCTGACAACAGTCCACAGACACAGAGAAAAGGCCACAGCATCTAGATTGACTGGGGCATCCCCAAGGAGCTTATTAGGAGGGGTATCAGGTACTCTGTAGTGGCTCTCATAGCTGTCACCAAATGAGATTCCCTTGGATAGGAAGAACTGCTGGTAAGAGAGTGGCCCGAGTAATTCAGGCCAGAGCCAGGGCCAATGCCTGGCCTGACTTGCCTTCCATGTAGTGCCAAGAGCATGTGCTACAGATCCTGCATGCACTTTTGTCCAATAGCTTATTGTCTGAGTGCCTATGCCCACAGGTCTTCCCTCTAGAGGACCACAGTCCCAAGATCCTGACTCCGATAACCTCACTGTCATTTCCTGGCCCCACTATCTATGCTGTTTTGCTGCAATCCAGGAAGATAAGATGAGGGTGGTGTCCTGTGGCACCAGAGGCTTCCTGGAAGTTGTGTGGCAGGTTTATCTCTACCCTACTTGGGAAGACTTCAGTGAACCTTGGACAGCAGGTGTACTGGATCCCTTTGTAGCTTCAGAGACCTTCCACAGGCTGGAGAGCTCAGAGCCACTTATAGTCAATGTTTCTTTTCACTGCTTATAAAGGTGGGAGGACAACAGTATATATGGCGGAAGTAGCCTTGGAAAACAGAATAAATAAGCACAAAGCTACCCTTAACAGGATCAGGAAGTCTGGTTACACAAGCAGAAGGAGAGATCTACAGGGTCAAGCCCCAGGTCCTCCAGCCCTGACTAACACTGGGGTCTCAGGTTGGTAGCTTGTCTATAGGAGGTGGGATTCCAGCATTCCTTAGAGGTATCAGAATGAGTCAGTGTCCCCATCTGGGATGTCCTATACCACCTCCACCCACAGGTTATCTGGGACTCTGAGAGCAAGGAGCTTGGCCACTCTTTGATGCCCACTTGGCCACATAACTCAGCCACTCTACACTCAGCATCTTACTCATATCTTCTGAGCAAGCTGAGCCTCACCTGGCTGGCTCACATCTCTTAGGACTATAGTAGTTGCCTGCCTAGCCTGTCCCCTGATGGCCCGGTCCCATTTGTCCTTCCCAGTCTGAGGACCTTGGTGCCTGCGCCCAGTTTGAGAGCAGCCGGCAGAACCACAGTGCCATGCCCAGCTCTAGCTGTGTCTTCCCCACCTTCACACTGCACAAGCCCTCCTCGGAGACAGACATCGAGAATTGGGCCTCTAAGCACTTCAACAAGCACACCCAGGGCCTCTTCTGGCGAAAAGTATCTATAGCCAACATGCTGGCTTGGAGCCAGAAGCCCATGATTGTGACCAGTGACCGGCATGTGAAGAAGGAGGCCTGTGAGATCTTCAAGCTAATCCAGATGTATATGGGAGACAGGAGGGCCAAGGCAGACCCACTTCACGTGGCCCTGGAGATAGCCACGAAAGGCTAGAGTGAACAGGGACTAAGGGATGAACTCTACATCCATCTGTGTCGGCAAACCACAGAGAACTTTTGCCTAGGGAGCCTGGCCTGTGGCTGGGAGCTTATGGCCATCTGCCTGGCCTTCTTCCCACCTACCCCCAAGTTCCACTTCTACTTAGAGGGCTATATCTACCAGCATATGGACCCTGTTAATGACACCAAAGGTAAGACTCTGCATGGGGGACTCTCAGCACCCCAGCTCTGCTGTTGCTGAGGGAAGGACAATGGAGAGGGCTTCTAGCCATGTTGGGCAATACTAGCAAGTTCCCAGTAGCAAGTGGTATCTCCAAGAAGATGCAGCTCCTGAAGGACCCCAAACCCCAGTTTCCTCTGGAATGTGGGCATCCTCAAGGAACTCTACCTGAACCTGAAGAGCCCTGGCAGGCCTGGCAGAAATGAGGACACATGGGTTTGTGTCTTAGCCAGTTGGCTTCCACTCTGCTCCAAGCTCACTGTGGTTATGGGCAGGCAGTGTCAAAGGCCTGAGCAGAGTTTAACATGGTGACCACAGTTTGTGGGCAAAGCCCCAGCCCACATGCTTTTCACATCCAAGTCTAAGAATTCAACCAGCTACTCAGCATTGTGAGCTGTGCTGCCCCGAGGGGTCAAAGTTGAGGCCAAAGTGCAAAATTCCCCGAGATGATATGCCCAGTCTCTAAGGGGTCAGGTCATAGTCTTACCAGCTAGGCAACCAGAGTGGGCACAGGGAAGAACCATAAGCAGTCTTCCCTCCACCCCAACAGTTCTAAGCCATCTGAGAACTGATGTTTAGATGTATACCCACATTCTCAGATGCATGCAAGCCAAGTCACACGTGCCATGCATTGCTCCTTGGGAGAGAAAGAACTTATCCTGGGCTGTTCCTTTATAAAAACTGAGGCTCTAGTCGGGGTCTCTAAGCCTTGTTCCCAGCAGATGTCAAGAAATCAGTTATTCTGCTCTGGGATCATTGTATACACATGAGGACAGGGTAGAAGCTACACGGTAGGGTTGAGTTCCTGGAGAAAGTATGTCAAGCATAGGTACCAGTCAGTATCCCAGACACTTGCGGGGAAAACTTCAGAATGCATGTGGTTTCTGCCCCAAGTATGCTCTTTTCAACGCAAGTACTGGCAGATGCAGAACCTAGCACATGGCCCATGCTCCCATACATGCCTTCCATACAGGCTATATAATGGAGACTCAAGATCCCCAGTCTCTGATCCCTTTAGGCCTTTCTAGGAGTACAGGAAGTCCTGGAAGCTATGTTCCTATTGACTTTATAGATCACTTCCTTGGACTCTTCTGAGGGGCCTTCAAATGTATTTGTGCTGTAAGTTGTGAAAATGTGTCTCTACTGCCCATCAAGGCACAAGGCTCACAGTAGATATCACAAGAATGTACTTCAAAGAGCAGCTGAGGAGTTGGGAGATTATCAGAGGTCTAAGAATCTCTAGCCCAGCCTAGGTCAACTTGCCAGCAACTATGCAGCTGGGCCATTTCTGTAGGGCCTCCTATGTTGCTGCACTTCACTCAGAAGTGTGTGTGCTTTTCTCCAGTATATTAGTCCTATAGTGTCCTGGCTTGGACAAAAGGAGGAAATTGGATTTAGTCTGGGGGCTGTGACTTGACAGCATACAGGCCATAGTGGAGGAATGGGACTTGGTATTGCTTCAGCAGCAGGTGATTTGCATCCAGCCTGTGGAGCCTGGGTTGTGCTCACAATCAAAACCTCATCTATCCCCGAGTTGCCTTAAGTTTGCCTGTCTGAGGCTTTGCCTAAGCACTTACTGTTCTTACAGAGGACCTGTGTTCAGTTTCTAGAACCCACATGGTGACTCACAACCACCTGTAACTCTAGTTCTAGGCATGCATGTGGTGCTCATAAGGTCACACAAGTGCACATGTATACACATAAAATTAAAAATAAATCTTTTTTTTTAAGTGGGTTCAGGCCAAGAATATTGGCACACACCTTTAATCCCAGAGGCATGTGGATCTCTGTGAGTTCCAGGTCAGCCTACCTGGGCTACATTGTAAATTCCAGGCCAGTCAGGGCTACATAGTGAGACCCCATTTCAAAATAAAGCAGGAGGCTAGCTAGAAGTAGTGGTACGTATCTATAACACCGGTATTCAGAAGGCAGAGGCAGGAGAGTCAGCAATTCTAGGACTGCGCAGTTTACATAGGGAGTTCTAAGCCAGCTAGACCTATGTAGTGAAACATTGTTTCAAAAAACTGAGGTCGGGGTGGGAGGTGGGGGGCGGGATAGGGGGGTAGATGGCATGAGTCCTGGCTGCTGATCAGGAAGACAGACCTCACCAGCCCAGGAAGATGCAACCCCTGCTCTGGAAAACCAGCTGGCCTGATGTGTAGCACTTAGAAAATGGGTACTACAACTAAGAGGTAGGGAGTGTATCCTGTACATGTGATAAGGAGCAGCATGGAACCTGGCTGCTGTGCTTGGCACATCACCCTGAACTACCTGCCTCAGCTTTGACTCAGCTACCAGTATCTATGTGTCTTCTGCTATGTGTTTACTGCCCTAGGGCTGTGAGACATTTTGTTTTATGAGGCACTCAGTGATACGAGCCCCCCCCCCCCCCCCCCCCCCCCCGCTTAATTAGA
This sequence comes from Eospalax fontanierii, assembly GCA_035773235.1. Taxonomy (NCBI): domain Eukaryota; kingdom Metazoa; phylum Chordata; class Mammalia; order Rodentia; family Spalacidae; genus Eospalax; species Eospalax fontanierii. The sequence continues at coordinate 114,848 of JAJHUQ010000057.1, read as the reverse complement.
AAAACAACTAAGGAACTATAAAACCAGGAGGAAGAGACCCAGGGAATTCAAGAGTTATGTAAACATCCCTTGGTATGCAAGATAAAGCCTGTGGGCTTAACATTCCACAGGAAGAGTCTCCATTATCCCATCCATAAATTATGGGAAGGTTTCTCCATTATCTCATCCATAAATTGTGGGAAGGTTTCTCCATTATCCCATTCATAAATTGTGGAAAAGTTTACCTCCTGTGAACTGCAAAGTAATGTATGGAGAAGTTGACCCTTCTGTAACCCTGATCTGTAAGCAAATATCTTGTCTGTGAACTGTCTGTTAAACTATATGTCAATGTATAACTATTCTGTGGAACCTTACTATAAAAACCTGGCCTGGCAGGAGTCAGGCGGGCTGAGTCTCATGAACGAGACTGAGTCTCCCACTTGCGCAAGTGAAATAAACCTACTTCTTGCATTTTGCATCTGACGGTCTGGATTCTTGGGACTGACTCTCAGGCAGCCTACAGGGGTTCGAGTCCCCTGGGCTGAGTGAGGTCAGTGGGCTTGAGGCTCCCCGACGTTAGTCACCCAGGCAGCCCACTGGGGTTCGAGTCCCCGGGCTGAGAGTGGGGTCTAACATTTGGTGCATGGGCCGGGAAGTCAGCCTCACCCCAAACCAGATCCGCAGGGAGGTAGGTATTGCCGGCTACTGTTGGTACCGTACGGGAGAGTCCTGGGTTCGAGTCCCGGGAGAGTCCTGGGTTCGAGTCCCGGGAGAGTCCTGGGTTCGAGTCCCGGGAGAGTCCTAGGTTCGAGTCCTGGGTTTGATCGGCCGAAGTCTGGTAGAGCATCCGTGGTAGGGACTGACGAGTCCGCGCCCACGAGCTCACAATCCTGGGGGACGCTCCAGTGATTGCCTGGGGGGGAGGGGGCGACTACGTCGCCCTCATACCCGGGGCACGAGGATTTATTTCCCCGAGCCCGACTGAGTCTGTATTCTGTCTTTTTCGAAGCTGCGCAGCTAAGTTGTTTGTCTTTCTACTTTGTGTTGTTTGTCTGTGGTTTGCCTGGCTGGAGTTACACCCCCACCTGGGGCAGAATCTAACCACTCCCTTGAGTTCAACTTTAGATCACTGAAAAGAAGTCCGGCACCAGGCTGGAAACCTGTCCGTGGAAGTGCTGTCCGTGGAAGTCCGAAAAGGGAGATGACAGGTTTACTGCCGCTTCAAATGGCGCCCAACGTGAGTGGATAGAGACCAAACCTCAGTCGCCTGTAAGCACCAAACATATGTAAAAATGGCCAGCCTAGAGTTTTCATGTCTATTTTTAGTTCCTGTGTCAGATCCTGTTTCTGTGACTTGGCAATAATCTGGCTTGTGTTAAGGTCTGTGTCTGTTTTGGTTTTGTCTTAAGTGTTATGATTGCTTCCTCGTGAGCCAGAGTGAGTCCTAAAGTGTCAAAATATCTCTACTTTAAAATGTATAGTGACCAACTTTTCTAAATGCCTTCATCTAGGTTCTTTTCTTCTCCCTTCATTCTTTTCCTCCAGGCGGCTGCTGAGATCCCCAGCTTGCCTGTCTTGAGGATTTTTCTGCAAAGCTTTTGTTCTTCCCCCAGGCGGCTGCTGAGATCCCCAGCTTGCCTGTCTTGAGGGTTTTTCTGCAAAGCTTTCAATTGGGTTCATTCTTAAATTCTTGTTTGAGTAAGACTAAGAACCCCCTAGAGGATGCTTTCATTTCACCCTGTTTCAGTTTGGCAAATATGAAGGGATCCCCAAAATTTTAATAACTTATTTGGTGGCCATGTGGCGATTTTTCTATGTGTACTGAGTTAGACTGCTAAGCAGGTAATCTGTGAGTTCCATTATCTAGCTTGTTATGGCTTCAGGGCATATGGAAGCTGTAAATGTCTTGCCTTTTAGAAAAAAAGTTTTAAAAGCCATTTCTAACTTGGGCTTTTTCTCCACCCTGGTTCTCTGCACTTGTATGGGAAGAACAGTCAGAGGGGCCTGGGATTTGGACCTCAGTCACTGGTAAACACAAAACAAACAGTGCTTAGAGAATGTGGTCCGGAAATAGCTGCTTTTTGAATAGATCTAAGCATTTAAAATCTTAGTAAACAAGAAAAGCCCCACACGGTGCTCTGGGGAGACATGTGCTCTCAGAGCAACAGCCCAAGTACCTTTGTACTGGACATAACTTCTCATTCCTTCTGCTGCTTTCTTTTGAGTTATTTCCCCAGCAATAAATAGTATCTAGAAATGAAGATATCCAGAGGGCACTGCTTCACATTCACCTTTGCGCTGTGGTAAGGTACATGGACTCCCATCCTTGGTTTGAGACCATGAATTCTTTTGCTTTGCTCTCTAATCTGGGGTCTATGTATCTGAGGGTACTACTTTAACCGGGTGCTTTCTAAAAAGGGTTTTTGGTTTATATTTTGAATTCTTGATCAGATCATAGAAAAGCAAGAGAGTCTAACACAGTCTTTTACAACAATGTCAGTGCATTTTCATGTCAAATTAGGAGACGATATCAGCAATTTAATATCATTTTGGTCTGTTTTTAATAAAAATTATTTGTCTTAGGTATTTTAAAATCATTTTGGTTCTGATATGGTTTACATGACATTTACGTTTTATGGGTAATTATTTTAAATTTTAACATTTTTATATGTTATGTTTGCTGATTTCTAAATGTATTTTAAAATCTTACATTGTTTTACGTAATATATCTATCAGTTTAAAAAAAAAATCTAAAGTTTTTCTAGCCATGAACTTCAAAGACTAACTAGGTACAAAGCTAGTACAAAGTAAGCTGGAGCTTTGTGATGGCCACACCTGGGAAGCTTATGTAAATTTACAGAACTTCAGGGCCAAGCAAACATTACATGAGACAAGCTGCTACCAGGAAACAGCTACAGCAATGGGAGGTAAAGAAAAATAAATGACTTAGATAAAAGGTGTAAAATGCAGCCTTCACTGGTGTTAATTCCTGCCTTTCTACATTGTTATCCAAGGTCTGTTTTTCTTTCTAAAATAGGGTATGTCCCTCTCTGATCCTTAGTTGCTCCAAGCTTGTTTCTGTGCTTGCCCTTTCACATCCTGAGCACCTCTGCTTTTCACTTTCTAGCTATAAGGCCATAGATAGCTGTGTTCCTTATTGTCCAGAGTATGGGTACTTAATTCAAAATTATGTATAATGATAATATAAATTTTCTAATTCAGACAGACTGAGAGCCTTTTTATAGTCTTGACTCTCATAATTAAAAAAAAATAAAATAAAATTTAAACAGACAAGTTATAACTTTTGAGAAAAGGATCAGAGAATCTCTGGAGGACGCTCTAGAGAAGGAGGCAAAGAAGAGTTTGGAAGACGTTCCAAAATGTCGTCTTTTGCCTCCCAGATAGGTAGCCACTTGTCTTCAGCAAAGGCTCACCTTGGCTGTATCTTTGCCCATTAGAATCTCCTTGATCTAATCCACAGACCTTGAGAAAGAAAAACCGATGTCTTTCTGCATTCAGACCTGGTCTAGATATACAGTAAATGACACCTTATGGCTTCAATGGACAGAAGTGTCCCAACCTTAAATAGTATCAGCTTGTCCTTGCTTCATAACTAAAAGCATGGGGAGAATTCCAGAGACAGAGTGCCTGTTCTTTTGGCAAGTAGTTGAGACACAGTGGAGGACTCTTGGAAGAGCTGTGCCCTGCACACCAGCTGTACAGGAGCTCTAAGATGCCCGCAATTGGCTTGTACATCCTCCATGGCTTATTTGCCTAGTAACTGTACTTGGCTGTCTCTACATGTTCACGGAAGGCAAGATGATTAAGAGATTGTGACACTGTTTTTTAAACTAGGTGGATCAGCTCTAGAATTTAGGCATTCATACTTCTGCTGAGTTAGGAACCTCTACCTCAGTTAATGATTTATGCTGAAAATTCTAAGCTCAAGTTGATAAGATAGTACTATGTACCAATTGCTTCTCTCTATCTAGTATCTACATTCTCAAGACCTAAAGCAAGGTTTTAGTAGACCAACTCACTCTATAAGGTTTTTCCAGAAACTTATAAAGTAAAATGTACATTATCTTATGTGTAATTTACATCCCATGTTCTTTGTTAAGATGATGCTGCACAGCACTCCTGAATAACTGCCATGCTCGTGACTTCAGCTGTGCCTACTTACAGAAGTTCATCACAGTTGGGTTTGCTAACGGTTGTATTCTTCAACTAAAAGAGGAGTAAGCTGGACCCCCCACCTGAGTATCCAGCTACTCTTCCCAGCCAGCTGTATGTAATTTTGCCCTAGTCACAAATGGTCTCCTGCATTTGGGAAAAAAATTTTAAAAAAACTAACAGAAAAAAACTTAATGCATGAGGTTATAAAAAAATCAACATCCATGCTAAAGACTACAGTACATCTGCTCTCAGGTTACCTGTATACCTGTTTGTAACACCTCACCCATCTGTAGGTGTAAAGTCATTCATTCCACAGGGTGAACTTTAATATGATCAAACATTGGTTTGATACTAGAGCCTTAGAAATGGAATAAACATTGCTTAGTCCACCCAGGAAGAAAAATTTTAATGTTATTACATCTCATGGTACTAAGAAAAAAAATGAAAAAATGAACGGAGGTATTAAAAATATAAAAATAAAAATATTTTATTAAGGATCTATGTAGAAAAATTATGATGACTGGATAGTTCCAGATTAAAAAGGAAAAAGTAAAAAAGTCTATGCAAGTAATTAAAGGTCTAAAACAATGTGTTGTAGTGTATAAAAGATAAAAGATTATGTATGTAAATCTTGAAATTTATGGGGTAATGGCTCAGATGGTCTGAAGAACAAATATATGTTTGACCTTTGTCCGAGCTTTAGCTACATAACATACAGTAATTAATAGTTCAGTATTGGTGAAACTAACCTTCTTGGGCGTCTAACCACCATATTTAAAGGCCTCTAATCTGGTTTGAGGGACTTAAAGAGACAACTTTTTGTCTCTTGCCCTCCAAGGTCAACTAAGTTCCAGGGGACTATGGGGCATCTCTCATAATGTCCTGTAAATGTGATGAGTCACCTGTCCTCCTGTTCAGGGAGTTCGTGGAGGCTTCACTAGAAGGACTTGAACCAGTGTCCAGTCTGCAAAGAGGAGGGTCAGCACAGGAAAACGTTTCCTTGATTTGCTTCAAAGTGAAGCTATGGTCTAACAAGACCTTCTGACTTATCTTCACATAGATGGAACTGGTAAAACAAGGCTTATGGAGCCAGGGGCTCCTCTCAAGCCCATGTGATCCCCCTAAGGAATAGATACTCAACTGACCTTAAGAATCAAACTAAATTGGTTTATTTGGGCCAAATTATATGATCTTAAACACCCAAAAGGAGAGTATAACCAAAAAATTAAAGTAATTAGTATGCTTCTTTAAGACTATAAAAAATTATATAAAATGTTATTCACTAATGATTTTGTTCTTAATAACAAAATGCCACTCAGAAGTGAGACTTCAATTCTTGGCCTACCTCAACACTGCAGTACATACCTGTGGCCAAGAAAGGCAAGCCCACCATTGTTCTAACGCCAAAATTAAATGATTTCTTTTCTCTCCCTGTCTAGAAGCCATTTGGGAGGGAATTCACCCTGATTCTAGCTACTCCAGCTATCAAGGTGCCTGGAAACAAATCCTGACTTCAAGACTCTGAAGTTCAGCCTTGGCAGTCAGAAAGGAAAACACAGAGGAACCCAGAAGATGAAAATCCTTAAGCAAAAAATTCTAATGGACTTTAAATTGGACATTTGAGCCCTTCCTTGTTATGATTATTTTAATTTCATCTTCCAGGGACCAGTTAAGGACTTTCTCTTTCCTACAACTAACAGTTATACAATCCAGGGGTCTTATAAATAGACCCACTGAAGGGGTACCCATATTGCCACAATCTACGACCCTATTCAGCTTGAAGAAGCCAGAGCGGTCTGCGCCCCAATTCCCTATTGGCAATTAAGGTGACCTCTTCAGAGAGTAATGCGATGAAAATAGAAGGTAAAATGTGGCTAGGCAGTTCAGGGTAAAAAGACCCCAAAAGACCAAAAACTGTCCTTGTGTCCTTCAGCAGCCTATCAAAGGCCAAATAAATAATAGACTAACTTAGTTTGTAAAAGATCGTTTGTCAGTCCTTAGTACTCACTCAGCAATACCATACGCTGAAGCAAAAAGATACAAGTGTTTAACCATGATTATAAGATTATAATCAGGTACAAAGAAAAAGGGAGGAGTGTGAGACATTTTGTTTTATGAGGCACTCGGTGATACGAGCTTGGCCTTCCCCGCCCCCTTTAATTAGAAAAACAACTAAGAAACTATAAAACCAGGAGGAAGAGACCCAGGGAATTCAAGAGTTATGTAAACATCCCTTGGTATGCAAGATAAAGCCTGTGGGCTTAACATTCCACAGGAAGAGTCTCCATTATCCCATCCATAAATTATGGGAAGGTTTCTCCATTATCTCATCCATAAATTGTGGGAAGGTTTCTCCATTATCCCATTCATAAATTGTGGAAAAGTTTACCTCCTGTGAACTGCAAAGTAATGTATGGAGAAGTTGACCCTTCTGTAACCCTGATCTATAAGCAAATATCTTGTCTGTGAACTGTCTGTTAAACTATATGTCAATGTATAACTATTCTGTGGAACCTTACTATAAAAACCTGGCCTGGCAGGAGTCAGGCGGGCTGAGTCTCATGAACGAGACTGAGTCTCCCACTTGCGCAAGTGAAATAAACCTACTTCTTGCATTTTGCATCTGACGGTCTGGATTCTTGGGACTGACTCTCAGGCAGCCTACAGGGGTTCGAGTCCCCTGGGCTGAGTGAGGTCAGTGGGCTTGAGGCTCCCCGACGTTAGTCACCCAGGCGGCCCACTGGGGTTCGAGTCCCCGGGCTGAGAGTGGGGTCTAACAGCTACAACAAAATTCAACAAAGCAACAAACATCAGTGGTGTTCCTATCCCACTGAAAATTCTGGAATTACTAGGAATTACTAGGAATGGGATTTCTGCGTGGGAGCTCAGTATTTCTTCGAGCCAGTGGAGATATGCTAAAAGGAACGAGTTCAGTCAGTAGGGATGTTCGAGTTGAAGTTACTCAGGTTGGAATCACAAATCAGTAACCTAAACATAATTCCCACTGTCCTGCAAAAAAAGCTTTAGGTTCTGATCCCTCAGTAATTACTTTGCGGTCCCTACATAAGTTCATGTTTAAAAATAGGTATAGTAAGGCCAGAAAACAAGATTATAAGTTAGAGAATCATATCACCCACAGTGTGATTTAAATTTTTAATAAAGGGTTTTATTTCCTTTAAATCACAATAATTTTTTCCTAGTCTGGTGCTGCAATACACCTTATGTGCAACATGTTTTCCACTGTGTTTATACTTGCTTATATAGTTAGTTCAATCTAAATATCAGTACATTTTATTAAGCATGACCCAAATAACATTTTATATAATTCACCTCCTGAAAAAAGATTATAGCACATGATCTATATTTCACTGCATAAATTTTTGTTCTTAAAACTGTAAAAACTAAACTCTTGCAAATTGTTTCTTAGAAGAGACAATGCAAGGTCACTGCATTCTTCCCCTGAATCTTTTTTTTCCTAAATGTTATTATGATTCAAAGCAGACTTGTACTTAAAAAAAAATCATTGACCAGGTGTGGTAGCATATGCCTTTAAGCTCTTGGGAGACAGAGGCAGGCGAATCTGTGAGTTCAAGGCCAACCTGGTTTTCATAGTAAGTTCCAGGCCAGCCAGGGCTACATACTGAGACCCTGTCTCAAAAAAATAAAACAAAATCACCACAGTACTGCAGATAAAGGTTACTAGTTAGAGCACTTGCCTGGCCTGTACAAGATCCTGGTTTAATCTCTAAAATTTACTAAATCAAGTCAAAAAATTAAGTTAAATATATGATGAATTTTAAAACAACGAACATTTTAAAAATCCACATACATCCTAATTTTGCTGTATGTAGAGTTCATGAAATGTGAGTTTTCCAGTATAACCATAAACTTTGTGTTTCTGTGAAACATAGTATTTAAGAAAACTACTTGTTTTTGTATCTCAAGTAAGACAAACTATTAGTATTTATGGAAATCAAGAGCAGTGATTCATGACTGAACTTTCCTCAGATGTCTAGAACGGAATTCCTTTGGAGTTATGTTGTGGAGCATAGCTAATTCTTAAAATGTGTTGCTATGTTTGAATTAAGTTTGCTCATTCAGACTGTTAAATAGCCTTAAGCCTTTATTCAGAGAAAGCTCAGTTTACACATTACTTGGCACTGACTCTACTAAATATTTGCAGGCCCTGTCAGCCCAAAGTCAAATAGAGGTGCAATATAGATGAAATCATTGAAAAGCTAAGTGCTTCAGTTTTGCACTTAAAAAAAAATAATGTTACACTTACCATATATCAAGTGACCATAAATGAGAAAAGAATACAATGTTTAGGGAAAATCATACATATTTTTTGGACAAGAAATATTCATTTGCCAGTGAAATGATTTAATTTTGAAAATCAAACTCCTCTCTTTTTAGGCTTATGTGGTATTTGTTTCAACATTAGGAGGAGCTTGGCTGGAGAAAAATTTTGCTATCTTTCTTTCTCATATTCTAAGCCTTGTGTGTCCCAGTCACATCCTAAAGAAGCCCAGACTCAGATTGATGCTGTCTGCTGTCTCCGCTGTGTTTCCTTTATCCTTCGATCCATGATTGGAAGCCTTCTTGGAGAGAAGGCTCAAATTGCTGCTGCAAAGGATGTCTGCCAAACCATCTGGAAGCTAAAGAAAGTTTTGGGTATGTATCTGCTAAGATGGACTGTTTTGCCAGTGTCAAAAGAATTACCCCTTTGAAAACCTGTGTTGCTATGTTACTATTTTAACAAAAAAATGTTTATAACAGTTAATTTATTATTTATATGTGTATGTATGTCTCTTTGTGTGCGTGTGCGCCCACAGAGGCCAGATTTCTTGGAACTGGAGTTACAGGTAGTTGTGCGCTGCCTCGCACGGGTGCTAGGAACAGAACTCGTCTTCTGGAGGAACAAGTGCTCTTAATTTCTGAGCCACCTCTCCAGCTCTGAAACAAAAATCTTAAAGACTGATCATAATAGTTCCTTATAATTTCGATACAATTGTATACAGTTAAGATAATTATTGTTAAACTGTTTCAGGTTATATACTGTCTTAAGTCCCCTCTCATTACTCCATGTTGTCTTAGCCAAAAGGTAGATAAGTATGATATGCTGAGTTTTCCTTTCCACCATCCCTAGGAGAAAGAGTAACAAGGGATTTCTGATATGGTTTCTTGAATTAAATCTCTAGTTTCAGTTAATCCTTTGCTTATATGATCCCCACTTAACCACTTATTATTATTTCAAGCGTTTCCTGCCTGGGGGGGTGGGTGGTGGTGGTGGATTGTATTGACTTTGGCTCTTACACTTTTCTACTCTAACACTTCCTATGATACATGTCTATAAATAGTGATGCATAGTTAATTTCTGTTTCTGTCAGATGTTGTATTGAGTGATGGTAATTTGGAAACACGGCTCAGTTCCACAGATGTAACAACTAATCAGCATATGCTCGTATGTGCTTTGCAACATACATGGCCTTATACATGGCCTGGGTACTACTGCTGCACCTTTGCTGCAGGATTCCAGTACAGGTAAGTCTGTTTTTTGTTGTTGCTTTATTTTCAGTTGTATTCAGGGAAGGAAATAACCTTGATATAAGTAAACTTAGTACTGTGTGACCACTGTATATTCATTCATCAAAGATGTTTTTGTGGAAAATTTGTAATCAAGCTTATTTAAAAATATAGATATATTTGAGGAGTTATTTTTTTTTAATTTCTTTCTCTTTTCCTTTTGTAGTTACAGATTGTTCTCTAATTTGCTCCTCAACCTCCTTTCTGGAGACATTTAATATATGTAAAAAATTTACAGGGTAATAAGCTTGGACCCATCTCTCCCGACTGTAGTGGAATATCACCATGTATATGGTACATATAATCTGTTTCTCAGAGATCTTTCCAAGCAGTCTTTCTTTCTCCTTAAACATATTTTTTGTTTTGTTTTTGCTTTTGAGACAGGGTCTCCCTGTAGCTATAGCTGACCTAGAACTTGCTTTGTAGACCAGGATGGCCTGGATCTCACATTGATCTGCCTGCCTCTGCCTCCCAAGTGCTGGGATTAAAGGAGTGTACCACCATGCCAGGAGTTCTGAAAATTCGTTTATCAGGTTTTAGAACATTTGACTGAGATATAATGAAAATATTGTAAAGGTCATTCTCCAAAGTGTTTTTGGTGTATTCACAGTGGCACAGCCACCACTAATGCCTAACTACAGGATGTTTTCATTGCCACAGAAGAACCTTCATCAGTGGCCACACCCACCTGCCCTTCTAGCCCGATTACTATTACTGTCTCTGATTCTATCAATTTATCTATTTAGAATGTTTCATGTAAATAAACTCATATAATATATGGTCTTTTATGACTGATTTATTTTTTTAAGAGGTATCTTTTAAGTATTTCTTAAAAGAATGTTTTATTCATGTGTATGTACATGTATCTGTATGAGTATATACCATGTATGTGCAAGTGCCTGCAGAGGACAAAAGAGAGCATCAAATCCTTTGGAGCTGGAGTTACAGGTAGTGGTGAGGCACCTGATGTGTGTACTGGCAATCAAACTCAGGTCCTCTGGAAGTGCAACAAATGCTCTTAACCACTGAACCATCTCTTCAGTACCTGTTTTCTTTTTTATAATCACTTTTAACAACCATTATTGTGGCTTTGACCTTGGTTGTGCATGCTTCCTTGCCAGTGAAGTAGCTTTACATTTACATCATGTTTGTAAGTTCTTTAAATTTCAATGGCAGTTGGTAGGAAAACAAGTGCACCACATATATACAATTCCTGTGGAGTCCAGAAAAGGGCACCAGATCCCCTGGAACTGGTGTTATGGACCATTGTTAGCTACTATGTGGGTGCTGGGAACCAAACCTGGGTCCTCTGAAATAAGTGCTCCTAAGCACTGAGTAATCTCTCCAGTCTGCATCTTCTTTCTTAATAAGAAAACCCTCCAGGGGCTGGAGAGACGGCTCAGTGGTTAAGAGTACTGCTTGATTTTGCAGAGGACCAGGGTTTGAATCCCAGAACACACATGGCAGTTAACAATCTCTGTAACTCCAGTTCTCACAAGATACAATGCCCTCTTCTGAGCTCCATGGACCTTGTACAACAAGCATGCACTTACATGCAGGCGATACATTTATACACATAAAAAATATTAAAAAAAGAAAACCCTTCAAAGAATCAGGTAGACCTCAACTCAAAGCAAGGTTCTACCATGTGGAACTGTCAGAAACCTTAACTTATTTCACTTTTCACTTGTAAAATGAGTCATGCAAAACTAACATCTTCAGGATTCTGAGAATTGAGAAAAATACAATAGGGAAAGTCCTTAAGATTGCCCAGTATAAGCCCCCAAGGGAAAAAAAAATACCCCTTCAAGGTAGGCACATAAGTTAGGTGGCTCAGGCTTAGAATCTCAGTAATTTGAGAGTCAAGAAAGAGAGGTATTCAAGGTCAGCCTGAGCTAAAAAGTGAGTTTAAGCCCAGACTGGGCAACTTAGATCATGAATCAAAAGGAAGAGTAAAAAGAGGGCTGAGGATATAACTTAATGGTGGAGTGTTTGCCTAGCATGTTCAAAGCTTTAGGTTCAATTTCCAGTACCAGGGGAAAAGGTAGGCAATATTATTCTTTCCCCCTCATTTCATAGATAAGACCACTGGGTCTTAGAAAGGTAAAGTAACTTGCCCAAGATCTCAGAGTAGTGTAGGTAGGACAGGGCATTCTATACTACAATAAACAGACCTAACTGGTTGGTTGCTTTGTGCTCAGACCTCCTAAAGCACTTGTCCTTACAATATGCTATGTATTTACACCACACCCCATTTCCCATCTTTCAATAAAATGAGTTCTTCAAGGTCTTGGATTGCTCCCTCCCACCCTCCAGTACTAGAAATAGTCAATCTTTTAAAATATTCTAGATGTACCTCAGTTGGTAGAATGCTCGTCTAGCATGAACGCCCCAGGGTTGTTTCTCAGCAATGCACACCCCAGCATTCTGGAAGTAGAGGCAATTGGATCAGAAATCAGATTTCGAGGTCAGCCAGGAATGCATGAGATCCTGACTCTCAAAAATAAAGCAAAAGAAATAGTGTCAAGGACTTTGTCCGAACCTGGATGCAGTAGCAAATTGCAATGATCTGGAAAGGCTTTATTTACATGAACTCTGCTGTGAGAACAGTTATAAGTATGTTTTTATAAACAATGTGTGGGTAACTGGGGGGAATAATTTATTGTGGAAAACCAGAAGCCTAGTCTTCAATCCTCCTTAATATTATCTTGAATTTAAAAACCTGATCCCATAATTACAAACTATCTAAAAATACAATGACTTTCAAATAATTGAAGTTGACAGGTGTTTTAACTTTTAAGTCAGGCATATTGAAAGCCGGTGCAACTTTATCGAATTTTTGTTGGTGTTGTTTTACAGACATAATCTGTCAATTTACAGATTAATACAGCTATCAACAATAATATAAATTAAGAGGGAATTCAGAGTCACAGTTCAGACAAAATTTTGCGAGATTAAAATCTGTTTCAAACTGTTTCTACTAAAGAAAAGGACAACATTCTAAATGGCAATGATGTTAACAATGCTTATGATTCTTCCACCAAAAAGCTATATATGATGTATGGCAGACTGTTTTATTTCCTGTGGATTTCTTTCCTTTCTTGTTAAAATTAGGGGGTTGGACTAGATTGTAAAGGCCCTTTGGCTTCCTTCTCATACTGGCAGGAACGTTGCTAGCAAAGGTCTAGAGGAGATATCCAAAGCTTTCCTCTGCCTTCTGGCGTCCAGGCGGAAAACCTGAAGGTGCCCCTACTCTGAGCAAATGAAAGTAGTCAGTTCACTTCCGGACAGGCCTCAAAGCCTTGTACAGAAGCCAGCACGGGAAAGCGCACGGCATGCTGGGATTTGAAGTCCTGTATGTCGGGTTGAGTTGGCATTCTGGGATATGTAGTCTCTGCATATTCGTTTGTGTAAATTCGCTCCCGGCTGAGGGGCTGAAGTGACAACACTGACGCCTCGGCGTCACATGACTCTAGGCCGGGGAGCCGGGAGATCGCACTGCGGCTCCGGCACTGGCGAATTCTCGTCCCCTCGCGGCCGTTGCCGAGGAGACGGCGCATGTCTTGCTGAGCGTTGCCCCCTCTGCAGTCCCCCCGCCCCTCTTCTCCCACCACAATGAGGTCCTAAGATGGCGGTGGTTGCGGCGGTTGGCCCCTGGTAGCTAATGTAGAGAAGGCGGCCATTGGGCTCTGGGCAGTCGGGGAACTTGTGGGCCTCCCAGCTGCGGTCTTCGCGGGAGAACCGCTGCGTATGGCGGCTCCGGGGGCCCAACCGCCACTCCGCCCTGGGCAGGAGGGGCAGCTTCGTTTACAGGTAAAGCGTGGGCGTCTGCGGCCCTTGGCAACAGCGGGCGCAGCCTCGGGCTGGAAGCGGGGCTGTGCGACGCTGGGTCCGGCCGAGCCGAGCCTGAGGCCGCGGGCCCTCCTCGCTGCGCGATTCCCTTCGCGGGGCGGAAGGTCCCCTCCCTCGGCGCGACTGACACCACCTCCCCGGTGAGCATCTGGGGAAGCGCCGGCGACCGCACCTTCTAGCTGCCCGGGCTGGTGTGGCCCCGGGGACCCCTCACGTCGCGGCCAGGAATGCCCCTTTTGGGCAGAGGGAGAGCGGCGACTGTCGTTGGAGAACAGGCCTGGTCAGCCGAGGCCGGGTGACCGCGCTCTCTCCCTCCCCACCCGCCGGATTCCATTCGGTGCAGAATCCTGGGTGGAGGGGGCGCCGAGGAGCCGCCGGGACGGGGAGAAGCCGCCCCGGGCCGAGCCCTCCAGTTTTTGCTCGGAGTCTGGCAGCAGAAGGGCGGGTAGGAGTGGCTTCTCCGGAGTGTTCATTTCCTCGCGCCCCGCACCCCTTCCACTGCCCCCTTCTACATCCCTCATTGCCGAGCCGGGAGCCGGGGCCGCCCGGCCCTGTGGGATTCGGGTAGCGCGCTCGCCCTGCGGAAACCGCAGCCAGGGCTGGGTGTTGGGGCGCCTGGCGGGGCCAGCTTTCCCCCGTGGCCCGCGCCTGTGCAGTTAGCCGGGTCTGAAAGTGGTTTTCTTGCCTGGCGGTTTTGCGATCTGTGTCCTGTGAACTGTGGGTAACGGATCGTGTTTTGGCGGGGGAAGAAGCGGGCTTTCTGGGTGCCCCTACCACACCCCCGCCTCATAACCACTGTCCAGGCCCCGCCTTCTAGTATTCTCTGGTTACCAGAGTGGGTGTTGTGCTTCGGGTGCACCTGCTTCTTTTCTTTCCCCATCTTCTTCCCATGGGGGCCACTGGACGCTGTTATACAGGATTTTGAAGTCGAAAGTACACCTTATAATGGGAGTGAAAAAAATGTATGACGTATCTAGCACTTTTTGAATCTTTGAGTAACCCTAGTTTTGGAATTGTTTGACAGGAAGCTAACGACTTAATCAAGAGAGTAAACTTTTACATGGATCATTAGATGGTAGTTGGGACTATTTTTCAGTATATTCCAAAGTAGATGACTTTGTTGTCTGGTGGCATCCTAGAGACTTGGGAGATTTATCATCTGTGTGTAATACATTGTTAAGGTAATTTGAGCTTTAAAAATTTATAAATTATATTTCTCTTGTTTTGTTATCCTAAATGTATAATTAGATAATTTAGTGTTTGTATTCTGAACTTCATAGTATGCGAATTTATTTTTTTAATAAGCAGACAGCAGTTTTGAACAATGGAATAGAAAAGTGGTTGAGAACTGAAAATTAAAAAAAAAACTTATTTCTCAACAGCTCATTTAACATCATTATGTATGTTAAGTTTCCTTTGTGTTATAGTTGAGAACACTTATGATGGGGCCTGCCAACCAAAAGCTGGTTTATGATTAAAGATCTCTGTGTAGTAAACATTCTGGGCTTACTGCTCTGCTGCTCTGCTTTTTGACATACCTTTTTAGTCTACAGTCATCCTTAGAGAAGAGCCATATCATTGCTGCCAGCTAAGTACTAGAATGATTTATGTGGTATTTTTTTGAAATTTCTTTTCACAGAGTTTCTTCATCTCATATGAGCTATTTGGATAGCCTCCTTCTAAATCCATTTAATCTCAAGTTACAGCCTTTCATATTCAGTGTATAAGTAAGAATGACCTTGAATTCTTGATACCCCTGCTTTCACCTTCCAAACCTAGGATTACAGATATGTGCCACCCAGACCTGTCAAGAAAGCCTATTTTCAAAATTGTTTAACATGCTCTTACTTTCTATAAAAGCAGATACTCAAGGTCCTGTCTCTTATGAGGACCTGAGGACCTGAAATGAGACTGTCATGAAGAAATACAAATATCTTGTTTATTTACATCTTAATTGCAATTATCAGTGTTTTTGTTTTTCTGGAAGACTAGCAAAATAGAATAGGAAAAATGAAACTTACAGAAAGTTGAATGTGAATACATCTGCATATTTAATATTAGGTGTTGGCCTTGTAGTTGGTATTTTTTACAAAAGGGAAACATTAGGGAAGATAGATAAGAGGAATGAAAATGCAAGATAACTGTTTTAACTCACACTAGAAGATTTTAATTTTTTTCAGTGGATTTGGCCGAGTGTAAAGGAACAGATGGATTTGAGATGGAAAATCTAGAAAGAGCATCACATTAGGGAATTCAGTATGAAGGTAGCAGGAGATGCATAACAATACATTCTGTTTACTAATTTGAGTCCCTCCAATATACTGTGAAATGACTAATATGTGGAGATTAGGCAAAACAAATTGAGCAAAACAAATAAGATGCATTACCTCATGATATAGTATGTATGTAATATAATATGCATTCATACCTTAACAGTAGGCAAGGTCATTGCCACTTTTTGACAGGGTTTCTAAGTATAAGCAAAGAAAGCAGGTAGTTGGTTTATCTAGAGTCAGTGGAATGAACACATGGGTGAGAGAGTCAAGGATTCTAGAATGCAAGGTATTTCTGTAATGGCTTTCTTGGGTTTAGGTTTGGGTAAGAATGTACAAGATTAAAAGATCAGGGAAAGAAAAATAATCAAGGGACTGGAAATATTCAGGAAATTTGAAAGCAGATATAACAGAAATAGGGCATTGACTTGGAATGAAAGAAACTAGGATCAGAGAGAGGAATTTTAAGTTTAAGACCTTGAACAGGTTACCAGTTCAGAGTGAAAAGGGTAGTGCAATAAAAGGGTGATAAAATGGACCTTGAATTGAGAACAAATTACAGAAAAATTGTTGCATTTGTTCTGTTCATAAAAGCTGAGAATGGAGAGTCAAACTATGAATCACTGTTATCAAGAAAAGAGACTGTGTTGGGTAGGATAGTACAAAATGGTGCCCACGGTAGGGAGATATTTTTGACGGATACTTTTTCAAAAGGGGAAAGGCTGAGCTTTAATTAAATAAGAATGGTTTGTAAATAGTGTCTTTTTCCCATTAGCCAGGAGAGTAGAAAGAGTAACATTTCCTTTAGAAGTAATTTGATAGAAATTGGTGCTTTTAGAAGGATTTGAGATTCTACTGAAGCTAAGAAGAGGGATGTTTGGGAGTGGATGGAGACTGTATAGGGAGTTAGTTTGTAATATTCTATGGGAAAGGTTTGATAGAAAGAGTTGGTACCAATAGGAAGAAAGAGATTTGAGGTTGATGATGATAGCCAGGCTGAATGATTTTTGCCTAGAAATGAATATGAAATTAATTATAAGGAAATGATAGATTTGGCATCTAGTTGTAGGAAGAATTTATTTATTGGGAGATTTGCCTTAGGATTCATACTTGCTCTTGTCGAAAGTGAGGATATGCTGAACAAATTTTGAAGTGTTAAAACATTCTACGTAAGTAACAATTAATTTTATCATAAAGAAATGATAGGGGCTGGCAAGATGGCTCAGCAGTTGAGTGTGTGCCACTCTTGTAGAGGACCCAAGTTTGGTTCCTAGCATTTACGTCAGGTTCACAACTATCAGTAACTCTAGCTCCAGGGGAGTCTGACATCTCTGGTCTCTGAGGGCATCTGCAGTCCCCAGTACAGACCCATATGCATATATGTAATCTAAAATAATAAAAATCAGTCTTTTTTTAAAAGAAATGATAATGTTTGAGGTCATAGAAATGTTTAGTGTAACTTAAAAATAGTGCATAATGTATACATATCAGAATGTCACATGGTACTCTATTAATATGTGCAATTTTTTTTTTAATCTGGATGTAGTGGCCCACATCTGTAATCCCAGCACTTGAAAAAATGTGTTAGGAGGATTACTGTGAGTTCAAGGCTAGCCTGGGCTACATAGTAAGTTCTAGGCCAGCCTGTGCTATTATGTAAGATCCTTTCTCAGAAAATGAATGCCTGCGAAGGTCAGAAGAGGGCGTCAGGTTCCCCTGGAACTGTAGTTATGAATGGTTGTTAGCCCCCATGTGGGTGCTGGGAGTCAAACCCAGGTCTTCTGCAGGAGCAGCCAGTGCTCTTAACCACGGAGTCATCTCTCCAGCTCAGAATTAAAAAATTTTAAAAGGTCATTGTACTGGCCAAATTATCTTTTTTTATCATAGGAGGAATTAAAGAGTTATTCCTCACATCTCCCCAGAAAGGCTTTTGTGAAGGCGTCAGAGAGAAGTTAAAGGGTCTGAGTGGAATGTAGGAAATTGCTTTCTGCTTAGTTTTTAAATCATTTTGGAATAAATTAAACTCCTCCACACCCCCAGTACACCTGTCCAACCTGGCACTTAGGGAGAGAATCTTTGGGAAAGGAAAAACTGGCTGTTGGAAATAAATTTGGGCCAAGACTAAAAGGAAAAGAGGGAATGTATACTTGAGGTCAAGTATGCAGGAGTGTCCTCTGCCTGAAAACATGTACCGGGATTTGAACTTGGAAGATTTGTAGCTTCTTCATGCCTAAAAGCGTCTTATACCTGAATTTGAACTTGGGAAGTTTGTACCTACTTTGTTGTAGGCAGTGGATTCCATACTCTAATTTTGTATTAAGTATGTGTTACATAAGGGACTGTTCCCCTAATGCCTGTTACAAAAGATTCTTGCTCACTTCCTTACAGAGTTGTTCATCAGACCATCTCCAGGTAAGGAGTATTTTGTGGTCTGTTTTAGGACTTAGGCCAATTTTTGTATGAGTGCTTTATTCCCCACCTCTACACACACACAGAGTTTAAAAATGTGCATTACTTGATAGATTTCCCTTCCTTTGGAATGTTTCCTCCAGGTCAAAGTTAATTGAAGTGAGTGCTGTTCAGCCCAACATTGCCAACTTTGGGAGATCATTGCTGGGTGGCTACTGCTCATTTTACGTGCCTGACTTTGTTCTTCAAGGGATTGGAAGTGATGACCGGCTCCGTCAGTGTCTGGTGTCAGATTTATCTCATGCTGTGCAGGTGAGTGACCTTCTCTGTTGCTGTTTTTTGTTTATTTGTTTGTTTGTTTTAACAGCAAACTCTTCCTACACCCAGCAGAACCCATATTTGCCTAGTATTATAATTTTCGTTAGCCTATAACCATATAGCACAGTCATTGTTCTTGGAATCTGTCACTTTATGTATGGCACCTGTGTCTTTGTACTTGGCACTGTGAAACAAGTATTGCATTCTAGGAATCTACCACATGGAAATCTGAAATATAGAAAATATGTATTCAAAGCAGCAAAACCTAGAAATATTCAAATCAGATTGTTTTCTTTATTTTTCAGATTTTTGTTTACATAGAGAGATATAGTTGCTTTTTCTGTGATGAACTTGTATCCTATAACTTTCCTGAACTCTTATTAATTCTATCTTTTTAATGTAGAATCCTTCAAGTTCTTACACACAGGTCATGTGTTCAGTGAACAAGATTACATCTTCCTTTTCAGTATTGATTATACTGGGTTAAACTTACACAGTGTGGCATGGAAGGTTATTGTCTTGTTCCCCATCCTAGGAGGAACAATATTAAGTTTTTCATGATTAAGGCTTTTTTCATTTTCTTTGTTTTTTAATGAGACCTAATCTTCAACCCTCGCTGATCTGGAACTCTGTAGACTTGCTTCTGGCTCCTGAGTGCTAGGATTAGAGGGGTACAACATTACATCCAGCTTTCTATTCTAAGTCCTTGATTTGTTGTTGTTACTTGTTGGTTGATTGGTTGGTTGCTTGGTTTTGTTTCTTCCTTACCACTTAAATATGAATGACTGTGGACTTTTGTCAACTGAGATGAATTGTTTTCCTAAACTGTTAATGACATGGGTTATGTTGATTGAATTTTAGAAGATAAACTAACTCTTGAATTCCTAGAGAAAAGTTCTATTTGGTTATGGTGTATAATTCCTTTTTTTTTACATTGCTAGATTTTATTTAATATTTTGTAATAGATTTTGATATCTGTATTCATGAAGGATATTCATATGTGGTTTACCTTGGTGCTTTTGGTCAGCTTTGGTATGAGGGTAATTAATAGTGGCATCATAGAATGAATTGGGAAGTACTCCCTACTCTATTTTCTAGAGCTGTTTCTAGAGGATTGTTACTAGCTCTTCTCTAGATAGACTTCACCATTTGCAGCTATCTCAGTCTGACCTTTATATATGAGAGATTGAGAGAAGGAAGGGAGGGAAAAAGAGAAGAAAGGAGGAGGGAGAGGTGAAAGGGGGGAGGGAAGGACGGAGGGGTCTGCCTGCATGAGCATGTGTATGTGCTGGTGCACAAACTTGTACATGTACATGCAGAGACCAAAGGAAGATGTCAGGTGTCAGTCAGTATTATATCACTCTCCACCATATCTACTTGAGACA
Source organism: Eospalax fontanierii (assembly GCA_035773235.1). Classification (NCBI taxonomy): domain Eukaryota; kingdom Metazoa; phylum Chordata; class Mammalia; order Rodentia; family Spalacidae; genus Eospalax; species Eospalax fontanierii. Next base: position 94,870 of record JAJHUQ010000057.1, on the reverse strand, counting down.
GGGTTTCCAACTACATCTGGAGCTTGCTGATTTTTGACTAGACTGGCTGATCATCCCATGTCTGTCCTGCAAAGCACTGAGGTTACAGGCACTTTTAACCATGCCTACCTTTTACATAGGTTCTGGGGATCCAGCCTCAGATTCTCATGAGAAATAGCAGGTACTGTTACTCAGTTATTTTCCCAGACCCTGAACCTAGCCTTCTTAAAATGAGAATATTTTAGGGCCGCAGATTCATTTTAGTAATAGAACGTGTACTTAGCATACATAGTTCTAGATTCAATCACTAGAACCAACATATAAAAACAAGGCTATTTTAAATTGCTAACTCAAGACATTTACGTTTTATGCATCTATTTAGATTTTTTCCTTCTTTTCTGAGTCAGTTTTGATAATTTTTATTTTTCCTTTGCATGTGTGGGTGCACCTGTATGCATAGGGGGCACTTGCGTGGATGGAGACTAGAGGTCAGCATGGGGTGTCTTCCTCTATCCTTTTCCGCTTTATTTTTGGAGACAAGATTTCTCACTGAACCCAAATTCATCAGTTTGGCTAGACTGGCCAATGAGCTCTTAGGGATGGATATGCCTGCCTCCTCCCCAGTACTATGATTTTAGACGTACACTGCTGCACCCAGATTTTTACGTGGTGCTGGAGATCTGAACTCAGGTCCTTATGGACACAGCAACAAACACTTTACTCACTAAACTATTTCCTCTGCCCCAATTTTTTGTTTTCTAGGAACATGCCTTATTGCTTAATTTAAATGATCTAACTTACTCGGATTTAAATTACTAATGATATATATTTATAATTCTCTTAACTTTTGTAAGCTTGACGGTAATATCCCCTCTTTTGTGAATTTTCTTTTTTGTCTTTTCCCGTTCTCCGAAGGTAAAATTATTTCTAAAGACTTCTTTATGGGTTGACACAAATTGTAGCCTTCTTTTTTTTAAAACCCATTTCAAAGGTCAGCATGCCTTGCTATTGGTCAGATTGTCCCACTTTGTAGATAAAATGCTAATGGGATATAATCAAAGCCATTTGTTTATATTTTGCAAGACTTTTTATATTTAACAGGAGAACTGAATCATTGAGACAGGCTTTCAACCCACAAAGTCTAATATATTTTCATTGTTTCTCTTTAGAGAAAATTTTACCAATTTCCATCTCTGTAAAGATTAATCTGTTCATTTGTACTTCAAAGGAAGTACTTTTGTTTCCATTAGTTTTTCTCTAGTTTTGATTTCTGTCATTGATTTCTGCCACAATCCTGTTCTAGTTTATCTTGAATTATCTTGAATTTCTTTCACGTAACAGTGAGAAGTATACTGTTAAATTTCTAAATATTTATTTCTTAAATTTATTTTATTGTTGATTTGTAATTTCCATTGTGATCAAAGAACTGTTTTGTGATTTTAACATGTGATCTATTCTGGAGAATGTTCATGTATTCTTGAAAAGAATATATTCTGCTGTTGATGGGTAAAGTGTATTTTTAGGTAATATGTGATTTGATCACCTTCAAATCGTTGTCTTTGCTGGTTTTCTGTCTAGTCCTGTAAATTGACAATATTGCTGTGTTCAGCTGTTGTTTTGTCAAGTTTTCTATTTCTCCCTTCAATGACCTTGACCACTTTTTTTGTTTTGTTCTGTTTGCTTTTTTGAAACAAGACCTCACTATATCCCAGGCTGGTCATGAACTTGCAGTGATCCTTTTGTCTTTGCCTCTCCAGTGCTGGGATTACAGTTGTCCACCAGTAATGCCTGGCTCTGTCACTTTGTTTCTTAAATAACAGAATCTCTTGCTCGCTTTTTTTTAACAAAGCTAAAAAAGAAGCAGAGGTAACCAACTGGCAACTCATGGGTGAGAAAGTATGGCTCCAGGATCAAAACAATCACTTCATTGTTGGTTAAAAAAAAAAAAAAAGAGTCAAACCTTGTGTTTCTATACCAATTTATGAATACTTTTAAATGTTGATGTTTTATTGTATAATAGGGAAATATGACAAATTCTAGATAAAATTAAAGTTTGTGAGGAAAGCATCAAAATCTATCTACTTCATATTTAGAGGCCATTAACTCCATCTCTTAATATCAATGAGCTATCCATTTATTGACCTAGTATCCTTCATAGAGGCAGTGCTACAAAGATGAAAATGATTTTTTTGGATGAAGTTATTTACTGAGTAGTGATGAAAGTGATACCAAATATATGAGTAAATGTAGCACCAGGATGTGCTATAGAAAATTTATAACTGTTGGTGTTGTCCTTAGGGCTGCAGGAACCATTTCTATTGCTGGGCAGGGCCAGTGCTCTCACTTATCCAACCTGACACAGTGTGGGTGTATTACTTTTCTGTTGCTGTGATAATCAAACATTGTGACCAAGGCAACTTACAGAAGGAAGAGTTTATTTGAGCTTATGGTTCAGAGGGTTGGAGTCCATAATGGTGGGGAAGGCATGGTGGCAGAGGTGGCCAGAAGAGAAAACTGAATGATAACATCTTCAAGTAGGCACAGGAAGTAGAGAGAGACAGGAAATCTGGCAAGGCAGAACTCTCTAAGCCCAGCACGGCCACATCTAAAACCTCCCAAAACAGCACCACCAACTGGGAACAGAATGTTGAAATACTTAGAACCTATGGGGGACATTCTCATTCATACCACCACAGTAGGGCTCAGTGATTTTTTAGTTATTTGATTAAGGAATCACACAGAACCTAGAACCTCCTAATACACTCCTTGATGTCTTTAAAGATGTTCTATCTTGCTCACTTGGTCTCTTTTTTTTTCCTCTAAGTTTTTCATTTTATTTACTTATGCATTTATTTGTGTAAGTACATACATATGTCACAGCATGGTATGGAGGTCACACAACTTGTAGGTTCCAGGGATCTAACTCAGGTCTTCAGACTTGATGTCAAGTGTCTTCACCCTCTGGGCCATCTTGCTGGCCTTGCTAGTCTTTTTTATTCGTCCATCTCTACCCAGAATCCTTTGGTGTTCTCCGATAACCTAGCATAGGAAAGGGCTGCTACCGTCTTGCTGAGAATACACAACTTTATAGTTTTAAAGATTTCTACCTGCTAATTATCATAGGAATACCAGTGATCATAAGAGCAGCATTTAGGATTCATCACAGGAAGACACTTAGAGTATATGTGTTATCACTACTGTGTTTCAGATGCCAGTCAGAGAAATTTTAAGTTAGGACTCTAGGAAAGGTGAAGCTATATAGTTCAGTCCTGATCTGCCTATTCTTAAGCTGTATTATTAGTCTGCTGTACCATGGTGTTTCTAAAACAAATGAGAAATATTGACATAAATAGCAAAGTGTTACTACAAAGTTTCAGGACTTTTGTATTAGTGGTCCTAGATCATGTTATCCTTTGATTCTTTCTACTACAGTAAAAAAGAGACACAGTGTATCTTTTAATAACTGGGTTTCTAGTCTTTCCCTGTTAAATATTTTCATCTAATTATGTAAGTATATTTTATGATCAAAACAATATTACAGAAAATTTTGAAAAATGAAATTAAAATAGCCTAATATCACCAATAGTAGTATTATGTGATTTTAGTCTTTGCATACTTATAAGTGATCATTAACATTTTTTTTGAGAGAGTACATCAATATGTAGACAAAATTGCCTTTGAACTCACAGAGATCCACCCACCTCTGCCTCTGCCCGCCTCTCTCTGTCCCCTCTGCCCCTGCCTTCACCTCCTTAGTGCTGGAATCAAAGGCGTCTATCACCATGCCCTCCTATCTTTGCATTTAATATGAACATTATTTTCATGTGTCCTCATGGAATAACATGCTACATGAACAATAGAGATAGCACTGTCTGTGTTTCTGTGGTGTGTGTGTGTGTTTATGGGAGTGTGTGTGCGTATAAATGCATACATGGGTGTGGTGGTGCACACCTTTAATCCCAGCACTTGGGTAGAGGCAGGGCTACAGGGAAATCCCATCTCAAAAATGAATGAATGAATGAAGATGTGCATGCCTATAGAGGCCAGAGGTCAGTTTCAGGTGTTTCCCTCAAACCATCTTTTCTTTTTAAGACAAGACCTCTCACTGAACCTGAGGATTTCCTCTCCCTAGTTTCTTAGCACCAGTGTGTGCTGCTACATCCAGATGTTACATAACTGCTGGGGATCTGGACTTCGGGTCCTCAGTAGGGGAAATGTCTTACTTTTCTTCCCATCTTCTAAGAAAATGCAATTTTAAACTACCAAATCAGTATATTGGAATATACAGAAAGCCAAGCATAAAATTTTCTGATTCTACTATATAGTAGCAACTTGCAATATTTCAGTTTGTAATTTGAAAACCTAGGTATCAGGTGACTTCTTTCAAAACCCAGACTTAGCCATTTATTACCTGCATATTCCATGGAATAATAGTTAAAACAATAAAGTCTCTGTCTCCTTGACTATAATGAAAGTGGCAATGTTTGTATATTAGGTATCACCATGTTTTGTATTAACTTTATTTTATTTGTTATTTTTATTTTATGTGTATAAGTGTATATTGCCTGCATTATGGAGCAGTGCCCATGGAAGTGAGAAGAGGGTGTTGTATTCACCGGGAACTGAAGTTATAGTCAGTTGTTAACCACCAAGTGGGTGCTGGGATCCAAACCTGGGTCCTCTGCAAGAGCAGCCTGAGCCACCTCTCCAGCCCTGATTTCTTTATATCACTAGTGTAACTGTAAGCATTCTTTTCTTTACTGTTACCATTGATGGGAATATAGCTGAGTGAAAAGAGTATGTCCTCATGATGCATGAGGCCTGACTTCAGTCTTGGGTACCACACAGAAGACAAAACATGTATTAGGACATTTCATACTGTAATTCCTTAAATGAAAACAAGTAATTTCAGAATGAGTGGTACTACCTCTACCTCATCCCCACTCATCTTTAAACATCTTTTGAATTATTTGATCCAAGTTATTTCTTAATTTCAAATTTGTAATTTGAGTTATATTGTTTTGGCAAGCTATAGATAGGGAACCTTTTGTTCTTATAAAAACATAGATTTGAAGACTTTGGTTTGCAGATGGAGGCTTTTTACAAAATTTTGTACTTGGTCATATGCAGAGAGGTGGGTGAGGTGCCCAACCCAAAGTGACACATTTACAGCCCAGCCTCAGCACCCAAGATCTGAGAACATTATGGAAGAGAGGGTGGAAAGAATGTAAGAGCCAGAGGCACAAGGCTCCAGCTGCTAGTTAATGCATTCTAGACATGATAAGGAAGCTGCACCCATGAACTCTCCACAATATGGTATTCTAATAGGATCTGCATAATGACAGAATCATTTTGATTTGAAAGGAAAAAGACAACAGAGGTAGAGGAGAAGCTAATTATGCAGGGTGTAGCCTATGGAGTTGAGGTCAGTAGGAAGAATAGGTAGGGTGGTTTGGGGAACTGGAAAGAGTTGGGGAGGAGTTTTGAAATGCCTCACAATGACTCATTGGGAAAGTAACATTTGGGCAAAGGCTAGAAGGACATAGGCGGCAGCCTGGAAGAGATGGCCATTGAGAAAGTCCAAGGCTGGTGGAGCAAGAAATAAGGAGGTTAGTGGGATAGATTAGAGTTTGTTTGCCTGGAAGCCACTGTGAGAACTGGGCTTTGACTTGGGGTCATTCAGGAACCTTTTGGGAATTTGGGAGAGGAAAAATACGTCTCAATTTAGCTTCCCAGGTTGTCCCACTTTCTTTTCCTGTTGCTCTGATAAAACATCCTAACAACTTAAGGGAAAAAAGGTTTATTCTGGCTCACAGGTCAAGAATATAGTCCATCATGACAGGGACGTCAAGGCAGCAGGAGCTTGAAGCAGCTGGTCACATTGCATTTATAATCAGAAAGCAAAGAGTGATGAATACATACTTATATTCAGTTCCCTTTTTCCAATTACACAGCAGAGGATCTTAGTAAGGGAATGATGCCACCCACAGTGGGTGAATTTTATCTCAGTTAACAAATCAAGATAATTGCCACAGGCAAGCCCAGAGGCCCACCTCCTAGGTGATTCTAGATTCTGTCTAGTTAAAAGTGGACAGTAACCATCACACAGGTTCTTCCTCATTGATATCTGTTTGCCTCATACCTGGGAACTACCCAGCCTCAATTGATGATGAACAAAACTTCAGTGGCATAGCAGAGTGTGGAGACACTGAAGCCCTCTGGAATTATCTGCTGAGAAGCACAGAGTGCTCATTTAAGATATCTTGGAGATAGAAGGCTGTCCTTGTTAACTCAAGGATGTTATGTGGTCCATGGTCTTTAACAAATAAGCAAAATTTTTATATATATTTTGAGACAGGGTCTCACTATGTAGCCCTGGCTGACCTGGAACTTGTTATGTAGACCAGACTGACCTTGAACTCATAGAGATACATATGCTTCTGCCTCCAGAATGCTGGGCTTAAAGGCGTGCACCATCATGCGTGGCTATAATTGCTTATTGAAATGTTTGAATGCTGTTCTAAGCAATAGTGAGACAGGCTAACAGGAGATTTGTGTCTTCTGGAGGGAGCCTGCTGCTCTGCTGCTTTCTGGCTGTGGGAAAGCTGGACAAGGAAACCAGGCCACATTCAGTGCTCATGTCTGTTACTGTTGCTCAGGTTCAGAGGTGATCTCATACTAAGGGAAGTGAGTTATGAAATGTGGAGGTTACCAAAGCCATGCTATTCTGGGCATACTCTATGATCTAGAGGTAAGGGGAATCCAGTAAGCAGCAGCACAGGGTTTACTGAACTGAGGTTTCCCAAGGGGTGAGGAATAGACTCGGCCTAAGCGGGATATGGGCCTTTCTGTCTGGCTTTCTAGTAACATCTCCTCTCACCTGTGTAGAAACATGCTGAGGAGATCACCAAGATGTGGAACGACTTTGAAAGGCAAGTTTGAGGTCAGTTTCTCAAATGTATACTGTATAGATTGGTTTCAGGGACCCCCGTCCCCTCAGAGCTTGGTAACTCAGGGCATATAAGCCACAATGAAACAGCTAGCACATACAGTACCCTTGGAGGTCAGAGAAAGGTGTCAGGTCCCCTGGAACTAGTTACGAATGGGTGCTAGCCACCACGTAGGTGCTGGGAATTGAGCCTGGGTCTTTTGCAAGAACACCCAGTACTCTTAAACACTGAGCCATCTCTCCAGCTCCCTATCTCCCTATGTTTTTGTTGGTTTGTTTGTTTGTTTTAAAGGGTCTTCCTGTAGTCCTAGCTTACCTGGAGCTCACTGTGTAAACCAGGTTGGTCTCGATCTCACAGAGATCCATCTGCCTCAGCCTCCCCTGGGATTAAAGGTGTGCACCACCATGCCTGGCACTATGTGTTCCATCTTTTCTTGTAGCCCAGAGTACCTATTTTTCTAAGATGTTATATATGTTACTGTCTTTCAGAAATTGAAGCCAAGTATGATAAGAAGATGAAGATGCTGAGAGATGAACTTGACCTGCGGAGGAAGACTGAGATCCATGAAGTGGAGGAGAGGAAGAATGGCCAGATCAATACACTGATGCAGCGTCATGAGGAGGCCTTCTCTGATATCAAGAACTACTACAATGATATTACACTCAATAACCTGGCTCTCATCAATTCCCTCAAGGTACTGATGCAGACCCACCAGACCTTCTTTTCTATAAGAATATTGGACAGTGCCCCTTGTTAGCCTTACCTTAAATTTGTAAGTTATGTAAGTTATCCACAGTGTAAGTGAAAATCATCTGAGTATTTACCTAACTGTAGTGTAGGGGGAAGGAATAACTTAAAAGGTGTTCTGACATGTACATGCCTAGGCAGAGCTACAGTAGACACCACATACTGGCTGAAGTGCGACCAAAGCTGGCGTTTGTTATCATCCCCAGGTGCTGACACTGGCTGGGTTTCAAGCAAAATGTATTCTCTTAGTTGGATGCAATTAGTAATCTTACATAATTCAGAATAGGTCAATACTACAAAAAATACTGTTTATATGTAAAACAAGACTAGGTCCTCAGCATGCATGTGACTGGCAAGATATGTTTTTAATTAGGACATCCAGAGTTGGATATGGTGGCACAAACCTCCAGTACTTAGGAGGTAAAAGTAGAAGGATCTCAAGTTCTAAGCCAGCCTGATCTATATAATGAGACCTTGTTTCAAAAACAAACAAACAGAACCCAGAGAAAAGGTGCTGGCAAGATGTCTCAGTAGATAATAGTGCTTTCCATGCAAGCCTGATGACCTGAATTTGATCCCTAGAACCCATGATGGAAGGAGAGAACTAACCCTAAAGTTGTCCTCCTTACCTCTAAATGTACGCTGTGGTACGGGCACTCACACTCACATACAGGTATTACGCACAAACATAGACACACAAATAGGTAGGTAGGTAGGTATGTAAGCATATGGATGGATGGATAGATAGATAGCTGATAGATAGATAGATAGATAGATGATGGATAACATAAACAATAAATAGAAGAACACATCCAGCCACTGCCCTCTAGGCTGACCCCTTGCTGCATCTGCTAACAGGAACAGATGGAGGACATGCGGAAGAAAGAAGAGCACCTGGAGAAGGAGATGGCAGAAGTGTCTTTACAGAACAGGCTCCTGGCAGATCCTCTGCAGAAGGCAAAGGATGAGATGAATGAGATGCAGAGGAGACTTGCAAACTATGAAAGGGACAAGCAAATCCTAGTTGTGAGTTTCCTAATGAATTTTTCTCCTTCCTTGGCACATACGTTGCTGGGCTCAGGAGAAAAGCATGTGGGGAATGTCTTGTGAGGCTCCATGTGAGCAGGGCTCATCCCGTAGGGCAGAATTGGAGACATGGTGATGCTGTACCCTCTCTTTCTTTGACTCATTTAAAATTTTTTAATTTATTTTTTTCCTTTCATGTATTGTGCTATGTTCATGGAGGTCAGAAGAAGGTATCAGATTCCCTGGAACTTAGTTATGGATGGTTGTTAGCTGCCATCTGGGTGCTGAGAAATGAACTTGGGTCCTCTGCAAGAACAGTCAGTGCTCTTAACCACAGAGCTACCTTTCTAGCCCCTCCTTTTACTCATTTGGGTTATAAAGTAGGCAGTTGCTGCTGTAGACCAGACTAATTTTCCACACATCATACTCATGGTTTGCATGGGGCTCAGCTGCTGGAGTCTTCTATCCTGTTGTCCCTGGCCTGGGTTTTTTTTCTAGCCTTGTTGTCCAGGAGCCTGTGGTATGTGAGTGCCTGTGAATTTTAAGTACTTTCTGTCCCATAATCCTTAATTTCTCCCCAGTGCACAAAAGCACGTTTGAAGGTTACTGAGAAAGAGCTGAAAGACCTGCACTTGGGAACATGAGGTGCTGGAGCAGAGGTTCATGAAAGTGAGCAGGTGTGGATGCCGTGGCTGGTTTCTGGGTTTGGTCTACCTGTTGCTCACTCTGTACATCCTTTTTGTTTGTTTGGTGATAGGGTCTCACTGTGTTGCTCTGCCTTGTCTTGAACTCCTAGGCTCAAGTATCCTCCTACTTTAACCTCCCAAGAAGCTGGGACTAGAGGCATGTATTGCATGCATCTTTTTTTTTTTTTTTTTTTTTTTTTTTTTTTTTTTATCTTTTTGAGACAAGGTCTCCCTTTAGCCACAGCTGGCCTAGAACTCATTATGTAGACCAGGCTTGCCTTTATCTCATACAGACCTGCCTGCCTCTGTCTCTGCCTCCTGTGTGCTGAGATTAAAGGCATATACCACCAGGCCCAGCTGCTCGCAACTCTTACAAGGCAAAAATCTGTGGTATGTTTTATACAAAGCCAAGTGTCATGAGGACCAGGCTCCCTGATGGGGTATGGTCCTTCTGTCTCTTCAGAAGCTGGCCTTTCAACATGTGGAGGAGGCTTGACCCCTGCAATTTCATCTGTGTATGTACATTTTGAGTATTAAGCTTTTGCCTACTCATTTTAAAGAAGCCATGGAATACACCAGGTGTGGTGCACACCTATAATCCCGTCTATATAGTTTGAGGCCAGCCTGGGCTATATGAGGAGAACCTGTCTCAACATATATTTGTGATTTTAAAAAACAAAACAAAACAAAACATCCTTTAACCTTGCATCCCAGAGGCCATTTGGTGTGACTTTGTCGTATTCCCTAAACATGTAAAAATACTTATTACTGTTTGGAAGAAAATAAGACTATGCTACACTGTGACTTTTCATGCACAGTGTACTCTTGAACAGCACTCAAGGTAGAATGTACGTGGTTTCACATCCTTTCCATCTGTTATGGACTACCACAGATCTACTAATTCCGTGTTCAGCAGGCATGTAGTGTTGGTGCCTTGGGCCTCTAGAGTTTGCTGAGAAGGTCCATTTCTGCTCTTCCTCCTCTTCATTAATGGGGGCGTCAATCCCAGAGGGTGGAGGAAGGGGACCGTGTCAAACGTAGTGGGATTAATTGGCAACACCTTACAACCTGCTTTTATGCTGTCCTTTATAGACGGACAGTGGAAAATCTCAGCAAGTCACATCCTGTGAGCTCCCCAGTCCTCTTGAAAGTGAATCTAGATCTGACATTCAGATGGACTGTTCCAGAGAAACATGCTCTGGGAAAGAGAAGGACAATTCCATTATTGGTCTGTATTCATGAATTCACAGTTGAAATTCTCAGACCATGTGTGCCAGTAAAAGCCCTGAGGCTCTGAGGTGCAGGGTTGTTGCCAGACCTTTGAAAATGCTGGAGCAGGGAGGGCCATCAGCAAGAGACAGAGGAGGGTCATGCTCCTCTACCACTCAGGAATTCTCATAAATGCATTTTAGGCTGAGATCTTTGATGTTTTACAGTGAGAGTTAAAAGGTAGAAGAGTAGGAGATGGAAAGGTATTTCTTACTAGTAGTTGACAGGCAGTTACTTCAAATTTGTTCTGGGCCTGCCCTAGCTCTCACATGGGGTGATTAGAGATATGGAGATATGTTTCACCTGGGTCCATGGGCCCATGGACCTAACTTGGCAAGGCTGGCCCTGACCCACCTGTGGAGTGGCTTTTCCAACTCTTAGTAGGACATCTTTCTGCTGCTTTCTGAGAGGATCAATAACACTAATTTTCCCTTCTTGCCTTCCACTGTATGCACAACTGCCTACTTTTCACAGAGAATGTGCCTACTGTTCACAGAGGGTAGGATGCAGACAGTGTAGACAGCACAGGCCTATGTGCTGTGTGTGGCAATAGTAAAAGTGATCTTTCTACAGAAGTAACATATTTAATGCTGGGTGGGAAGTATCTTTTCCCCAGTGAGCTATACCCAGGTCAATGGTCACTTGCCCACTGTAGCCTCATCACCTCCAGGTGCAGCAGGAGAGGGATGAGCTCTACAAGAAGTTCACAGCAGCCATCCAGGAGGTTCAGCAGAAGACAGGCTTCAAGAACTTGGTATTGGAGCGAAAGCTGCAGGCACTGAATGCTGCTATGGAGAAGAGGGAGGTGCAGTTCAACGAGGTGTTGGCGGCCTCCAACCTGGATCCTGCAGCACTAACGCTTGTGTCCCGCAAGCTTGAGGTAGGCCTTGATGGCCTTCTGAGGAGGGCCTGCTGGTGCCTACACTCCTGCCACAGCCACAGCATGTGACCTTGATTCCCATGGTGGGACCCTTAGTCCTGTGTTTTGCCTTCTCACAAAAGAAGATCCCTTAGTTAACTGTAGGACAGGAGCTGCTGTGGTGTCTGTAGCTGAGAACAGGGCATGAGCTACAAACCTGTATGACTTGGGATTTCCTTTTCCTGGTTTTGCCATCTCTCTTGGAGTGTCTTAGTCCCTAACTAACCCTATCTCTTATCTTCTGACCATGCTGTTCCAGTTTTGCAGTGACTCACAATGTGCCAGGCTTTGGTCACTGCTTGGGACTGCTTGTGAGGGAAAGGTACTCTGGATTCAGTGGATCTAAGTTCCTCTGTTACTTGAGTCAGGGGATGGCCCTGCCTCTGTGAAGCCCCCAGGACACCAGTTTAGGACATTGACAGTGACAATGAGGAAAGTTGGGCTATGGGGCCAAGGGGAACTAACCTAGTCCTTGCTGTGTTTTGGGCTCCCGAGGAGTACGTTCTGAGTAGAGCCCAGAACACCAGTCATTCATGTGGAACTGCTCTGCTAGGACCATCCTGGGTATGGGTAGGGATAGTGGTAAATAAAACAGATGTCATCTCATCTCCCATGGGCCAGCTGGGGACAGTAGATACTCTGTCACCTGAAAAGTCAGGAGGCTGACGTGTGTGAGAGAATGTCACAGCCTACCTGCCAACTGCTTGTTAAGCTTCTAGCAGTGAACCAGGTCTCTCTGCTCCTTCTGCTTCGCTGGGGAACAGAAGGTACAGGTAACAGAAAATAAGGGACTTTCTGACTGACACATCAGCTGTCTGATGTTACTAATGGCTGCCAGAATGTGGCTAATCCCAAGTAGTCCTGGTGAATCTTACCTAGGGTCCCTTGGAAACAGGCATGGTATTGTACTCTCAAACATGCTGCTGCTTCTGGAATGGGAATAGGTGTACCTGAAGCCACAACAGGCCCAGTGAGGGGAGGCCATTTCATCTCAGGGCAGGAGGTTACCTGGCTGCTCTGCTGCTAGTGCTATGCTTTCAGCAGAGTGGCAGATATATAGCTGCCAATGGGAGTTAGATAGCATCATACAAGTTTGCTGAACTTCAGTGCCACTTGCTTACGATAGACTTAAGGCTCAGAGGGTTCACTCTATTTAAAGTATTCATTTCTGTTTGTCCCACTGCCTGTCTAGCATCTTTATCTAAGGCATGGATCATTAAGCACTGCAGGGAGCCCTTTGTTAAGCCACCCTGGAGGTCACCAAAGTATTGGGTGATGCAGACCGAGAGTGACTACAAAGACTCGACAGTTGCATTCATGAGTTTAGTGACAACAGGAAACAAAAGGGTCTGCATACAGAAAGTGGGTCTACCCACTATGAGGAGGTGGGTAGAACTGGTAAAGGTGAGAGGAGCAGAAAGTCCAAGTGTTGTCAAGAGGCTTACTTGAGAGGACTTGTCCCTGACTGAAGAGTGTTCAGGAAGGTCCAAGATGACATGCACACTCCTTGGCAAATAGGTGTTCATTCACAGGATGGTAGTGGGTCCTGGTCTAGTGGGTAGTGGTGTTTAAGGGACCCTGGTTCCCTGGTAGACAAATTTTTAGGCCTTAGTTGGTACCACTGTCCAAGGAGGGGCCTTGTTGGACTTGGCAGAAGTGGGGTCCTGAGGCTCATCTCTAATTGCTTATTGCCCTGTCTCAGGGCAGGAGTAGTCATCTGGAGCATATGTAGGTGAGGAATGAGATCCCGTAATTGGAAAGTGGAGGGATCTGCTTATCTGGGAAAGAAAGAACTAGTTCTCAGAGTTAGGCAAGACTCTGTGCTGTGAAGTAACTGAGGTGGGAGTGTTAGGACTCAGCTGTAGACACAGTGGTTAGGGTGCGTTTGGCTCTAAATGTGGGTCAGGCCTGTTGATAAGAACTTTTCATGGAAGTGACAAGGTGATAGTGTTCTTATGCTCCCTCCCCCACACTGCTTTCAGGCTTGGGAAGAGTTTGAGGGGCTTCTCTGGGCTTTGGCCAGTTGGCAGTATAGATGACTCTAAACCAGACCAGGTCTGGTTTTTAGTAGGGTGCCCATAGCTCCCCTCAAATTGGAGCCCTAGCTCATTTATATCATGTGGGACTCATCCTAGGTACATCTCTGTTTTTTCTTTAAAAACTTTTGGGGGCTGGGGAGATGACTCAGTGGGTAAAGACCTTTCTGCGTGAATATGAGGACTTAAGTTTGTAACCCCAGCATCTGGATGAAAAACTTGGCATGGTGACATGTGTATCTATAATCCTAGCACTGGGAAATCGAGACAGGAGGCTCGTGGAGGCTTGCTCGCCAGCCAGTTATAGCTAATTGTTGAGCTCTAGGTAGAAGGGTGTGTGTGTGTGTGTGTGTGTGTGTGTGTGTGTGTCTGGACAGGTGGCTCAGCAGTTGAAAGTACTTCTCTTCCAGAGGCCCTGGGTTCAATTCTCAGCACCCAAATGATGGCTAACATCCATCCTTAACTCTACTTTCAGGGGATCTGATGCCCTCTTTTGGCCTCTGTGGGCACCGGGCACACACATGGTACACTTAGATACATGCAGGTAAAACACTCGTACACTCATACATAAAATAAAAATAAAATTTTAAGAAAAAAATTACACGGAGAGCAATAGAGGATGAGACCCAATGTCAACCTGTGGCCTACATATGCACATGCATGTACCAGTACATGTGCACAGACACATACCTCTGTCTCTCACACACAGACACATACACACATTTTCTTTCTGTCACTCACACATGCACACCCACTCTCTCACTCATACACATTCTCTCTCTGTCACACACACATGCATACCCATTCTCACACACATTCTGTCACGCACACATGTACGCCCATTCTCATTCTCACTCACATTCTTTCTCTCTATCGCACTCACATGTTTTCTCTCTCTCTGTTAAACATACACTCTCTGCTGCTTTGTCTTGGTGATCTGAGCTTCATCCTAGGTGTGCAGTACAAGGACACACCTGCTGTCCCATTCTTGCTATTTTTGCTTATCCTTTTGGTACCTTTTCTGCTGGCAGATCTGTATGGATGCATACATGGATTGAGGTTGAGTCAGACTGCTCTTCTCTGGGCCTCTCAGACCCTGAGGGGCCCCTAGACTACTGCCCACACTGTTTGCTTCTACCAGAGGACAAATGTCAAAGTATCCCTCTCTCTCCTTAGGATGTTCTGGAATCAAAGAATACCACCATCAAGGACTTACAGTATGAGCTGGCCCGAGTCTGCAAGGTATGGCTGTCTTTCTACTCCCAGGCCTCACCTTCTCCTTCAGGCCCTACCTTTCCCTACAGGGGTCTTCTTCATTTGGACTGTGCCCTTGTACTCAACTTCAGCTTGTGTACATTATAAACGAAAGGTCTCTGAGAACCTCACCCATTTCTCCTGTAATTCCCATATGGTGGGCAGACACAACCCTAGGGCCTGTCCTGGCATTGCTTATAGGCCTGCCCAGTGCATAGTTAAGACTCTGCCTCCAGTTGTATTCTACTCTGTCTCTCTTGCTTTTACCTTACTTTGCTCACCTATCCTCTGGGGAAGTTAGGCCTCTCTGATCTTCCAAAATAATGCCCACGGCCTTCAGCATGGGACAATTAGGCTCTTCAGTTTTTCTGGCCCCTCTGTGAATCTAATGAAGTTCCACATCTTACATGAAGAATGTGTGTATTAACAAACTCTGCCCTATGTACCTAAGAGAGGTCTGGGCTGTACACCCAAGTGTCCCTAATTGGGCCACTTTGTCTGCACTGTGCCCATTGTCTGGTCAAGAATTTGCAAAGAACAGCTGCCTCATAAGTCACAACTGTATTTTTGTAGAATGGGTATTGCATCTCTGTTATGTGGTTTGGGGACATATCCAGACATTCCTGTCATTCTGTTTGATTTATTCACTTACTTAACATTCTGGATACAGGTAAAAGTGCCTGTTACTGGTTCTCAGGCTCCATCCTGCCCAAACTGCCTTGGCTTCTCAGCCCTTTCTACACTAGAGGCCAAACTCCAGCTTTTGCCATTATACTTTTCTGTCAGATGACACTGAGCAAAATCAGGCCCATCTGTTGTGTGTACAGTTCTTGAGGAGTGAGGATATCCTTGTCTTTGATCTGATCTGAGTGTCTGAACCTGAGAAGTGTAAGAACCAGAACTCAGCCTCTCAGTTCTCCCTGTTTACCCTTTACTCTCGATTCCAAACCTTTGTTCTTTTCTGAACCACAGTGAGGATAATGAACCCTGGGATCATTTGCTGTGGATCAAACCAGGCTCCAAGCATTTATCATATCTATTAATTAATCAACAGCTGCATTCCCAGCACTTGGGAATCTGAAGCAGGAGGAACATGATTCAAGGGCAGCCTAGGCTGTCTCAAACAACTGAACAAAGCAGTTCATCAAATCTTTACAACCACCCAGTTAAATTTGCCCTTTTAAAAATGTGCATTTTGGGCCAAGTGTGGCAACACATGAATTAGACCTTTAATTCCAGTACTCAGAAGGCAGAGCCAGGTGGATATCTGTGAATCAGAAGCTAGTTTGGTCTACATATCAAGCTGTAGGTCAGTCAGCTACATAGTGAGATCCTGCCTCAAAAAAAAGCAGAAAAATACATTTTGGGGGCTGGAGAGGCCCCAGTAGTTAAGAGGACTTGAAGATCTTGCAGAGGACTGGAGTTTGGTTCTTAAGCCTCCTTGTCAGGCAGCTTACAGCCACCTTTTAAGTTCAGCTCCCAGGGATTCAGCACCCTCCTTTGACCTCTGTGGGTACCTGAATCCATTTTCATATCCCCTCACATGTATCAGCATACATATACAGACTTTAAAAACACAAAAAATCAAGGTATAACTTTTGAACTGAGTATGGTAACACATGTGTTTAATTAAACACATTAAACAAATTAACTATAAAGGAGAGCGCCAAATCATAACTGATAATGTGGACATCAATAACTACCTTTCTGTGAGTATATTTATGAATGTTTTGTGGGTCTTAATTTTCATGTACAGTGTCTTTAATTTATGTTTGTTTTTGGTCGTCTTTTATGTAAAAGACTAGGTCAGATAAACATTTATATAATTTTTTAAATACCTTTGATTGGATTATTTAAAAATCCTTTTATCTATGAGAAATTCGCTTTGGTTTCTAGTTTAAATAAGTAGCCAACATAAGTTTTTGCAGTAGTTTTTAGATGTATTTCTGTATTTCCTTGCCTTTATGTCCTCTGAATGGGATAGATTAAGAAATCTGTTAACTCAGGTAATCGACTAATAGGGCCATTCTTCCCTTGGCCTACACACATATGCTCTTAGCCACACACATATACTAAATACATGTAGTATAGGAACATTAACTTTTGTAAAAGCCAGAGAAAGGAAACTGTGTATTCATAACGTTTTAACCCTGTAGTTGCAGGTAACATATTTTTTTCTTTTTGGTGGAGAATAGGGTGTTTGAGACAGGCTCTCCCTATATACCAGGATGGCCTTAGTCTCACAGAGATCTGCCTGCCTCTGCCTCCCTAGTGCTGGGATTAAAGGTATATGTCATCACACCCAGCTAGATAGCATCTTTTCAGATTGAGAATTAGTTGAATTAGAAAATAGCAATAATCTACAGAAGAATATCTATGTGCAGTTTGAGAGGAAAGGTTCCATAGTTAGCAGTTTTCCAAAGAGTCTGCATCCCCAGTTTGAGAACTGTAGAGGTGGTGGGTTAGTTGATTACAGGAAAATTGTCCTTCGGGTACCAGAACAAAAGTGCTGTCATTCAGCAGGGCTGAAGAGCAAAGAATTGAATTCAACACAGCTTTGAAGGTTTTGTCAGATTTGCCTGATTTCATTAATTGAATATGTTCTATCTCTGAAAATAAACAACACTAATACCAAAACTTGTTATCTCCAGTAATAGTTTCTTTTTAAATGTACAATGATAGATTTTCCTATTACTAATTAAATTGTCCTGTTTTACCTCATTATACAATGTGTGTTTATATTTTAAAATTTTAAAAACACTTAAAAATATATAATATTTAGTGAGCTTTTTTTAACACTTAAGTATATAATCTCAATATCTTTGAATGCTATTCAATTCTTTTTTTTTTACATTCTGAATGGATACATAGTGATCCATTGTAACACTGTGCCATAATTGGTCAGTCAACCTTTCCCAACCTCTAGTTTTTAATCACTATTTTGTGTTCAGATTGATTCTTTGTGTGTGTGTGTGTGTGTGTGTGTGTGTGTGTGTAGCATAATGTCTTCATGTGTGTGTAAAGAAGTGATTGCCTTTGAGTGCATATTTGGAGTTTCAGAAGTCAACTTTGACTATATCTCTATTGATTTCCACCTTAATTTTTGAGACAGGGTCTCTTATTGCCCCTAGAGCGTAACTATCTGTCTGGACTGGCTAGGAAGGGAACCCTTGAGATTCCTCTTGTTTTCACATATGCATGCACGCACCTGTGTAGGGAGCACAGTTCAGATCCTACAAGTCATTTACCCCATTGAACCATTTCCCCAGTCTCCAGATGGACTTTTTTTTTAGTTTCTACATCTGAAATAGAATATATGTTGCTCCTCTTTCTGTATCTGCTTTGTTTCACTGAAGATTATTCAGTTCAGTCCATTTTCTGCAGAAAATGCAGTTTATTCCTCCTGTGAAAGAATAATGCTGCACTTTGTGCATGCGTTGTGTTTTCTTCACCTGTCTATCGATGGGTACCCCAGGAATGTCCTAGAGAACGTGGTAATGTAGCTGCTCTTGCATCCCAAGGAATGAGGTAACTTGCTCATGTAGTAGATCAGTTTTAAGGTTTTTCATTCCCTTTTCTTGTAGAGAGTATTGTTGTCTTGGGCAAGCTAGCTTTGAACTTGGGATCATCCAGCCTCTGCCATACTTGACTGTTTTCAGCGTTTTGAGGAGCCTCCATACTGTCCTCTGTAATTGGTCTGCTAATTATGTTTCCAATCAGAGAATAAGAGTCTCTTTTTTCCTGCTACTTTTTATATATTTTTTTGTTGTTGTTTGTTTGTCTGTTGGTGGGTGGAGAAGTCTGACATTCTGTCTAATTTTTTTGATAGTTAACCATCCTAAAGGGCTAAGGTATCTATCTCACTGTGATTTTAATTTTATGAGTCCCTGATAGCTAATGATACTGAATATTTTAAGAACATGTGAGTGCCTTGTATATTCTGGATATTAATGTTAATGTAAAATGAATAATTGGAAAATTTTTCCTCAAATTCTCTTCACTTTTTTTTATTGCTTCCTTTGCTGTAGAGAAGGCTGTTACTGGATTTGTTATTTTTGTTTCTATGGTTGGTGTATTTAGGCTCATATCCAAATATTATCTACTACCCATGTCTTGAAATGTTTCCTCTGTTTTGTTCTAGTAGTTTCTGAGTTTCAGGTTTTGATCCCTTTTATGTTGATTTTTGTGCAGGGCATTGGACCTCAGTCTTCATGTGGGCATCCATTTTCCTCAGTTATGTTTACTGAAGGCATGTCTTTTGTCCAGTGGTTTTGCTATCTGATCTGTTGGCCAGAGGTGTGTGGGTCTTTTTCTGGGAATCATATTTTCTTCCATTGATCTATGTATCTGTTTTTATGCTATTACCAACTTATTATTTATTGACTTTTCAAGGTCTTCTATGCTTCCATGTGAATTTTGTATTTTTTTTCTGGTTTTGTAAGTTATTTTTAGTATGTTGTAAAGTATTAAACCTATAAATTGCTGTAGATAGGTTAAACATTGACTATTCTTAGTATATGAAGATGGAAGGTCTTTCTCTTTTTTGTTGCCATTTTGTCTTGTTTTGAGGTAGAGTCTTATTATGTATCCCTGGCTAGCCTGGAGCTACCTATGTAGAGCAGGCCAGCCTCAAACTCACAGGGATCTGCCGACCTCTGTCTTCCAGTATTTCCTTTTTTTTTTTTTTTTTTTTTTTTAATGTCTTCAAATTGTTTCAACCCTGTTTTGTAATTTTCATTATAAAATTCATTCCTACTTTTGTTTTTGTTTGTGGATTTGTTTTTGGTGTGACACATTTCTTGTTTATTGCTCCTGAGAGTGATGTTGCTTTTGTGGTTTCTTTTTCAGCAAGTTCTTTTTCAGTACTTAAAAATAGTACTTTTTTTTTTTTAACTACTGATTTTTGCCTTGTGATTTTTGTATGTGTGTGTGCTCACATGTATAGGGAGGCCAAAGGACAATCACAGATCTCATTCCTTGGGCACTGTCCACCTTGTTGGGTTGGGTTTGGTTTGGTTCGGTTTGGTTTTTCCTTGAAAGAGGTTCTCTCACTTGGCTGACCAGCTATATAGCCCCAGTACCTATTTTTGCCTCCTCACCACTGGGATTTTAAACATGCACACCACTTCTAGCTTTTCAGCTTTGTTAACCTAAATGCAGGGAACCAAACTTAGTCCTCCATATTTGCAGGGCAAGTCCACTCCTGACTATAATTTCCCTGTATAAGAGCAGCAGGAGTGAATATCATCCCTTATCTTGTGGCAGGGTGTAGAGGAGACATGTTCAGCATGGTGCTGACTGTGGATTGTTGTGTAGTCTGTATTATCTTGATGTGTCATGTTTCTCAATGATTACTTCAGGATTTTTATTGTGAAGCAGATGTTAAATTTTATCAAATACCTTTTTGCATTTATAGAGATTGTATGATTTTTGTCCTTTATTCTGATCATGTGGTGTATTTTGTTTTCTTTCTTATTTGTGTGTACCCTTCCTTGTTCATGTGT
The DNA here is from genome assembly GCA_035773235.1 of Eospalax fontanierii. Taxonomy (NCBI): domain Eukaryota; kingdom Metazoa; phylum Chordata; class Mammalia; order Rodentia; family Spalacidae; genus Eospalax; species Eospalax fontanierii. Next base: position 74,500 of record JAJHUQ010000057.1, on the reverse strand, counting down.
TTGTGTACACATGTGTTTCCAGGTGCATTTGTACATGGATACACATGGAGACCAAAGGACAAACTCTGGTGTTGTCTATTCCCTTAGGCACCATTAACTTTTTTTCCTTTTTTTTGAAACAGAATCTCTCACTGGCTCAAAATTTGTCGATCAGACCAGCCCCAGATGTCTCCTCCCTAGTGTTGGGATTAGGAATGCCTGCCATCACCCATCTCCATGGGCTTGTTGTTGTTATTATTATGTGTATGTTTGCATTGCCTACATATAGATAGATGTACCTGTGTCATGCAATGCCTTCAGGTCTGAAAAAGGCATCAGATACCCTGGAACTGGAGATATGGACAGGATTGTTGTTTGCTGCCATGTGGGTTCTGGGAAGAGCAGCCAGACCAGTGCTCTTAACTGCTAAGCCATCTCTCCAGCACCTGCTTTTTTTTTTTTTTTTTTTTTTAAGGCAGGGTTTCACCATGTAACTCTTTGTGGCCTGAAATTCACTATGCAGACCAGCCTCGTCTTGAACTGAGAAGAGATCTGAGTGCTAGGATAAAAAGCGGGTACCACCACACTGACCTTTCTTTCTCTCTCCTTCTTTTTTATGGGTTCTGGAGATTGAATTTAAGTTCTCCCAATAGAGCCATCTCTCCAGTTCTTGTTTACTTGTTTTATTTGTTTGTTTGTTTGTGACAGTTTCCATAAGTATGTAGCCCAAGCTGGCCTTGAACTCAGAGTCTTTCCTCAACCCCCTCAGTACCAAGATTGTCCTCATGTGCTCTGTTCAGTATTGTATTCATTGATATGCATAAGTGAAACCATATTTGTACCTCTGAGGCAAGTCCACCTTGATTATGATATGTTTTCTATTGTTTTTGGATTTGGTATACTAATATCTTTTTTCTAATAATTTTTGCATCTGTATTCCTCAGGTGTATTGATCTGTAGTTGGATTTTTTTTTTCCTTAGTTTCTGTTGATTTGTGGATGGGATTGTATTTGCAGTGAGCTTGTTTGGTTTGAGTCTTACGACGTACAGTCCTTTTTGTTTGAGTGAATCCAGAATAGTCTCTCAAATTTGGGGGATAGTGTGGAAATAATTGACAATCTTATCCTTGGCTTTGCTTTCTGGCTCTTTATTATGAATTCAATTTTAGGACTTGTTATTGCTCATGGTTTTCCTCCCCTCAAGGTTCAATTTTTAAATACATTTATTTACTCTTGTGTATGTGCACAGAAAGTTGTGCATGTGTGTGTATGGGTACATGTGTGCCTCAGTGTATATGTGGTCAGAGGACAAGTTGTGGAAGTCAGTTCTGTCTTACACTCAGATCATTAGACTTGGCCCTTTTACCTGCTGAGAGTACCTCTGTCATACTCTAATGAACCTTGTTATTTCTGTAGAAGTAAATATAATGTCTTATTTTTCATCTCAATTTTAAGTTTTCTGTCTCTGTTCCTCTGCTTCCTCTTCCATAACAGTTTTGGGTTTTGTTTTTGTTTTTTGGTTTTTTTTTGGTCTTTTTGAGACAGGGTCGCTCTGTAATTCCAGCTGGCTTGGAACTTGCTCTGGAGAACAGTCTGGTGTAGAATGCACAGAAATCACCTGCCTCTGCCTCCTAAGCACTGGGATTAGAGGGATGGGCCACCACATCCCTGTGGCTGGCTCAGTGTGTCTTTTAATTGGAGAATTGGTTTACATTCAGAGTTACTGCTGATAAAGGCCTACTCCTATCATTTTGTTAATTTTTCACTGTTTAGTTTTTGGTGTGTATTTCTGGTACTGAGAGTCTCCACACAGGCAGGCCTCCACCTGAGCAGTGCCCAGCCGTCTCACCGCTTTGCTTGTCCTTATCCTTGTCTTTTCTGTTGCTCATCTGTGTGCTTTGCAGTACTGATGAGCTTTAACTGTTTTGTTTTTGTGTCTCTTCTACTGGCTTTTACACTTTAAAATTTTTATTGTGTGTGTGTTGTGTGTGTGAGAGAGAGAGCAAGCAAGCAAGCCTACATGTGTGTAAGTGCACCATCTGTGAGCTTTGTACCCACAGAAGCCAGAAAAGGGCATTGGATCATCTGGGTTACAGATGGTGGTTGTGAGCCACCTTTGGGGTGCTGGGAACCAAATCTGGTCCTCTGCAAGAGCAGTGAGTGCCCCTACCCACCGAGCTATCTCTCCAGCCCCGAGCTTTACATTTTAACTGTTTTCATGATGATGGTGATCATCCATCTGTCTTTGATTTATGGAAGACTTCCTTAAGCATCTTTTCTAAGGCAGTTTTGTGAATTCTTCTTTTGCTTATGTTGCAAGTGTCTTTCTCTTTTCTTAATTTCTCCAGAATAACTGTACTGGGAAGGCATTCTTAATTGGCAGCTGCTTTATTTCAGTACTTGCAACATTTCATGACATTCTGTGCTGTCCTGAAAGAATTCTGCTGAGAGATGTGCTTTCCTAATAGGTGCTCCCAGTGTGGTGTGACATTACTCTGTGCCATTTGTAGAGTTCTGTTTCTTGCTCTTTTCTCTGTTTTCTTACTGTTCGAAGAGTAGGCTATTTTCTAGTCATGTCTGTTTAAAGTCTTAACTATCGCTCTATGTCTGTGTTTTTCTAAACATTTTAAGCTTAAATAACATTCTTTTTGTTTCATTTTGATTAATTTCTCACAGCATTTCTTATGCTTATTTAAAATTGTTGTCTCAAGAGATCTTCCCAAATCAGCCTCCCTAGTAGCTAGGTCAATAAACCACCATGCATGATCCACAGCATTTTTCTTCCTTATTGCATAATACATCATTATAACCATATGCTATGATCACATATTTATTGAGTGGATATTTGTTCATGAAACATTGCTGGTTTTCAATTTTTTAATGATCTGCTATGAAGTATCATTATGGATATATATGCCAGCATGTTCATTTCCCTAGAAAAAATTTAGAAGTATCAGCATTACCAAATCAAAGGGTCTTTAATTATTCCATGTAGTTCTTTTTGTGTGATTTAAAGAGTATAAGGGTGTGTTCATACATTTGATATTTATTCTTGCCTCAACTTTAATAAGTTCTTCCCCAGTTTCTTTTTGGTGTCATGTCATAAGGTATAGAGTCTGTATTTCTCTTGAGGTCTGTGGTTTACACTCAAGAATTATTTGCTTTTAGCTTTTCTGTGTGGTGTAAAAGTTGACTTACTTTGGATACACTGGCTTCCTGAGTAGACTAGAACAGGTAGTTTGCATTGTACCTGAGATTTTGTTTGATAATGTCTGTCAAAGTGGCTGTTCTTGTAGGTAGACTTGAATGGCTGCTTGTGTCGGGTAGTTTTCTCACCAAGCTCTGAGAAGGATTTCATAGATCAAGAGAACTAAGTTAAGTCAACTTAGATAAGCCTGGCATTTAGCAGTGAGATTGGTAGTGAGCAGTGAGGTTTTTCATTACCATGGTGTTTGCATTTATGATTTCGTGAGTTAATGGTTTTTTTTCCTTAGAATATCTTTCAGGCAATTTTGAAAATGGAGTATTGGCATTGTTCATGGGAATGGAAACTATTCCAACCTCTACAGAAGTCACTAGGACAATTTATGGAAAGCTACAAGTAGGTCTACCATATGACCCAGCTGTACTGTTCTGGGGTATTTACCTGAAGAACTCCCAAGTCAGCATCATAGACATGAGATACTTGCACATCACTAATCAGAGTAGTCAGGTGATGAAATCAACCTAGGTGTGCAACCATAGTGACATGGATAAGGGAAATGTGCTGTGTATACACAATGAAATGTTTTTCCAGCCAAAAAGAGTAACATGAGGGCTGAGGAGATGTCTCAGTCAGTAGAGTGCTTACATGAGGACCTGAGATTGATCCTCAGAAGTCACATTTTAAAAAGCCAGGAATGATGGCCAGTGCTTGTTATCCCAGCTGTGAGGCTGCAGAGGCAACAGATCCCTAGGGCTTGCTGGCCCATTAGCCTAGCTTACTTGGTAAATTCCAGGCCAGTAAGGGACTTTCAGGAGAAAGGTGGACAGAGCCTAAAGAATGACACCTGAGGTTGTTCTCTGACCACTATACCCATGTATATACCACATACACCCGCACATGCATGTGTACCCTCAAACACACAGGAATGGTTACAATTTCAGGAAAATTCATGCAACTGGAGAATGAATTTTAAGTGAATAAACCATTCTTAGAAGTCGAATGTATGTTTATTTCATTTGTGTTTCTTAGATTTTCCATAGTCACATAAAATCATACATGTATATATAAAATGAAAGACAAAATGGAGTTGTCCAAGGGGAACAAAGGAGGAAAGTGGAAGAGATCAACATCAGGAAAATGCATTCCATGTTCAATATTTACCTGCACCAAAACGTATTTTTTCATTGGAAAGTTTGAATGTTTCTTTGAGGAGAGTCATTTTGAATAAATTCATAAGGCTGCAAATTTTACAAAGGACAAATGCATTATTGAGAGATTTTCATTTACTGTAAGTTAATACTGCCAGCTAAATATAATCTGTGTATCCACAGTTGTTCTGAGTAGCAGTGGTAAGTAGCAAAATCTGTGAAAGCATTCAGCAGAGAATCACTTTTACAGCCACTGAAAGTCAATCATTGCCTTTGTTCTGTTGTCAATGATTCAGAGAGAAAGTCAAGAGAATCGTTTTATATTTGGTAATCTCTTCTTAAATTTGCAGACCATCATGAGCTTTTTTGCTAGAATACTGAAGGCATAAAATTCTCAGAGAAGCGTAGAATGTTGTTCTCTTTATCATACGCACTATTTTAGTGTTGTATTAAAGGTTTGCATAGATTGTAAATTTTTCTTATCGAATACTTAGAGTAACTGCAAAAGAGCTGAGAATTTACCTCAGTGGTAAAGAGCTTGCCTTGCATACTCTAGGCAGTCTGAATTTAATCCCTATCACTGTGCACACATGAGTGTGGCTACACAAACTAATGCACTCCAAACCAGTGATGCTTTTACCACATCTTCCTGTCTCATCAGGCTGTTACGGAGGTGTTTGGAACCTAAGTGTACTCTCATAGCCTGATTAGTGATATCTGTAGAGTTTTCTTCTGTGTCATTGTACTGAGGACTCGCCATTTCATTTTGCTTTTCTGGCAGGGTCTTGCTACGTAACCTGTCTTTTGCTCATACTAATTCATGTGTTTTTCCCACAGTCTTCTGTTCTGAGACAGTGTTATGGATGGGAGGCATGCAGTGACATTCTGGAGTCTATACTCTTTTTCATTTCAGACAATACATTCCAGTGCAGTAAGAATCTCTGTCCTTTGCTTCTTCTTTGGTGAAAGCTTTTGTTCCTCATTCTCCTACACTGTTCAAGCTTTGAATTCAGCACATGTTTAGGGGGTTAAGATACACTTGTGCTTGGACGTGTGTGAGGAGTGACCATCAGGGCACCCGGTCTCATATTGTGTTTATTGTGGTGCAGGAATATGGCTAAATGTTTCTGTTTAACCATGGATGTGACTTCTTAAGGTTTTTAGCAAAACTGGGTTGTTTTTTTTGTTGGTGGTGGTTTTTTGTGCATCTGTCTATCTGTCCACCCATCCACTAGCCTTTCTGTCTTACTGGGACACGAATTTTTGAAGTCAGAAACGGGAATCTTCCTCCTACCTGCCACCAGAAGCTAAAGTATTTTATTCCGAATTGCTGAGGTATCTTTATGGAGCCCAGTAAGCAGTTTAAATGTTTATTCAGGTTCAGGAGCAAGAGTTGTAAACACATCCAGTGTATTACTCATGAGGAAAACTTAAACTGTAAGTTATAGTCACTGTTTGTGAAGAACCTTTTGGCATTGTCTATTTCACTTTATGTTTGTGGGCTTCAGCCATCTTTATTAGTTTTACTGTATTTGGTGCTTGGTAAATATTTAATAGAATAAAATTTGAATGAACAATCTTGTTTTGCTTCTGAAATCAGAAATTTTGTACTGGAAGCTTTTGCTATTTTTATTTGTGTATAAAGCTGTGAGCAGTAATCATACTGCTAATAAGGAACATGTGGTTCCCGCCTCCAAGACTCTGCAGCTCTTTATTATTGCCTTTCTCACACCTTGTTTACAGGTCAACTTAAACAGGTGTGGAATTTTTCTGGCACTTTTTCCTTTAAAAACTTCCAGGACTTCTCTTTCTGTTCACAGGTGTCTAATATCTCTTAGTAGAATTCTATTCATGGTTTGTCTTTCTGGGAAATAACGTAGTTCTTGATAGGAAGTTTTTATAACAAAGAGCTATGAGTCCACAAATAAAAAGCACTAGAGTGATATAATCCGACATGTAGAGGAAACATCAGTTCAAGAATTTTTAAATTGGGGAGTGGGGTGAGAAAAAAAGGTCTTGTAACAATGTAAAATAATATAGAAGAGTATTAAGGAAATTTATAGTCCTCCAGCTGGAGATGGTGTTACTACTGACTTTTAAACACATTTTCTTTTTTAATTAACTCAGACCTTTAAATTGGATAACTCAGAATAGTTATATATCCTGCCTTTTCATTTTTTATGTGATTAAAGTTCCCCAAAGTCTCATTTTAATATTTACACTGTTGTGTGTGTCAAAGTATGCCTCTTCCAGTTTTTCTCCTGTTATATACAACCTCTGTGAAGAAAGCTGTGCGTGACTATTTCCTTAATTATTTATCCATAGTTTCTGGGTTAAACGTGAAATGAATTTAGTTCCTGCATAAATACTGCCTACTTCCCAATAGGCTCTTTTTTTTTTTTTTTAATTGTCATCTTCACTCATTGTACACTAAACTGAAATGTTTAGAGGACGGCAGCAAGGCATACTCTGTCAGCCAGGGCAGTTCTTGCTTCCCTATACATGACACTGACTCTGTGTTGACTTCCTCAGGATCCCAGATTGAGAACGATTACTATCATACTTGTGACAGTTTGCACCGTAATGCAAAGGAAAGCTCTTGTGATGGTTGTTAGACTAACTCAGGTATCAATATCTGATCAGCAGTCTTTGAATGATTTCTAACTGTTCCAGATCAAAGGATGTTGGTCTGGCTTATTAAACAGTAAACAAATTAATCTTGACCTTAACTGCTTTAACTTTGTTCTGCCTGTGTTCTGTACTTAATTTTTATTGTACTAGAAAAGGGCAGTATTTAAAGTCATAGGAGGAATACAAAGGTAACAGTGTAGTCCAGTGTTTCAGATAAAGTGTTCGTGATAGTTTAATTTTAAAATGAGATTTTCTTTTCATGTTTGTGGCTTTTTTAATTACTAGACAGATTTTATTTTTTGAAAAATAATATACTATCATCCAACTTAAGTTTACACGTAGTATATGTGTACTTGACTGACTGCTATGCATCTATGTTCCTTCCTGTGTGTATCAAAAGTACTTGGTTCAGCTGCCCTGGGTAGGGAAAGTAGAAGCATGGTATTGCCTTTTTTTTGTTGTTCCTTCAAGCTTCACCAATTCTAATTATAGAAGCTTACATCACCTTCGTTGATGATAACAGCTTCTCCCTCTCTTGCTTTTCCTTCCTTGATCACCCCCCCAAGGACATATCATATTTCACAGTACAGATGGACTTCTGATGGCTTTGACAGAGATTTCTAACAGCATGAGAGTGATCAGTGAGTGGACACAGATGACAGTGTGCTGAAGAACATGATTTCTTAGAAAGGAATAGCAGGGATGTATGGATGTTCTGGTGTCCTTCCCTTCAGAAAGACTGAGCAGCAGACAGGATGGACTGCTTAAAAACAGGAATTCCTAAGGGACACCAGTCATTAGAGTTAACTATGTCTGATAACTGTGGATTCAGTTCAGGAAGCATGGAAGGGAAGGAGTGGAACAGCTTACAGTGTTACTTTACAGCAGCTGGTGTGTTATTACTGACCACTGCAGTAGTGCCCTTTATTCATTTATTTTTTCAAAAGGATTAAACTCTTCCAGTAGAATTTGCTTTGTAAATTAGTATATTTCACAGTTTATATTTGAAAGACCAAACTCTTAACAAATGACAATTTTTCTTTTGTTCCTCTTTTTTACATCTACCTTTTCTATAAATAGTGGTTGTAATGTTTCATTCTGCAGATGAGGGAATAAATTGCATGCCCATGCCTGCCACATAGATTTTATTTTCATAATGCCATATAGGTGTGTTTGATAGCTTTCCTTTGTTTATGGTAAGCTCTTTCCATTGTTCTTTTCAGTGTCATCATTAATGGGGAGAAATGGTGGTATATTTATAGCACTAAATATTAGAATCTTATCTTTATTTTCTGTATAGTATGACTTCCAATATTCCAGTTTATATTTTGTTTAAAAATTGTTACTATGTAGTTAAAATAAAATTTTTAGCTGTGTTGTTTACATTTTTAAAAAATATTTTGTATTATTTGAAACATTGGAGTCAGCATACATTGCTTGATTTCATAGTAGTCAAAAGGCCTTCTTAAAACTAAAGATTTCATCAGTGTGGTTTGAGCATCCACATCCTGGCATTTCATATGCAGGGGAAATGTATTCTTGAATGAGTAGCCTGTGGTGATGATTCCAGACAGCATTTGGATCAAGACATGCTCCCGTGCTGCAGTTACTTCATTTGCATTGATAAGATGATAAGGTGAGATCAGGATAAATTCTAAACATGATGCACATGAAAAGTAAATAATTGATTTACCTAATCATTTGTTTGAGCTGCTTGACACCTTACTGACCTCTTCAGAAGAGGATTATATCATCAGTAATTAACAAAAAGCCCAAGTCATTATTTTGAGACAATGGAGGGAGCATCATCAGCATGCTGATAGATTCTCATAACACCTTCACGACACTGTTTTCTAGAATAGCAGATACTGTGATAATTGGTAGAAGATGATGTTATCTTCACTTATAAGCCAAACTCAGAGAGAGAGGATTTTGACCTTTTATTGGGTTTGTGTGTACTCCAGTAGGTCTTGACAGGGCGTTGGTGGATTGCATTTCACTCACTGGGCCGCAGCTAAGACATGACTGTCTCCTTGCCGAGCTTTTGTATGCTAATCAACATGATTTATCAAAAAGAGCAATGTGCCCATTATGATTTTGCTTGGGAGTTGGCTGTAATTTATCTACCAGTACTATACATAAATATAATTATTGTCTAGCATTATAATTTAAATATTTCTTGAATCCTGTTACTGATTTTTGTGTGGATCTTTTCTTTTGGAAATTTTATCTTTAGCAAAAACATTTTTCCACAAAGTGCTTAGCATCATTTTTCTATTTAAAAAAATTGATTTTAACTTAAGTTTTATTTTTGAACATCATCTGTACAACTATTACATGGCTTACATTTAGAAAACTAGTTGTGCCTTTTGAATTTATGAGATTAAATTTCATATTTAACTGTAAATTTTGTGGGTGGGGTAGAGTTTTTCACAGAAAACAATTCTTAGGCTTACATATATATATATATATATATATATACACTAAAATATTTTGAAAGCATGACATACCTTCTCAAAATAATTGCTTTACTTAAATTCTAGCTGTATAAGTAGCGGCTTAATTTAGATTGGCTGGCAACATAGTGTTATTTAGAAAGTAACTCAGACTTTGTCTGAGGGAATTGAGGAATTGGAGGGAGGGAAGGGTGTTAAGAGGATGCATCTTTTGTTACATCACTTGTCTCTCAGGTAGTGTCTCCATGTATGTTGTTCACTGAGTAGTGTTAGTCTGTCTCATAATTTTGCTATCTAGAGGTATACCTGACTGTATTTTAGCTTTCGAAATGGTTTTTAACTGTCAGGAGGCTCTGTTAGAAGAGTACATGCTGGGTGGGCGGATCTGCATTAGTGCCTTGTAGCAGGAGCATAAAGAAAAAGGGTGGGTACTTGAGGTCACATGTGCTTTTCTGATGGGAGAGGGTGTGGCTAAAAATTTTTTCCTGTAAGTTTTAAAGAAAAATACGACAACTTCCTTTCAGTTCATGTTCTTACTAGTAGCAGGTTTAATTATTTTCTTTTCTAGTCCATTTTCAGTTTGCTGGATTGTCTCTTTCTAGGAATCTGGCATTGGGTTATATTAAAGTACCATTTTGTATAGATTTTTTTTTCTCAAAGGAACTTGGTAGAGGTTATAACCATTGTGCCTGTGGGTTTTCTTTCCACCTTTACCTTTGCAAAAGGTTTTATTTTTTATGTCTATTTACATATAGACCTTGTTGTTAATCTATATATGTATAAATAAATTTTAGTACCTCTTTTTATTTTTAATGTTTAGCATTGGTAGTGAAGATTATACCTTTCAGAGCATTCATTCAGTAATACCAAGTTTTATACAGAGTTATATAACCCTGAATTAATGGTATTTAAATTACCTCTGTAGCATCTGAGAACTAAACTGCCTGTGTATTTGGAATGCAGAAGTATCTTAGGGCTAATTATTTTCCCTGGGGAGAACAATTCTTTGTTAAATTTGAGTAATAATATTAGGGAATGGGGTTTCCCAAATACAACTAGATATCAATGCACAATTAAAAATCAAAATGGATTTTTTAAACTGTGAAAGAGAAAAGGTACTTAAAGCCAGCTTTTTTTTCTTTCAGAATTTAGCTTGCCAGCGTGTCTCACCGAAGGTTGTATGTGTGTGCTTTCAGTAAATTGCTCTTGGTCTGCATCTGCAGATACAGTAGCCAATTGATCTAATGCAGTTTCTGAAGGCTTCTGTACAGGTGATGTCATCCTTTTAGCTCTATTCTCTTCCCACTCTCTTGCCTTCTTATTAGATATTTCATCTCACTGCAGAGCATAGAATATATAGAAGCCTCTCCTTCGGGAGCCACGGTGAAGCAGGCAAGGGCAGTAGGAATTAAGACGGTAACATATAATCTTGCTTTAACAGAAGATGCAGTGTTTTTGTGCTGCATCATATGTACATTTTTAACCAGAAAAGGCAGACTTAGATCGACAGTGCTGTCCTCCTGGTACGTTAGAATCCAAAGCTATACTGCAGAGCTGTGAAAAGTGCATGGGAAGGCGAAGATCCCTTGAATGTTGGAGAACCTCAGACATTCCACAGAACAAACCTGTTAGAACACTTCCTTTCTACCTCCGTTTGCTCAATGATTGGGTTGATTTTGTGTGGAGTTTTTGTTTTTTTAACCTCCAGTGGTGAAATATAAAGAAGGAACTTCAGTCTGGAGGCTGCAGCACTGCTTTGCCTCTGATACAGAAGAATCACTGCACTGCTTGTTCTACAGAATAAAGCAAGTTGAAGGAAAAAACAAAGCTATGTTTTGGAGAAGGAAGGTTTCACAGACTCCAGGAACACAGATTGGATGCATGTTGTTTATTTGCTTTGACTGGTAGAGCATTAGCTTCTGTGCTGCCAGTGTACATGTCTATGTCAGGGCCTGAGGACGTATGTAAATGTCTGTGTGTATGAGCCAGAAATCTTAACCTCTTTATCTGATGTTACTTGCTTTACAAGTGACCATTTAATGAGAACTGTTCCAGTTATTGAGAGCAGCTCTCCGCTTTCATCTGTAAGAGGCTTGGAGTAGCTGCCTTTATATAGCATTGGTGTGTGAATTGTGAAAAGAAACCTACCAGAATTTTGTCAACAAACTCATCCAGTATGGCTATAGTTTGAAGGAGAAACTGCCCTTTCCAGCCTAGGAAATGGCTTTTCTTGTTCGCTGTTATGCCAATTGTCTTCAGCCTTGGGCCTCCAAAGTAAGTAATTATTGTTTTGTTTTGTTTTGTTTTTGAGATTAATCTAGTTTACTTATCAAATTTAAATTTTGTTTTGAATTCTAAATTAGCTCTGTTGTGATATTTTCTGAATGTTAACAGTAAGAACTGTGAGACAGCCATTTCTCAGTTTCGTGGTCATTTAAATGCAGAGAAAGTATTCTACTAGAACCTCATAAAAGGATTAGAAGAGTGCCATTTTACTTATCTGTAGCCTTAAAGTATGGTACATTTGAGAGATACTCTTCAGACATGCATTATTTGGATATTGCTATTTCTGAAATTACTTGTGATTATGCTTTAACTTGAATATATTCTGTTGCTTTGTTGCCTTAAATAGTTGGTATATTTAGATATGTTAGTCTGACTAACTACCTGCTAATTTAAAATTGAATTATTCTCTTATGAAACTGGGTGGTCATGTCTAAGAAATGTCTTATGAAGAAACTCATGACTGAAAACTAATTATGAAAAATATTTACTATTCCACAGTAGTTTTAAAGTATTACTAGATAAAGCACTTGTCATTTTAAGATAAATACAGGAACTGTCAAAATAAGAAAATGTTAGGTTCCTGGAAATATATTCATATTGCAGTTTAGTTTTGTTATTGATAGTGGCTATTTATAATATCTGTAATTTGATACCCCTGGAGTTAATTTCCTGTCTTACATATTAACTTGAAAGCTAAAAGGCTAAATGTTTTGGAAAATAAATAACTTCAACTATGTTATGATTTCTTTATGAGTTCTAGACTCGGACACACTGGGGGTTTTTCCTGAGAAAGTCTAAGATTTAAATGTTCTTTGTTTAAATATTCCATGTGTGGTGACTAAGGGAGAACACTTTGAGAGCTGTTATGTTTATTTAGCCTAGCTCATTGAGAATCTTTCCTGAAGATATCTTGTGGGAGGACATCATGCTCTGTCCTTTTGGCCAGCAATTGGCTGTAGCATAAAGAGGTGGAAAGGAGCCTAGTATACAGTTTAGGCTTTTACTTGCACACATAGAGGGTTGCTTCCTCAGTCCCACACCACCTGTGGGGCCCCACCACTGCTGGGAGTTGATTGTGACACTAGTAAGGGTTAAAGCTCCATGTGGAAGGGAATTGGGTGAGACCCTATAACATTAAACAAAATCAAGAATTAAGAATTCAGATATTGGAGTTGTTTTGGAAAACTGGTAGCCACTTTTGAGCTGTGGTTTATCACATACAGAAGAATCAAGGGCTTTAAAGACAGCTTCTCCATTTTCATTGTGTTTCAACAAACACAAATAGAACACTGTCACTGGTGCTTTGCTGTGCCTGTTAAAGTATTGATAAGCAAGTATATCTCCTTTCTGTTTCCGTCATCTCTTGTGTGACTATTGATTGAATTTTAACTCTTTGCTTAAACACATTAAGATTGTTACTAATTTTTCATCGGGGCTACATTTGATTTCCTAATATGTTATAGTTTTTGTTTAATGGTTCTTTTACTTAATTCCATGTAAAATAAGCTCAGTCTTTATCTCTTTCGCTTTTGAAAAAAATTAATGCACTGTCTTCTGGTATCCACTGTTGCTATGAGAAGTTTGAACTTACAGTGGATTTTTATTTGTTTCTGTAGTGTTTTTCTTCTCATTAGTAGTTAGTAGTGTCCTTGTTTGGTTTCCCCTTGGTGCTCTGAGATTCTGATTTGTCGTAAGTTGTGATAAGATTGGTTTTATGAAAATGGCAACTTCTTGGTTTCTCTTAACCTCCCCATATTTCTGAACTGTTTGTATGCTGGACTTTCCTGACTCACTGATTCATCCTCCATTTGTAACCAGTGCTAGACATCTTTTAAAGTTATAAATATAACTGTATTTTTTCCGAAACCTCTTTTTCTGGGTCCTGTTGTTATTGTTGGGTTTTTGGTTTGTTTTGTTTTTGAGCCATCCTGGAACTCACTAGGTAAACCAGGCCAGCCTCAATCTCACAGAGATCCACCTGCCTCTGCTTCCTGAGTGCTGGAATTAAAGAAGTGTGCCACCATGCCTGGCTATTCTGAAACCTCTTAAGTGATGCTTTTCATAATTACCTTTGTTTTATTACCTGTTTTTACTATATAGAAGTAATTCTTACTTATTAGTGCTTTTAGATTCTTCTCTTAGGTTTGTTTTTGTTTGAGGGATTCGCCTTCTTACAAGAGTTTTTGTTTGTTTGTTTGTTTGTTTGTTTGTTTGTTTGTTTTAAGTTGGGCACTCAGGACTGGTTGGTTGATTAAGGTGACCTTTCACTGTGTGGAAGAGGCCATCAGGGCCTTATAGATTTTCCAGGAAGTTAAGTCTTATCCCTTATCTTACTTTTCCTCTCTTCAGTATTTGACCCAGCTGGTCACTTCTTCCTTACCAGTGAAAGTCTAGTCTTCACTGTGACCTAATGGGCAGTGTCATCTCTCCCTCTTCTCTAACTTGCTGATGCACTCACCCCTCACCCCTCTCTGCTCCCCAGTGATGTGCTTTCCATACTTATTCTAAAACTTAAGCATTTTTATATTAATTTCCTTTTTTTTTACAAGTCTTGCCTGCATTTACTTTTAATAAATACTAATAATAAACATTGATTAAAGTGTTTTGTATGGCTGGGTGTGGTGACACACGCCTTTATACTAGCAGAAACAGGCAGAGCTCTGAGATCAAGGCCAGCCTGGTTTACACAGCTAGTTCTAGGCCAGCTGGGGCAACAGGGAGACCCTGTCTCAAATACAAAACAAATATCTTCTCTGTGGTTTAGGAAAATATTAAAGTGAGGGAACTGAAGAGATGTCTCTGTTGTTAAGAGCACTGACTTCTCTTGCAGAAGACTCAGGTTCAGTTCCTAGCACCCACATGGCAGCTCATGGCAACTAACAACTGCCCAAAACTCCAGTTCCAGGGGATCTGATGCCCTTTTCAGACCTTCGTGGGCATCATGAAGTGATGCAGATGACACAGTGCAGTGACACAGATGTACTTAGATACATGCAGGCACTGTATTCATAAGCATAAAATAAAAATAAAAGTAAGGAGGAATATGTCTTCAAATGGAAAGACACTAATGCTCATATATGCTGTAACAACATCCTTCAATTTTGGAAAATAAATAACAAGAAGTTTCATATGCTTTAGACATAATGTTGTGATTTCCTGGCCCCTCTAGGGCCTTTGAGAGATTTTGGAGTACCAGGCTTTCAGATTCCTGTCTGGAAGCTACTTTTTAGATCTTGTAATCTATTTTTAAGTGGCTCTCTGTTTCAGTCACTGTCAACTGACAATTTTCTCAGTATATAACTCTGTCTTAATGCTGGAAGCTCCTTTGTAATCCTGGTAGTTTACTTTAAAATGGGAAGGCCTCATCTCCTTGAGCCTTGACTATTGCCTTCTTATGCCTCTTTATATGATTTTTCTTCCATTTCATCTTGCATGTTTTCTAGAGTATTCTTTAAAAGGCAGATCTCTTCCAGTTACTTTATCATTTAAAACGCTTGAGGGGTTTCCTTTTAGGACTGGAATTATAAGCATTCAGGAATGCCATGTCTGGGACCAGAGATGTGGCTTAGTGGTAGAGCTTTTGCCTACCATATACCAAGTTCTGAGTTTCATCCCCAGCACTTCAAAATAATAAAAAGGAAAAAATTCCCCTGCTGTCTTTCCAACACCCTTACCTAAGCTGTGCTTGTCTACTTACAGGTTTTGAATGCATCATGTCATCAGGCCTCTGGCCTCACACCATTTAGCAAAAATGTAATATAAAAAAGTAAGTTAAATTATGTTTAATATTAATCATTATTCTGTCCAAAATAGCATTTCATCATGTAATTAAATGGAATATTAGTAATGAAATATTTTACTTTTCTATATCAGGAATTCTAAATTCAGTATGTATTAGATTCAATATATATTAGAGCACGTCCCAAGCTGACCTAGCCACACTTCACCTATGTGACTAGATTTACTATTTTGCATAATATAGTTCTAGGTCTTTGTTACTGTTATTTGATGTTCATGTAGATGATTCCCATGATTCACCACAGACATCATTTTCTAAGTACTTGAGTTACTTTAATGATTTTATATTGTGCTAATTTATTTACTTTTTAAATTTTTTGGAGACACAGTCTTCCTGTAATCCCTCTTCCCCCAACCAGGAACTCTTTATGTAGACCAGGCTGGCCTCAATCTCACAAAGATCTGCCTGCTTCTACCTCCCAAGTACTGGGGTTAAAGGAGTGTGCCACTCTGCCGGCTGTTTAACGAACTTTTAAGGTCTTCTATACTCCCAAAACTTTCCTTGATTATTTGTTGTTGTTTTTGTTGTTTTGGTGAACTTTGGATTTACAGTAGACATCCTTTCTCTCCAAATGGGAAATTCAACTCAAAGCATCCTAGCAATTTCTTCATATTTACAGTAATTAGGGTAGAGCTCCAAAATGGCTTCCTATAAGCAGTACAGAGTTTGGTGCATAGGCAAGAATCATCTGAATTTCTTGGTCTTTTAACAAGAAAGTTAAAAAAAGTTAAAAAGTTTAAGAAGCATGTGATTTCTAGATAAAGTGTTTCTGTAATCAAGTAGCTAATGCCTGAAAGGGAAGTTTTAATAGTGAAGTTTGGATTTAGCAGTGATCTTTGAAGGACTGCACAAATTTAAACCTGTTTAGAGCTAATAATAAATGTCATTTTATACTTTAGAGCCTTTTGAGTGTCTTTCCCTAATGAACCAGTGCTTAGACATGGCTTGTAAGGGTCCAGGTGTTTCAGAGTGCAGATTTTCTTACTTAGGAGATATCCCTGTTGCCGTTCTTAATTGTGGTAGAAGATTCTTGAGGTTTTGAATCTTTTTTTAAATTTATTTTCATTTGGTGTGTATGTGTTTGCATGCATGTTGTGTGTGTGTGTGTTCTTGAAGTTTTAAAAAACTGGAAGTAGATCCTAGAACTGTGATATAATATTACTCCTTAGCAACGCATGCCTGTCCATGTGCTTACCCAAAGTCAAATTGATTTCTAGACCACCCCTCCAAGCTCAAGTAACTCTTCCTGGTTGTATCATTACCTAGTACTAGTTTCCCCATAAAACTTCCTTGGTACTTAGAATTGTTCTAAAACTAATATTTTTGAGTTGGGTCTATGAGATTATCCCAAAGCATTATTTCTAATACTCATAAAGTACATGTTGGAGAAAACAAGTTTGGAGAACACTTTGTAAAATAGGTTGCTATATTATGTGACTTCTTATATATGCATGTGTTTTAAGGAGCTGGGGGACCGAAATCTCATTGTTTTCCAGCTTCTTCACCCATGGAACATCCCACCCATAGAGTAGGATTCTTGAGGGTGCAGCTTGGGAAATTGTGCCCTGAATGAAATACTGAATACACCTATGCTGAAATTCCATCTGCTCGGGTGACCACAAAACCATTAGCAGCAGTGTCAAGTGTTCAGATGTCAAATGCAATCATTCATTCATTGTATGAATATTTAATGAACAGATAGGATGTGCAGGGTAAACATCACTTTTTGTTTTTGTCGTGAAAATGGAGAGAGGTGCAATATTTTGAGATAACAAGAACCAGGAGTTCCATATTCCACAGAGTAGATTAAAAATGGAGAAATACTTTTCTTTCTACTAACTTCTCACTTTCCCATAGGGGTTGAATCTTAGGAGTTACTTTGTTGCTGATGTCTGATAACCACTTTCTCCTGTTTCTTTTGCTTTATGTGTTAATCATCTACTCTCAACACTGTTACAAATGCCCTGTGTATTAGTGCTTATAATCTCACACAGCATTAGAATAAAAGTTGTCTTGGAAACCACTCATTTTTATCACTATGAAAAGCAGAATGTGAAGCTGGATGCGGCGGACACCTTTAATCGCAGCACTGGGGGGCAGAGGCAGGCAGGTCCCTGTTGAGTTCCAGGCTAGCCTGGTCTACAGAGAGAGTTCTAGCCTGGGCTACCTAGTGAGACCCTGTCTCAAAAAAACAAACAGAACAATATGGAAGGCCGGGGTGACTCTGTCAGCAAAGCACTTGCCTTACAAGTCTAAGGACCCGTATTCAATCCCAGAACCCACATTAGCAAAAATGAAGAATGTGTAGCAACTGGTACTCACTAAAAGTGACCAAATTTGAGCATTTGGGCCATTCCTGACAGACAAATTTTGAAATGTAAAGGTCAAAGAATAGCTCGCTCGTGTGCAAGTCTGTGTGTGTTTGTATATGTACACACCACCACCATTCATTTGGCTTTAGTATGAAAAATTTTCAGTTTATAGAATATAGAATCAGGTGTGTGGCAGCTCTTTACTGCCTCTCAGGAAACTCACAGATAGGAGTTGGAGACCAGCTTCTGCTGGAACCTGCAGAGATTCTGCCCCAACAAAACAAATACTTTCTCCTTAAGAATTAAAACATTCACAAGAGATTTCAAATTAGTCAACATTCATTTTGAACCCTAGCCCATCTTTCTCCTTTTCTCCTCCAAAATTTTCCCCATACCTAGATGTCTGTATACCCTGGAAATTAATACCTAACATACATATGCATATATACACAATTTCCATATAATTTATGTGATTTAAAAGTTAGTGGTATCAGCAGTGGAGGGTGGCCCATGCCTTCAATCCTGGTATTTGGGAGGCAGAGGCAGGTGGATCTGTGAGCTGGAGGCCACCTGTGGTGACAGGGAGACCCTGTCTTAAAAAGACCAGTGGTATCTTTTAAATTTTTGAAACTTGCTATTCAGCTAACATGATTGGGAAACTTACTCAGATTTAAATGTGCAAATCTACCTCAAACCTTTAAATTCTGCATAATACAATTTGGACCTTAGACTCTGTGGGCTCTCACCAACCATGAACCAAAAATAGTTTAAATAATTAACACCTGAACATGTACTTCCCCTCCCTCCTGTCGTCATCTGCCAAACATACAGCATTAACAGCTATTTACACAGCAGTTGTGTTGTTAGATACTGTCAGTCATCAAAGGAGGATTTAAAGTATACAGAAGACTGTAGATAGATACATATAAGCAAAGGCGAGAGCATCAGTAGATTTTAGTGTCCACAGGAATAGTCCAGGAATTAGCCCACCATGGATACTGAAAAGCAACTATATTTCATAACAGGTTTCATAACAGTTCATCCTTCTAGTTGTTTCTTTCAGTTTCAGATGTTATTGGTAATGAATGTCCTTGTGCATGCCTCTTTGCATACTTGTTTGCTTTAGGGTAGATACTCTGAGAATTTCAATTTTTTATTAAGTGTGGATATATGTTTAGGCCCTCACATGCCACACACTGTGGGTTCAGAGGTCAGGGGACACCTTGAGAAAGTCAGTTTTCTCTTTACACCATATGGGTCCTGGGGATGGTAGTCAGGTCATCGGCCCTAGTGGTGGGTGCCTTTACCTGCTGAGTCATCTCACCTGCTGAGTCATCTCACCAGTCCGGATTATGTGTTAAATGTTATCTTAACATTTGTTCCCTGTAGCAGCTGTTCCCCCCAAATCATTCTTTAAAGTGGCTGTATCGATTCATATTCTTTTGGGGTGGGGGGTCTTCTTTTGAGACAGGGTCTTCCTGTAGAGAATATTACAAAGGCTGCAGATTGAGAAATGCATAGGCTGGTGGGGGAGGGAGCATGGAATTTGCAGGACTCATAGGCATGCCCTCCTGGATGCCCCTTTGTCCCATTATATGGAAGTTCTCTAAACTCTGCACTTTGGGAATTTTATGGAGATTGACTGTATATGCAGAATTGTATGGACAACTACATAGAAATAAGATTGAGCAAGAAGAGTCAGATCTGCTTCTTGGAGACTAGGTAGGAAGAATTAGCTAGCAAGGTCTGTCCAGATTCTAAGGCATTCTTTTCCTTGTGGGTAGAGAGCAGAACCCCTTGTGAATGGGAGTTTTATCATCTGGCATCAAATAGAGCAGGTTAGAGAGGGAAGGGAAGAGTTTCTATGACTTCCTTTGGGGAAGAGAAAGATCTCATTTCTGTGACCTGCCTCTGGGGGAAAATTATGAACTAGGAACCATGAATCAAAACCAAAGTGAATATTTGTCATAATATCACACAAATCTTGCTTCATCACACTTTTTTTTTTTTTTTTTTTTTTTTTTGTCAGTCTGATGCAGAAAAATTAAATATTTGTTACCTGTCTGGTAGCTGGCAAGGTTGACTAGTGTTTTTTCTGCTGTCCTGATCTGAGGTGACCCAGTGTTGAGATAGTAGAACCAGAAGACAAAGGACTCTGGATATCACACCCTCTTGGCAATTTACCTCTAAGGGCTGTCCACATTTAACTCTTCAAAATATACACTATGCTGGGTTAAGCCTTTTAGGATTTGGTACTTTCTATTACTGCAATAAAATGTAGTCTACCTGAGAAATAGAGCTACCTCCACATCACTGTCCTCAGAAAACTCCAAAATGAAATTCTAAATGCCTAGCTTGGATTCATGATTGTATTATACCTGTAACTTCTGCTTAATCTTCTCTTATATTTTTCCAATCAGCAGCAGACTGTATACTGATATAATGTCTGTTTTTAAGCTGTTAGCTATAAAACCTTTTTTTTTTGTTCCAGTGAAACTTTGACAATATTCTTTATGAATACATGATCCCACGAGTCCAGACAGGAAATACATGAAGGAATCTGAAAAAGAGGACATTTTGCCAGAGCTAATGGGTTAGAAGGATGATGGGTGTGTGCTGGATGCTTTAGTTGTTAACTTGACACACTTGGTTTGAGGAAGCCTCAGTTGGGAAATTGCCTCCATTGTACTGGCCTGTGGTCATGTCTGTGGGGTATTTTCTTGATTGTTAAGTGATATGGGAAGGCCTAGTCCACTGTGGATAGTGCCACCTCTGGGCAGGCGATTCTAAATTGTATTAGAAAGCAGGCTGAGTATAGGCCCAGGGAGCAAATCAGTGAGCAGCATTCCTCATGACCTGTGCTCCGGTTCCTGTTTCCTGGTTTCTGTCCTGAATTCCTGCTTAGGCTCTCTCAGTGATGAGCTATGACCAGGGAGATGTAAGCTGAATAAACCCTTTCATTCCCAAGTTGGTACTGGTCAGTGTTTTGTCATGGCCAGTTGAAGCAGACTA
This sequence comes from Eospalax fontanierii, assembly GCA_035773235.1. Lineage (NCBI taxonomy): Eukaryota > Metazoa > Chordata > Mammalia > Rodentia > Spalacidae > Eospalax > Eospalax fontanierii. The sequence continues at coordinate 53,673 of JAJHUQ010000057.1, read as the reverse complement.
GGACAGTGGGATAAATAAATTGAGTTTGCTAGTGAAAGGTCACCTAGGTTAGTTAGGATCAGGCTCTCAGAGCAGGAGAAAGAGCAGATACACCTGAAGGCAGGAGGGGAGGCTTAAGCAGCCAGAAATTCCTCTTGGAGGAATTTGCATTTTTTTGCATGTTACAGACTTCCCACTTACTGTCATGAACATCTTCCTCATCTGGTTTCATGCTTAAAATCAAGTTGTCTTAGTAGAAAACATACAGAATGCATTTGCTACAATTCTCATTTTTGCTGCCTGAGGAGCCCTCCATCGGTACTATTCTCATCTCCTACCAGAGACTATAGGAAGGAATTCCTATCTGGAGCTCTACGTTATTTATCACATGATGTGCTATTTGCTTGTAATGTCTTTGCACACACAGACTGAAATCTCAAAGTCAAAGACCCATCTGTTTTCATCCTCTTGTTACCACTAGGAGACAACAGTAGAATAGAATGCTAAAATCAAGTAGGCCCAGCATGAAACTTTTCTCCCTGCTCACTGGAATTTGAGACTGCTCACACTGCTTGATTGTACTGGTTCAGTTCCCCATCGGTGAAGTAGGAAGAATAATAATAATCCCTGTTTTCAGCGCGGTAGGAGTGAAGACTGCTCAGTCTATTAGGATTACCAGGCCAGTCTTCACCTTGCTCTCTGGCTTTGGGCAATTGAATTGCTTTTATAGGCAACTGCCTCCTAGGTCTTCCTAACTTGGTCGGAATCTTCGGGGTGGATGGAGGGTACATGTGCCTGTGTGCACACACATGGAGACCAGAGCAGATCATCACATGTATTCCCCTGTCATTCCCTGTCTCATTCCCTCAATAGCGTTTCTCTTTGAACCCTAAGCTGGCGGATTTAGCTAGACTGACCAGCCAGTAAGCTCTTGGAATCTGCCTGTATTCAACCTCCCAATGCAGGGGTGTTTTAGTAATGTGTATCCAGTACCCACCTGTTTACATGGGTGCTAGTGATTTGAACTCAGATCCTTTTACCCACTAAGCTACCTCCCTATACCTCTTTGTAGGAATCTTGAAGTATATTTTACCCATGACACATCAATCAAACTTCTGACTTTTTAAAACCATTTTTAGTCTTTGCTTTTCTACCCACTTCATTCCTGATCTGTGATCTTGTGTTGTAGTTGGCCCTCTGTTGCTGTGATAAAGCCTTGACCAAAATCAACCCAGGGAGGAAAGGGCTTATATGACTTACTGGTTGTAATCTGTTATGAAAGAAGCCAAGGCAGGAACCAAAAGAAGAGACCTCGAGGGAAAGCTGCTTACTGGCTCATTCCAGTCCTACATTCTTACACAACCTTTCTTATTCTGCCCAGGCCCACAGTGGGCTGGGCCCTTCTACATCAGTTAGCAGTCCAGACAATGCCCCCTGAGGCCAGTCTGATGGATGTAGTTAGCTCCTCTGTTAAGTTTCTCTCTTCCCATATGTGAAATTTCAGCCATTGCAATTTGTGACATACATGCATCAGTGTATCTGGGGTGTCCCGATTATAATCAGGTACCATTGACCTTTCCCCCTTTACCTTTTGTAATACACATATTAGAAATACATGTGGCCTTTAAAAATGACTTTTTTTTTCCTTTGTTTTTGAGATAGGGTTTTATGTAGTTCAGACTTGCCTTTAAATGTGTAGCCAAGGTTGGCCCTGAATTCCTGGTCTTTCCTTCATTTGCTGAGTGCTGGCATGGCAAATGTGTACCACTATACTATCTAAGAATGACTTTAAAGTCTTATCTTAATGTCTACCATTTTAATTTATTTGGATGTTTTCTTGTTTCCACTGTTATTTCGTTGACATGGGTGGTTCTTCAAAGGTTCATTTTACAGTTTCTCAATACTTGATAATAATTGCTTTTTGTTATTTTACCTTTGTAAGGTGATTATTGTGTATTATCTGTATGATTTTAGTCATAAGATTTATTCGGCCTTGCTTTATTCTTAGAACTATTTTATGTATACCATAAAGAATGCATGTTCTGTAGTTTGGGGTTATAGTCTCTAAATATGCACTGTAGATGAAGTTTGTGAACTATGTACGCATCTTTTGTTTTTTTTTGTTGTTTGTTTTGGCCTATTTTATCTGCCTTAGAGAGATCTCTGGTAAAATTTTACAGCATATGTGTGGCTTCTTCCTATTTCAATGTTGTCCTTTTTACCTTTTTAAAAGTTTACTTTAAACTGACAAATCATTGTATTTGTGGGGTCACTATAATCTTTTGATATGTGTATACATTGGGGAATGATCAAATCAGGCTACTTACCCTGCAAAATATTTGCTTCTTTGTGGTTAGAGCACTCAACATCTGCTCTTAGTGTCTTTAAAATCTGTAATACATTGTTAATAGTTATAGATATTGTGCTGTGTAGTCTGTGACTAAAACTCATTCTTGCCTAACTGGAACTTTGTTATACCATCCATGGTCTCCTCATTCCCTGTTTCTCATCCCCAAATCTCTGCTGACCACCATTCTGCTTGTAGGACTTTTTTGAGTTTTGGTTCATTGTTTTCATTGTTGGCGTTAGATCAGTTCTGGTTTCTCTGCCTTGGGTGTTCTTGAGTTTGTGTGTTCTTTGTCTAATGATGCATTTGTTGGAATGACTGAACCAAGTAGCAACAGTTCTCGGTGTGATTTCCTTGTGCCGTTTCTGTAGTTACAGAAACTACTGTTGACATAGTGGAATTCAAACTTGGTTATTTTCGCCTTTAAAATAGATTTAATATAAATTGTATGTATGTAACAAGCAACCTTGTTTTAAAATTTAAATGTACTAATGATCCTGAATAGCAAATTGAAAAGAAATTTTTTGGATAAAAATAACCTTATCTTCTGTGAGACATTCACAGCACAGTGATTTATTTTGTGCCTTAACTTCTGTAGCATTATCTATGAATTAAGTGTTTCGTTTGATGATGTGAAACACACTGTACAGTCTACATACTGATAAGAGTGATCGTATTAAATAAAGATCAGTTAGTGGAATCAGTTCCTTTTGGTTTTTAATTACATTTTCTTTGTATATCTGTGCACATGCCTCTTGACATACCAGGGGACACCTTGGTTCTCTCCTCCTTTGTGTGAGTTCCAAGAATTCCACACAGGTTGTCAGGCTTAGCTGCAAGCAACTTGACCCACTGATAATCTTGGTGACCCCATTTTCTTCCTTTTCTTCTTTATCCCTGCACGGGCATTTATTAAATCATTTTGATCCCTAATAAATATTTCAAGACCCACCTACAAAATAATGAAAAGTTCTGTATAAATGTTAAAATTTTGTGAATTTCAAATATAATCAGCTTCCTAACCCTGTGTTCAGCTGCCTGCCAGGTATTCTTTAACTTCACACACTGCTGTTTTATTCAAGTATACTACCATGTTGTGAGTGAGTGTGTAAGGGTTATAGCCTGTGAGTGTGAAAATGTGTCACTCCTCTTTACAGTGGAAGCAGCTGATACTTTTATTTGGGGAGCAGAGGAGTCAAATGTTTGCTCAAGCACAGTTTGTAATGGTATCTCTTTGGAAAGCTGTTGAGTGAGCTTGCCTCTTACAAAATTGTCTATCAGTTTTAGAGACTTATTTGGTTCATAATGCAAAAAAAAATTGCTAAGAATAAAGGATTTCTAACTTTATCTGTACCTGTTTTATGTAAAATATATATCAATGTGTGCTATAAAAGTTATAATGCATCAACTCTTCAGTAGATCAAGTTTGGCATTCAGAATAACTCAAGTTTTCCTCCTCAGCTTCCAGCTGATCTTACCAAGATGCATCTGACAGACAGCCGTCACCCACAGGTGGCACATGTGTCTTCTAGTCAGTCTAGCTGCAACATTGCCAGTGACTCCGGGAGCAGCAGTTTATCTGATATTTATCAGGTAATTTCCTAAGTTGCGTACTGTACACACAAACTTCATCCTTCATCATGTCTTGTGCTTCTCCAGACGAACATGTGTTTTCTAGTTCCATTGTCAAGTTCAAGCATAAGATTTTTGGGACAGTGTGCTTGATATACTGTTTCAAATTTGTAAGCCTGGTTAAAGAGGCGATTCAGCATAGTCCAATGAGGATGACAGTTACTTTGATTTCCTCTGTTCAGTTAAATCCATATAGTAAAGAACATTTACTTTGATTAAAGAAAGGTTTTGTTATTGTTTTTTGTTTTGTTTATGAAACAATATTGCCCTTGTAGGCCAGGCTGACCTGGAAGATCTCAGTCACATTGCCTCTGCTTCCTGACTGTTAGGATTACAGGCACATATTGTCATGTTTAGTCTTAGAAAAGGTTTTTAGAAGTCATGTATAAGTAAAATTTATGAATAAAGTTAGAGTTGCTTTTGCATTGTAAAGCTTTTTTTTTTTCTGTGCAACATGAATGAAATAGAAAGTTAAATGGTGAATAATGTATGGACTCTTCCTTTCTAAAATCTGCAAAGAAACAGTCCAAAGTTGAGATCTGTCAATAATCCTTCTCTGAGAAGAACTGCACACTGCTGAAACCCTTGCACAGTCTCTGTGGCTCTTCTCAGTGCAACTGCTGTGCTACACAGTACCTTGTGCAGCTCTCTGTGATGCCTTATGTCCTGAAGCCCCATAGTTACTCTTCTCAGGACTGATGAGTTTAGAACATAAAATATTTTTAGTGTTTCTGTGCTGACTAGTACACATTTAATGTGGTCTGCATAAGTGTTTTAAAACTTTCAGGAGCCACAAAAAAGGAAACATAAAAGTAATCTTAGTTTTTCACACATGTGGTTTGGTTTGGTTTGGTTTGGTTTTTTGAGACAGGGTCTCCTTGTAGCCCCAGCTCGCCTGAAATTCACTATGTAGATCAGGATGGCCTCGATCTCATAGAGTACTAGAATTAAAGACGTGTGTCTCCAGCTTTAGTGGTATATTTTATTTAGTACAATATATCCAAATGTTACTTCAACATGTCACCAGTGCTTTCACGTTATGATTGAGTAATTTTGCATTCTGTTTTCATTCTTGGTTTAGATTTTCAGTCTATCTCAGTTCAGACTAGCCATGTTTCCTTGCCCCAGTATCCACATGTAGATGTCCTCATGTAGCTGCCATGTAGTATAAATCGGTAAAAATGATTGTTGTTAAGCGAAGCATTTACACCTCCTACTGAGTTAGCAGATTGAATTATTTCAGAAAATTCAGGCTTTTCTGTGAAGGGAAGTTTGTAAGCAGATGCAAGTTGGAAAACTTACAATTTCAGGTCTGTGTATAGCTTAACTGAAGTCATTGCTGTGACCATCTTCATCTCCTTGTTGCCATTTTACAGTATTGAGAACCAAAAAATTCTCCCTTTTCATTGTATAGAAGCAGAATAAAAAATTTCAAAGAAAAATGGAGAAAATTAAAGCAATACAGTAGTTCTTAGCCTTGGACTCTGCAGTTGTCAGAGTTGGTGCATTCTGCCCTCTCAAGGGAAGTAGACAGTGGAAGAGTTGTAAGCTGTGACTTCTCTGATTCTGTGGAATCCCAAGGAAGATTGATGTTAAAACAGTCAAATTGAGGGTCATGGCTATAGTTTTCTCTGAGAATAATTGGGTATTTGTCGCCTTGCTAAGAGATGTGGCATTGACATCAAAATAGTAAATAAAATATTTTTTAAAAAATGAAAATGAGGGCCAGGTGTGGTGCCATATGTCTTTAATTCCAGCACTCAGGAGGCAGGGACAGGTGGATCTCTGTGAATTCAAGGTCAGCCTGATCTACATACATACCAAGTTCCAGGCCAACTGGGACTACAGGGAGACCCAACTCAAAAGAGACAAAAAATAAAATAAAAATAAAAGCTAAAAGAAAACAGCATAATAATAGAATGATTTCTAGACGTCCAATTTTAATGAAAATGCATTCATAGGGTAAATAATATCATTTTACTAAATTAAAAAAAATTTCTGCATATGTGTATTGCTTGCATTCATGTAAGTGCACCCATGTCATTCAGTGCCCATGGAGGTCAGAAGAGTGCTTCAGATTCCCCAGAACTGTAGTTAGTAATGGCTGCTAGCCACCATGTGGGTCCAGGGACAGGGTCCTCCTTAGGAGCAGCCATTGCACTTAACCGCTGAGTTATCTCTTGAGCCCCATTTGGGTAAATTGCATGTGGCGTTGCATGTGTGTGTATTTCTAACTAGATCCTGGAAAATAAACCAAAGATAAGAAAGTGAAGTATCAATCAATCCTTTCCTTGACCTCAGGCTACCTTTAAGGGACTACTTGTTAAGCCTATGGATGCACCTTTAGTCAGAGATAAACATTGCTGATAACTGAGCCAATAACAGTTGAATGTGTGGTTATAAGTTTTCAAGCATCTGAGATATTTTATGTGTAAATACCTAGCATTTAACAATATAAGCAAAGCCTTGTGAGATGATGTACTTTTACTTTGAAAATTTGAAAGAGATTAGCTGTGCTAGCTGCAGTTGTTACCGTGACTTGTTTATACCATTTCATGTGACCAAGTGTGGTTCTACACACCTGTCTATTGTGGCTAAATAATGGAAACCTCAGGGCTCAAAGACAGTCTACAGTATATCCCTCCATTGGAGAGAGCTGCAAGTAGTGGTTCAGAGCAACTTTACTCAGATGAGCTTAAATATAATTCAAGGTGTACATTAAGGTTCTAGACTCTTCTTAGACTCTTCTGTGCATCTTCAAAGAGTATTCAAGAAAATAAGGAGTGCTTCTTTTTAGGTTCATTTTTCTGTTTGTCTTGTGTAAGAGCTGGATGGTTGCCAAAGAGAGACTTGTAAATAAAAGTGGTTATTGTCAGGTTCAGGGTTCGAGAGACGGGGCAGACAGAAGGGACCGGACTCCGCTGGCAGCTAACAGGACCCAGCTTTATTGAGAGAAGACCAGATGGGACTAGCTCCTCCACACCCACGAGTGGAGAAACGCTAGCCCCCTCACCCCCATCTTGGGGCTGGGGCTCCAGGGAACCAGGGAAGCGAGCTCAGCCCAAGTCTCAAAAGCCCAGTGCAGCGCCAGCATCATCAGCAGCACGTTGTCCAAGTCCTCAAAGCCTTTAAAAAACCTTCAGCCCCCTCCTGGCTTTTAGGGGAGGGGGGTTGCCATAACATCTGATTGATGTTTAAGGCAAGCTTCTGGCCAGGAATTAGTCCTTTTTCAGAGCTGTTCATGAATTCCTTGAGTCCTGAATCTTATCTGCCAAGGAAGCCCAGTGTCCTTTGGAATTTGGGGTCTGGAGTTTTTATCTCAGGTATTTGCAGGGTTTAGATCTCTGAGAGGTTGTAAAAGGTCCATCTTTCTTCATTCCTCTTTTGCAAACTCTGGCTCCAGGTTTCTTCCTGAGTCTGAAACTGTTGGGGGTTTCATTGACACCTTACAGTTACGTTTTCATTGACTCCTTCTTGTGATGCCTGAGGCACAGACCTGCCCACCCCATCTGGTTTTTTCTGTGGGAACAAGCTCCTGAAGACCTGCATACTGTCAGACTTCCACATTTCTACTCTTGAGTATGTGGGTTCATTGGTTTGGGTTTGGGTTTTGGGTTACTTCAACTAGCCTTGCTCTACTTTAACATTTCTATTAAGAATACCATCTGTTGGGGCTGGAGAGATGGCTCAGCAGTTAAGAGCACTAGCTGCTCTTCCAGAAGACCCTGGTTCAAATCCCAGCACCCACAGGATAGCTAACAACTGTCCTTATCTCCAATTTCAGGGTATCTGACACCCTCTTCTGACCTCGTTGGGCATTGCATGACACAGTTGCTCTTTCATACATGTAGACAGTACACTTATACACATAAAGTAAAAATAAATCAATAAAAAAGAATATCATCTGTTGGGTAGGGATGTAATTCTGTCTTGAACTTAAAAGTGCAGATTTGTGGAAAGAAGCTGACAGAAAATTACCCTTCTTCTAACGGTGAGCTTTACAGCCAGGGGGAGGAGAGGGACCTTGGTCCAGCCTTAAAGTAGGAGTGCTTTAGAAGAGATGCAGCCTCATACCATAGGCAGCTGAGCAAGTGAGAACAAGCCCTTCCTGCAGATCCATGGAGGAGTTTCATTAGGAATGATAGGGCTGCTAAAGGGAGAGAGAGCAACTCTTGCTTTCAAGTCCACAAAGCAAAGGGGTTCTGATTCTCAGGTTTTCCGGAGGCTGAACAAGCTTCAGACTATGTGGTCTGGACTGGCCTGTTTGACAAGGGACATGGAGGCAAGCACTGCACAGTTACCTAGCAGCTGTGAATGGGGGCTGCTCCATGCCACAGTATTTTCTTGTCAACTCTTAGTCACAGAGAGGGAGAGGGAGAAGGAGTGTGCTAGAGCTGGGAGACATCTAGCTGTAGGGGACTTTGCTGTGCTATAACAGTAGAGTGCTTGCCTAGCATGTGCAAGACCCTGGATTTGATCCCACTATCAGGAAATGTATAAGCTGTCATCTTTGTGAATGTCAGTCTCAAGTTCTCGTTTTCCCTCTCTGTTGCCTTTTGATTGAAGCTCATTTGTAAATTTTGAGAATCCTGTGGCTTAATCAGTTCTCTGTTTATAAAGCTACAGTACCTCCTTAATCAAACAGGTACTATTCACTACAAATCCCACTTTCAGCCCTCACTGCTGTCCTCCATCTGGTTCTGTGGTCTGCTGTTCCTCCTCTTTAAGTATTTAGATTCTGCTCCACGGCAGATACATAATATTCTCTCAGCCATACTTGTTTTTTCTTTGTTGTGTCTTCTCCAGTAAGCAAAATGGTGTCTTCCCCTCTTGGAACCTTGACTGCAGTTTTTCTGTGATTCACACCACTTTCCACTGGGCTTTCTTAGTACTATTCTGTAAACTTGACATTTTGTATCATCACGGTGAATTTATACAGGCTTGAGTTTATATCTTACTGGTTCATATGTTTCTTGCTGAGTCACGCACTGTGTGGTCTCTTAGGGAATAATCTAGAAAAATCTTGAAAAATAAATGCCATTATTGGTTTCAAGGAAAATACAAAAGATCTCTCCTAACTAACTGTCCTTATATAAGGGAGAGGAGAGATTTTGGAAGGGGCGGTATCTGCATACCCTGAAGGATTAATTTCATGCCATTCTTGCCTAAGCAGGAAGACAAAGAGGAAGCTTAAGCACTCAGTGCTCCCTGAAAAAGGTTCAGTGAAATGCTGAAGACGAGAATGGATACAAATGAGAAGGGAGAGGACAGTGGAGGTTCTGCCCTAACGTGTCCCTAATTTGAGGGTGTGAATTTTTTTTTTTTTTTAAAGTTTTCGGGACACTGTAATTCCAGTGGATGGTTCCTTGTGATGCAGGTTCATGTTCATCTCTAGCAGCAGTCAGGAAAAGGATAGCCTCGGATGGTTTATTTGGGGATAACAAGCCATCTGTATATCACTTCAGACTGTCGGCCTCACCACATTGTACCTAGGCATATACACATAGATATGTCCATGTGACAGGAAAGGAAAACCCTCACCCTGTGCTTAATCTGGTTACAATCTTTTTGAGGTTCTCAAACCTGGGGACTCAGTTTGAGTTTTCAAGATTACTTTTTTTTAAAAAAAAAAAAAAAACCGGTCCTTTCTTCTGCTCCCACCCCCTTACTTCCTGAGGACATATGAACCAGGTTTGCCAGGAACTCAGGGATTTAACCCTCCAAATGCTGGGATTTCGGGCATGAGCCTCCACACCCAATTAAATTTATGTATCTGTTTATTTTAAAGTGTATCCTTCCTTAATGAGATTCCCTATTTTATGTTACAAATTCATACTCCTTAGTCATGAAATAGACTTGCCCCTGTATGTCACTGTGCATAGTCCATTGAGACTGCTGTAACAAAATGTCATAAAGACGGTAATTTATAAACTGTAGAATTACACTTACGAGTTTTGGATGCTGGGAATTCCAGATTAAGATGCTGGTAAATTTGTTGTTTTGCGAAGGACCGAAAGGTCTGTAGATGGCACCATCTGACTGTTCCCTCATGTGAGGGGAAAGGTAAATGAAGACCCTTTTGTCTTTTTTCAGTAAGGGTGCTGGTCTCCCATTCATGACAACTTTAATGACCTAATTACTTTCTTTCTGAGCTTGTGGATGTTCAAAGGCTCCACCTCCAAATACCATTACCTTGAAGTTAAGACTTTCTTTTCATTAGGACTCTTCAGATCTGAAGATGTACCCTGGGTAGAGGAGCCTTGGGCATCCTGGATTTGATGCCCAGTACTGCAGAAAGGAGGTCAGGGACAAGCTGAGGTGGCGCTCAGGTGGAAGCGTTCTTGTCATGGTGACTTCAGCCCCTAGCATTGTATAAATGGAACATGACGGCCCATGTGCCCTGCTGTAATCCAGGTGGCTACCCAAGAGCAGACATTCAAAGCCATTCTTAGATCAAATCTGAGTTTGAAGCCCACCTTCATATACCTTCATTGTCTCAAGAGGGAGGGAGGTGGGAAGAGGGAACGAACTAGGTTCACATCAAAGCAGCAGACCTAAAAGAGCTATCATATCTATCTAGTATTTTTTAAATCCCACACTGGATATTTAATTTGGATTGTTAATTATCTACATCTTAGAGCTACGTAGAAATCCAAAGTATAAATTGTGCATAAAACAGGGCTTTGAGTTGCTGTCATCAGAACCCTAACTTGAATTAACAAAAGCCAAAAAAGGGATGTGTTGGCCTCCAGAGGGAGGAGTGGTGGCTGGCAGTCTGTACTGCAGGTCTGGCTGCCTGGTCTATCTCTGGTCATCATCTGGCCTCCCTGTGGCTTGTTGAGTCTCCTTCATCTTCTCTCTGGTGTCACTGGTGCTCCTTGCAGTATGTGTTCTCGCCTCTGCTCAGCATGCTTGGTCCTTTTGCTCCATTACTCCTGCTTTCCTGTCTCTTCCTCCTCGTTCTACTTGGTATTCTCCTGCCCCTTCTCTTCCTGCTCATTTTTATTTTCTATTTATGTTTGAAACTTTCATAGCTGTTTACAATGCATTTTAATCATACTGGCCCCTCTCCCTCCTCCACCTCCCCTGGCCTTCTTCCCATTATTTCTGCCTTCCCACTTCAAGTTTTCTCTTTTTATTTAAAAATAAAATAACCTGCTTAGTTCAATTAGTGCTGCCTATATGCACATGGTTACAGTGTTACCCACAGTGTTATGGGCAGCCTGCCACTGGCTACTCCTCAGCAAGAAGTATCTCTCCCTCCCCCCAGCAGCCATCAACCTGCTGTTTCTTGAGATATGTGACATTGATAAGCCTCCAAAGTTGTGATTGTTAAGTTAATTTTTTTAATTACTTTGAATTATCTTCACTGTATTACATCTTTTAAGCCCAGTAAGACATTAGAAAGTGATAAGGATTTGTTTAGTCCTTTATGATGGGGCAGTGTTAGCACTTTTCAGTACTCCTTTACCTTCTTTGCTTCTTTTACTTTGTTTTAGGAAACTGTGTTCTTTTAAGAAAAACAAGTCAGGGCTGGAGAGATGGCTCAGTAATAAGAGTACTGGTTGCTCTTGCAGAGGTCCTGGGTGTGGTTCCCAACACTCATATAGCAGCTAACAACCATTCATAACCCCAGTTCCAGGGAATCCAACATCCTCTTCTGGCTTCCATGGACATTGCATAACATGGGTGTGCTTACATACATGGAAACAAAACTTTCGTATACATATCATAAAATAAATAAGGAAAAATTAGCTGGCAAAAAGAAAAGTGTTCTTTGGAAAATACTTTGTGGTATTTTTATTTTATACTGGCTCTGATCTGTCACCTAGATAACTCCAGGTAGGCCTACATTTTAGGTAGAGCAGTTTTTATATACCATTCCATGGTCCCAATTTTTTATATTTGATCATTGTGGCTGTTATTTGGTCAATTTCCAGTGTGAGATATATTTTTTTTAGCATGAAATAAGTGATTGTAATTTCTTTCTGTAGGCTACAGAGAGTAAAGTAGGAGATATAGATTTAACACGCCTTCCAGAAGGACCTGTTGATTCTGAGGATGAGGAAGAAGAAGAGGAAGAGATTGATCGAACTGATCCACTGCAGGGTCAAGATTTTGTTTGAGAATGTCTTGAAAAAGAACCTGCAGACAAAACCGATGATGACATTGGTGAGAAGTATATCTGATCTCCTGAGAGATTGTAACTATAGATGGATAATTATCTATTGTCACTTAACACATTACTCCAAAATGTTATTACTTAAAACAACATGTAGTTATTATTTGATAGTTTTTTGTGGAATTCAGGAATCCCTTAGCTAGATCATTTTCAGTATATCTGTGGTGGTAATCAGAATGTCCATACAGCCTTCCTTCATCATAGTCTTCACTGAGTAAGGATTGGTCTTTGGTGGCTACCCATATGGCTTTTGGTGTAAGCTCTCAGTTCCTTGTCATGTGGGCTTTTTGCAACCTGCTTATGCTCCCTTAAAACATAACAATAGACCTCCCCTTATGTTGGTAATCCAAGGAGAAGGATAAGACAGATAGATGCCCCAGTGTCTTTTATGATGCAGCCTCAGAAGTGGCCCATTGTCATTTGCCCAACTCCTTTACACCATGCACCACTCTGGAAAGACTGGACAAGGCCATGAAAGCCAGGAGAGCCATTATTGAGATTGGCTACCAGCCTAAAAAAACGAAATTTTTGTTTTCTTCTATTTTTTTATGTTTATTTTTTATGTTTATTTCCATGGAGACTTATGTAATCAATTTGATTGAAACTGTCTATTTCAAAGATATAATTTTGCAGTATTTTGAACTCTGAAATGCTTTAAGTTAGATTTTCTTTTTTAATCGTATTCGGTCTGATCTAGATATGTCAGCTAAACACAAAACTCCCTGTGGAAGCTGTTGTCACCATAGCAACCAGATCACAGTTTCCAATGTCTATGTAATGAAGTCCTGACACATTTTCAGCACAGGGTGCTAAGTGGAGGTTTGTTTCACTAATTAGATGGCAAAAAACAATCAATTCCTTCATGATTAACAATGTCACAAACTCACCAATAGAGAAAGGTGAAAAACTTTCTTAAGGAGTATGTTTTCAGAGCAGGAAGATGATAAAATCATTTCAAAATTCTTTTAACCATCCAGTAGGGTAACTATTGTACTCCAGTTCATAATCCTTAGATGAACTGAATATCACTCTAGGTTTTCGAGGTAAGCTCATAAGAAATACAGACATTCAAAGCATTCTTATATCAAATGGACCAGTGTTTGAATTAATCGTCAGTGGGAATAATTGTATGAAAATTCAAAAACTTGGTTATCCTTAGTTTAATGACTTACAAGTGATAAGTGTTGTTGATGCAATGTGTTGTCTTTAAATGGTGGCTCTTCACTTCCTCTAGGACAATTTTTGTTCTGAGGTAGTCCATGTTTCTCAATGATGGAGACTTCTGTATTCTTTGGTTAATGAGGACCTGCAACTGTGTCCTTCTGTCTCTTCCTAGCCTTTTAACACTACTTGCTTTTATAAAAGTTCAAGGTCTATGGTTTAAAATGGTAAATAAAAGGGAAATCTATATTAAATTCCTTTTTGATGGGTATAAACAAAGCCACTGCTTAGTCAAGGATACATGCTTAGAATATTACCTTGTTTGAGTCGTCGTGTGTACTTTGGTTGAGTTTAGAAAGAAAACATTATTCTCAGGTGATACCCTGAGTTATAAATACCTCTGCCCACATGCACATTTACAAAACCCCCAAATGGCCACTAGTGTTTAAAAGTTATGATAATTATTATTGAAAGTGACAGTGATCATGGTTGAATAATGAAAGGGAGCCTGCAAGGCTGTATTTGCTCTCATGATGTGAAATAGGAGAAACCGAGAAACAACATGAACCTCAAATGGCATATGACAGATTTCATGGCACAAGAATTTGGGGAGGGAGCGATTACTTCAAAATGAATGGGAAGCATGAATTATTGTGATAAGAGGTCATTTTAGAGAATAGGAGAGTTTAGGAAACTGTCTTGTGGATATCATGACTGGGGAGTTGGAAGCAGGGAACTAGCAAAGCCTTCATAAAGCACCATAGGGGGTTGGTCTGGGATGTCACATACATGATTATTTATATCATTTCTTTCCTCTTGACTTAGGAAGTTGAGATTCAAGTGCCATCTGGCTACACATAGCTCTTATCTCAGGATTGCGTAAACTGCTTCGGCATCTCTAGACAGAGTATTTCATAGGAGTCTGATTTGAAACTGTGGATTTAGGTAAAGTAGCCAACTCTACCAAATAAATGAACTTTTTTTTCTTCTTCTTCAAAGTATACTCTGCTTGCTAGGCTACAGTAAACTAAGACACTCAGCTTAGGTTATCTGCACATGGAATGCCAAGGAGGGTCTGTGAGCACTTCTGTTTCCACAGATCTTAGTGAAGGTCCTTCATTAACTTCTCTTGTTTTACATTTGCATACCACACTAAACTGAAATCTATGATTTTTATACTGTAGTATATGTTGATCAGAGGTAAGTTTGTAGAGTCAAATGCGTCGGATCAGCTTTGTTTATGTTGCTGTGACAAAATACCATGAAGAAAGCAACTTAGGGAGAAAGGGTTTACAGTAGCTCAGAATTATAGGTTACAGGGTTGGGGAGATAGCGGGGTGTTCTGGAGGCCAGAGGGGTACAGACTCCTCCAGACAGAGCTGTTGGCCATTTATGATGGGTGAGAGTGGTGACTGCCTTTCAGCAACCACACAAGAAGAATGGCTCACCCTAACTGACCCACACATATTCACTTGTGCTCAGCAAGCAAAAGCCCCAAACCCCAAATAACATTAAGACTTTTGGATGGGTGTGTGGATCCCAGAGTCTTTGCACATGCCAAGCAAGCCTACCACCAAGTCATATCCCAATCCAGCCAGGGCTGTCTTTCCCCCATTCTCTTGGTCTACCTCAGGGCTTTTGCATAATTCAGGTCATACTTCAACTACCAACACTCAGGATTCCCTTCTGGGCAGGAATATGGAGGTAGCATTTCACCCATCTTTCATGGTCCAGGTCACTCCCTGGCAGAAGTGTTGCCACAGGTATTGGGTAAGAGTGCCCCGCCCCACCTCTTAGGTTCAAATAGTTGACGAAAAGAAGACACAGTAGGCAGAGAATCTCGTGTCCAACTTTATTTGGCAGGTGACTTTGCTCCATTACTCAGATCTTGTATCTCGTGTCTCCTTGGGAGCTCGGGGCTCAGCAGATGTTGTTGTGGCCTCTCTTGTCACCTCACTTCCTTGGGTGCAGCCAGAGTGGACCTGGGGAGGCTCAGGGGTGGTAGCGGTGGTGGGTGGTCTCTAGATGGACTTGGGAGGAGGTAGTGCCTCCTCCTGCTTGGTCTTGCATCCTTTGGGAAGGAAAAGGAAGTTCTGGTTTTCTGGCTTGCCTGTGGAGGGGATGGGAGTCGGGGGCTGTTTCTCTCGGGTCAATGATAACATGGGGTGGGGTGGGTCCAGCCTACCCCCCATCCTGCCCTTCTGGACAGGTGTCAAAGGGCCTACCTCTTTGTTGTCTCCGGGTGTCTCACGCAGGGGCAGTGCGTTACTTTTTTTTTTTTTTTTTTTTTTCACTCTTCTGCCCCTTCCTCCTCTGCTGCTTCCTCCTCTTTTTTTGACTCTGCTTCTGCCTCTGCCTCCTTTGTTTCTTCCTTTTTGCTTTCATTTGTGGCCGGCCTTGTTGGTTGCACCTCCTAATTTCTGGCTTTTTCTCACCATCGCATCCTCCTGCCATGAGGCCTGACCCCTGCTTCGTCTCTCCCAAAGACTCCCCTTCATCTCTCTCAAACCTCTTGTATACCCCTTGTGACCTGGTGGCCCACCCAATTATTCTCTGTGAGGTCAGCATGGGGCGGGGCCTGCAGCATTGGGGTGCTTCAGTAGGGCCAAGCTACCTGTGGTCTCTAGATGGAGCCTCTGACCTGAAAAGTGATGATGGAGCTCAGTTTGTCATCCAATAGATAAGAAGTTGGAATTATTGATAAAAGATTTTTGTAAGGAGTTGGAAAGCTGGATTCGTGGTTAAGAGTACTTGCTGCTCTTCCAGGGGACCTGAGTTCCATTCCCTGTACCTATTTCAGGCTCCCAAATGCCTGTAACTCCAGTTCCAGGGGATCTGTAAGCCTCTGCTGGCCCCTACATACACCACACATACACAATACAACACATAAACTTATGTATAAGCAAGTACAAAACATAACAGCTTCTATATAATTAGAATTTAATGAAATGATATCAAGTAGTTGATTTGCAGAAATGAGATAATGAAAATATTCACATACTAGATGGGCATTATAAAAGTATCAAGTTTAAAATCATGCATTCTATCTACTGTGGATTGACTTATGCATAGGAATGGAATATCTTTTAATCACAGCATTTTAGATTTCACTGAGTAAAATATTTATACTGATTTTTAAAAACGCCTATCTAAGTTTCTACTGGAAGAGGAAATTGAAAGTTCCTCTGTGTTCTGGGTCATTCCATGACCAGTGCTGAGCTTGGCACAGCGGGAACCCATCACCCACTCCTGTCTCTCTAGACTGAGGGGAAGTGACTGGTGCAGTGAGAGGGTGTGAGGCTGGTGGGTGGGGCTCTGACCTCATAAAGGGGCTCCTGGCATCACCCTCCCCCACCTCAGAACTTGAAGCAGAGCCATCATTTTCCAGAAACTACTAGGTCAGATGGTCCTCCTTTGAGCTGGGTCATCTACAGGGTTGGGGAGATAGTGGGGTGTTCTGGAAGCCAGAGGGGTACAGACTCCTCCAGACAGAGCTGTTGACCGTTTATGATGGGTGAGAGTGGTGACTGCCTTTCAGCAACCACACAAGCAGAATGGCTCACCGTAACTGACCCACACATATTCACTTGTGCTCAGCAAGCAAAAGCCCTAACCCCAAATAACATTAAGACTTTTGGATGGGTGTGTGGATCCCAGAGTCTTTGCACATGCCAAGCAAGCCTACCACGAAGTCATAACCCAATCCAGCCAGGGCTGTCTTTCCCCCATTCTCTTGGTCTACCTCAGGGCTTTTGCATAATTCAGGTCATACTTCAACTACCAACACTCAGGATTCCCTTCTGGGCAGGAATATGGAGGTAGCATTTCATTTTAGAAATTATTAGAAATAATTATTATTAGAAATAATTTTTTTGTTATTTTTATTTTGTGTGTATGAGTGTATCCCTGCATGTGTGCAAGCTTACCTGTGTCGTGTTATGCCCTGGGAGGTTAGAAGAGGGCATTGGATCCCCTGGAACTGGAGTTACAGATGGTTGCTAGCTGCCATGTGGGTGCTGGGAATCAAACCTGGGTCCTCTTGCAAGAGCAACCGATGCTCTTAACTGCTTAGTGCCCTCTCCGGCCCCCTTAGAAATAGTTTTGATCATCACTCCCTGGATTGTTGGTGAATCATAGTAAATACAGGACAGGGGTGCTGCTAAATAGCTGACAAGGCCCAGTATGTCAGAAACTGATGCACAATAGCAGCAACACTCTTCTTTCCTTGAGGGGGCTTTCATTTTTAAATGTGTATGTGTATGCCTTTTTTGCCTGCATGTATATAAGTGCACCTATGTCGTACAGTGCCTGCAGATGTCAGAAGGATATGAGTTGTTAGCCACCATGTGGGTGCTGGAGATCAAATCTGGTTCATCTGCAAGAGTAATCAGTGCTCATAGCTGCTGAGCCATCTCTCCAACCCTCTCAATTGAAGAAGTTTTTTAAAAATAGAAATTCTGGTCCTTCCCCTTTGTGCTCATTAGAAATGTTACTAGCCAGTATTCTAGGATTGGTATACTTACTGGCTTTGAAGTATTTTATCATGAACATTTAAGAATGACTTTGCTCATGGTGTAGGTGTGGAGCTGTGAGATCTAAGGTTGTGGAAATGCAGTTTGTTCATTTAGTTCTCAGCCTTTCTAGATCACCTACCTGTCTTCTAGATCCCATGTCCAGTTATTTGGACTCATTTTACACTGGGTGTCTGTGCATGTTTGAAGGTGCTTTGGCCTACAAAGTTCTTTGGTGACAGTGATTTTGCTGAAATTGCAGAAAATGTGTCATATTGTTATATTGTTGCCCAATCTCTCTCTCTCTCACTGTCCTACACACACACAATTCTTGAAATTCAAAGTTTTCATTGGATATATTAAACTAAGTAGATCTCTTTATTACATTGGTGTAGCATTAGTTGTTAGCTATTTTGGTATGTAGACTTTGGCCTTTTTTGAACTCTGAATTATGTTTCTGTTGGTTTTCCTTTTTTTCTTCCTAGCATATTTTGCACCCTTTCTCTTACCCTTTGGGAGCTTTATGCCACTTCTGAGATCTATCCTCTTTGCTGCTTAATTTTTGCTCATTAGTTTTAATCTCTATCATTTTTTGTCCTTGGAATTTGTGTTTTTTAAAAAATAAGCTTTTTGTGTGATAGTAAAGTTCAGCCCAGTTAGGAACTACATGCTCTAAAGAAACCATGTGCTCACCCAGAGAAGACAGCCCTGCTGCTTGTTGTTTGGGCTCCTGAGTCTTTATTAATATAAAAGGCAGTATTAAATGTATTTATAATGCTGATGCTTTTGACATAGAGTTTACTATGTAAATGTCCTGCTTTAGGCTTGAGATTATAGACATGTACCGTCACATCTAGCTTTGGTACTGCTTTTATATGAATTGTTTCACTTAAACTGCACTAAAATTGCTTTTAGAATATTTGACTAAAATTTGCATATAAGTAATAAATTTTCAAGCTGATTAGATGTTGACATTTTTCTTCATTTGTAAATCATGTTACTATATTTTCATTTATTTTTAATTACATTTATTGTGTGTGCACGCTCACACATTTGTTTATTCTCATGCATGTTCCACAACACACGGGGAGTAGCCAGTTCTTTGTTCTACCACACAGGTCTCGGATTGAAGTTAGGACATCAGGGTTGGCTGCAAGGGCCTTGACTTACTGAGCCATCTAGCTAGCCCCTCCCCCTTTTGGGGGTGGTGAATGAAAGAGGAAAAGGTATATTTCCTCTTACAGGTTATAGTCCATGACCAAGAAAGCCAGGGCTGAACTCAAGACCAGATCCTGGAGGCACGCTGCTTACTGACTCGTTCAGCTACTTTCTGGTATGACCCAGGCCCACATTCCTAGGGAGGGCAGCACCACAGTGGCCTGGGCCCTCATATATCAGTAATCAAGAAAATATCCATAGGCATTGCCCCACAGGTCAGTCTGATGGAGGAAATTCCTCAATTGAGATTGCCTCTTCCCAGTGTGCCCAGTTGACAACTGAAGCTAATTTGATATCTGGGTGATTTTCTGTTGATGAGGATGGTATAGTAAAGTGAAGTGTTTTGTGTCTGTCTGTGTCCACATTTCTTCCTCCATCCTGTTGCTCCTCCCCGTCCCCACCCCCCTTTCAAATGTCTCTTATAGAAAGTGTAGTGCAAGTTTTCAAAAGTTCTCCCCAAAGCCATAGCTCTGACTCTTTTCCATTGGACTGTTTTTTTACTCGAAGGTAGTGTGGTCCATCATAGGACTCACTCCTCTGGAATGGATTCTAGACTCCTTTACTCTGCAAAGTGTGTTATTCTACCTTGTTAGTAAAAGTGGTGTTCTTATACCATCATCCACCTCTTACAATAGTTGCCCTCTAAACAATCCCAAGTTTATTCCCCAGAAATCCTAGCACCTGTCATAGTATGTTTCAAGTATTGGGACTGTGACACTGAAATACTAAGATCAAATGGTAAAAGTGTCTGCAAAATACATAATTGGTATGTGTCTGAATTTTGCAAAATTCTGTAGCCAAATACAAAAATATGTCTTGGCCTCTCCTTTTCATTTCCCATAGATGTCTTTTAAAACTATTTTAACTGATTGAATAATTTCATACAAGTGCTGGAGACATTTCTCAGTGGTTAAGAGTACTGACTGCTCTTGGAGAGGACTCAGAATCGGTTCCCACCACATGGGGTAAACAACCATCCATAACTCTAGTTCCAGGGTATCCTAGGACACTTCTTCTGATATCCATGGGCACTGCACAACATTGATGCACATAACATTCATACAGGCAAGACACTCCTGCATATAGATTAAAAAGAGTACATTTTTAAAATGGGAATTTCATGCCAGTATGTTTTCATCCTACTCAGACCTCCTCCCTTCTCCACTTCTACCTTATCCCACCACTTATTGTCCTCTATTATTTGTCCTTTTCTTTTGACGCCAGCACACCCAGGTTGAAATTACTTCTTTTAAAAACTATAGTGGAGGGCTGGAGAGGTGGCCCGATACTTGATGCTCTAGCAAAAGACCTTAGTTCAGTTCCCAGCACCCATGTCAGGTAGCTCACGCCCTGTGCCTCCAGGTTCAGTGCCCTCTTGTAGCTTCCGCCGGAACCAGCACACAAATGTCATTCATTCACACTAACACATAAACATAAATAAAAATTTAAAAAACTTAAGAACTGTAATGGAGGATTGGGTAAGTAGAAGAGTTTAGGAAAATGTCAGTTCCCCTTTTAAGAAAGAGAATCACTGTTTACATATGATGTGCTTAACTCAAGTTCCATTTTATATTTTTAGTATTAAATGTTTAAGATTATAGGTGCAACTAATACTATTTCTGTCTTAATGTGTATTTTTTAAATATTTTCAAGATAATGGAAGTAAATGGACAAATTTTGAAAATATTACATTTGTGAAAGCCCTTGAAATTTTGAGGAATAATACTCATCTTGCCCTTACTGTGAAGACCAACATTTTTGGTGAGTTTTGTTAAATCTGCAGAAGTAGATTGGGAGGAGGGGTTGTTTTGTATAATAGAAAAGTAAAAAGTTACTTCAATGAGATAGAAGATAGTAAAATATAAAAAAAATTTATCTACATTATTCGGATATTAGGATTATTAGTGTTTTATAATCTATAATTTTTCCTGTAATAAATTCCCTGAAACAAGTTTGAAAATAGAGATGTGACTTAAGTCATTTATGAAATACCTGTTTGAGCTTCTATTATGTACTGTATTGTCTATGCACAGTAATAAAACTTAAGTAAGCCGAATAAAACCTAGAACTTATAACCAAGCTCTTTTCCTGTCCTGATGTACAAAGAAAGCCATCTATCTGCTTTTTACATGTTTTAACTAGCTTTCTGAAACAAAGATGAATGCCAGATTAGGTGTTTCAGTAAAGCATTGAAATCTATGAATTACAGATTTCTAAATAGCCTATTCTTCCTTTCTGTGTAAAAACATTTACCATAACTGCACTATAGTATATTTATTTTTAATTTTATAATGTAAGGGATTAGAGCTAAGGCTTTACCCATGTTATATAAGTGCTCTGTAAGTGAACTGTATCTCCAGCCCTGCCCACATTGTGTTTTTATTATATTTCTACCTGAGAAGAAAAAAAAAATGTGTAATACTTTTGCTTTTAACCACATTTGCTATTGATTTGTTTTGAAACTAGGAAAGATTTATTATTTTTTGGTTTCATTAGATTTCATTGAATTTTGGCTAAAATTTTGAGAAAGAACAATAAATCCAGAATAGAAATTAAAAACCATGACCATTTAGTTCTTATGAGGTAGAGGTAGGGGAAAAAAATCCATCTGATTATTTAGATTGCAGTTAGAGAAGTAACAGTTCACTTCAGTCTGCCTGTGGACAGGAAGTGAGGGTTTCTCCCTGCGATTTTATACTGTGCTCAGTCGTAATGAAAATGAAACATTTAGTGTTTTTCCTCTTAGTTCAGTGCCTTTGACTTAATTGCATCATGTTAAATTTGGAATATAATTGTCTATTGACAGTTTCCCAGCAATGTTTTGTTTTAGCATAGAATAAATAAGACTTCAGAGGGGTTTTTGCTGTCTGGGATTCAGATTTATATCTACTAATGCCACCTTTTTTTTTAAAAAAAAAAACTTTCTACATTTTTTTTAGACCTTTATTGTGTGTAAAAATGAGAAAGAAAATATTCTTAACTAATACTCTTATTAGATTTAAATGGTTCAGATTACATAAGCTAAGCCTTGATATTACTTGTGGAAATTTTAATATTTTAGTCAATGCAAAAACTGCTGACTGTTAACCACCCAAAAACCTTATAAAACTAAATAGTCTCTGTTACATGGCAGATTAGAAACACTGGGAATATAAATCAAAATCCACAAATGACAGCTGAAATTCTGTCAACTTTCAGGCCTATGCAACATAAACCCACAGATACTATGCATAAACAATTCCAAATTAAAGTTGATAGTGGAAATGTCATCCAGTCTTAACTACTACACATCACTCCTGATGGATTTTACTACCTTCTGTTGGACACAGCAAATGTACACATTTGGTAGACTGTTTAGAAATTAAAGCTATCAGATCTATAAATAAAGACCACATAAATAAGAATACAGTTTATTCTTATTCTTCTCTTTAAAAGCCACTTTCTGCTGTTTTGTTTTGTTTTATTTTGTTTTGTTTTTGTTTTACTTCTTTCTAAAAGGAAGCATTTTCTATCCTATCCTGCAAGCAGTCAGTTCAGCATACCGGCTTTACTGCCATTGTCTTCAGATTTTCTTGCAGAACTTGACATGTCTCTTATTCAGTAGCCTTACAAAGGTTTAATTCTTTGTTCACAAAGCCATGTAGAATTCCTATATCTAAACCAGTATTCAAAATTCTTGAAATTTCCAGCAGACCCATCTTCTCCCTCATCAAACTTGGTTGGCTCTTAAGACATGGGCTGGAGGAGGATACTGACCTGAAATTGGAGCACCCACCTCTCTTAGTGTTGCCAGCTTTTACTTTAAATTAAAGGAAAATACCAAAACACTGGAGAGATGGTTCACAAGTTAAGAACACTGCCTGTTCTTACAGAAGGCTTGGGTTTGAATCCTAGCACCCACATGGCAGCTAACAGCAGACCACCAGTTCCATGGGATCCAATGTCCTCTTCTGTCTTCTTTGGGCACTGCAATACACGGGTATACTTATATGCAGGCATAACATTCATACTCATAAAATAAATTAAAAAAAATTTTTTTTAATTTGAAAGCAGAGCTTGCTCTGTTACTTTGTCTGTTTTATAGAGTTATTGTCAAAGATCCAGTACATGAGAGTCGGTATCATGTAATGATACTAACTGTTGTCAGGTATTATGTGTAAAAATATATGAGTGACCTAATACAGCAATGAGTAACAGGAAGGAAGAAAAGGGGATATGGTCTAAGAGTATCAGAGGCAGGGAAGTCATAGCCCAAGAGCCTTCTAAGGGGTAAGAATACTGTTGCCTGCCAGAATCCTAGATTAGATGTGACCAAGGATACAAAGCCAAGTGGTACTGCAGAATTGTGGGCCTGAGATAAAGTGAAGCATAGTAGTCTGTACTTCTTTCCTTACCCCAGGTAGAGTTACAGTCAGCCAAGATAAACAGCAGAGACTATCTCCAGCAAATACGTATGAAACATTTGTCAAAGGGTAGCATTTTAATGTCTACATGATGTTCACAGTAAAGCTCCAGTAACTCTGGCATCACCATGGAGTCAACTTGAGCCTGAAACTTGCAGGCATAACAGGTACAAAAGGGAAAGTCATTACCTGAAAATGTTTAGATGCTACAAGAGTAGTAAACAATACTTGAGTTCGTTGCTTACCAGTGACATCCAGGGACTACCAAGAATAGGGAAAACTAGAGTCGCTGATAAGAATGAGTGGAAGACAGCTAGTAAGTGGTCTTTTCCAAACTGGAGAAGAAAGTTAAAGAATGAACAAAAAGCACTTCTAGTGATTTAAAACCTCATGTCTTGAAACAAGAACAGCAAAATTAGGGAAGAAAAAAAAAATTAGAAAAAACAGCTCTTAGATTGATGTGAAGTATGGTGAGTGGTCGGAGCTGTCGTAGGAGTCTGTAAGAAGCTGAGAAACTCCCCAGACTGCCCATTAGAATAAGACAACAAGAGCACTGTGCTTGGAGGTATGAAAGGAGATGTGAGGAAGAGGCACATAGGCAGTGCTAGCAGCGATGACCCAGAGTGAAGGGAAGATGTGACTTACCTGGTTCAAAGGACCTCTGAGCTCAGCACAGTCACTTTTTAAATTTTCTGTCAGTTTCTTAACTGAAGACAACTCATAAAGACAACTCATAAAAAGTAGCTTCAAACGAGCATGAAAATATCAAAAAAGATAGCAAAGAACTGCATGGCACAGAATGGAGAGAGAAATAAAAGTGTAAAGAAGTGAACAGGAGGAGGATTGGGCTGCAGAGATGGCTCAATGGCTCAGTGGTTAAGATCACTGCATTTGTGGAAGACCCAGGTTCAATTCTCAGCACACACGGTGGCTAACAGCCATTCGTAACTTCAGTTCCAAGGGATCCAACACCTTCTTCTGGCCTCCACAGGCATTGCACAACACAGATACACTTAGATACATTCAGGGGGTATTCATACACATAAAATAAAAATAATGAAGTGAGCTAGAGCCAGAAAGATGGCTCAACAGATGAAGACTCCTGCCACCAAGCCCCATGACCTAAGTTTGATCTCCAGGAACCACTTGGTGGAAGAGAGAACTATTTTCAAAAATAGTCTTTGCTAAAGTAAGAGTCCATGTGAGTCAAAACCTAAAAAAGTACAAGTTTTTGAATACTGATCTTTTGTCCATGAAAGTGAAAGCATTATGGGTTCCAGTTCTGAATAAAATGAAACAATTCATGCCACCCTTCCTCTCCTACTGAACTTAACCATAAAACCTGGACAGAATCTGACCCACCTATTTGAGAGCTCTGAACAGCAAATAATATAGCAACAGTCAAGCTACTGGAGAGGGTAATTCAAAGTACCATCCTAGGCAGGGACTATTTTCTCCTATGATATTCCTCCAGTCTGCTCTCAAATCAACTTGAAACCTAGATGTATTAGAGCTTGTGGTGCAAAAGGGGCACTCAAAAAGTCCAGAGTTGAGAAAGTCTCCCTTTTCTCTTCTTTCTTCTCTGTTTCCCTGGGCCTCGTGATCTGAAGCAGTGCAGTGTAGCGGAAACCTACAAGAGTCAGGCCTTGGGGAGGAGCCTTCAGTGAGACTGTGACTTTCAAGACCGCTCTGTTTCCCCTCTCCCTCTTCCCCCTCTTTCTGTTCACACTCCCTCTCCCCTCCAGTTTTGTCTCCTGGCTCTGTAGTGTTTCTAGAGGACCAAAGGAGGGAACCTGAAGAAGTAGAAAGCAGCTACTAGGCCACCTTGCAACTGCACCTGAGTAAAGGCAAGGCTGACTCTTGGTGTTTCAGGCCAGGTGTGGGTCCAGGCTCTGAGAAGCTATGCTCTCAGGCCAAGTGTCAGCCACACTTTTATTCTAACAGAGAAAGTGCACCCACGCCATCTCATCGGAGAACCCTGCCCTTTAATCCATAGTCCTAACATGCCACACACAATGTCAAGCATGGTTTCTCATTCGTCCTCACTATTTTTAATGAATGTACCACAAGTTTTCAGTGCTTTGACATGATAAACAGGCACAACCACATTCCCTGTCCTTGGTAGAGTGTGGTTCTGGGGGATTAAGGTCATATGCCCAGGTCACAGTGGGCACCAGACTGACCTCTTCCTCCGAAGTGCTGGCATTACATACATGCACCACTATTCCCACATAAGATATAATCGTATTTCAATCATTGAATCATCTCATATACATTCTGCACTCAGAGGGCTCTGCTACATCTTCTGCGATTTCATGTTCTCCGTAACAGGACATCCAGACAGCTTACTATATAAAAACTTGCCTTCTACTATGGGAACTTTTGTTTGTTTTAAATAATTTTAAAACTTTTTTATTTTGTGTGTATAAGTGCATTGCCTGAATGCATGTAAGTGCGATGCCCATAGAGGTCAGAAGAGAGCATTGGATTCCCATGGAACCAGAGTTACAGTCAGTTACTAGCTGCTGTGTGGATGCTGGGAATCAAACCCTGGTCCTTTGCAAGAGGAACTGGTCCTCTTAACCAGCAAGCCACCTCTCCAGCCCCCAACTTTCATTTTTTTCTTGAGATAGGTTCTCTTTAGCCCTGTCTGGCCTAAAATTCTCAGAGATCTGCCTGCCTCCACCTCCTGAAGACTGGGATTAGTTATGAATACATACCCGACTTTCCACAGGAACTTTTCAGCTTCGGGTTTTCATTAATTAGAATCATTCCACCTTTCTTCCCTTGTCTGCTTTAAGTCTCATCATTTTTTAATCTTTCCGTAAAAGATTGGTCCTTTGCTACCAAAGTTTCTTTGACTCTGTTCTCCCTGTACCAAGTATCTCACCTGATCATAAGTTCTACATGGGGAGGAATAAGCATGTTTGCTATAGCATGTATCATTTGTAGACCAATAAATATATTTTGAATGGATGAATATCTTGATTTTAGCTTAAAAGCTATTTTATCTTTTCTGAGTGGTTTAAACTAAAGTGAAATTTTAGAAATAGAGACTAAAAAGGAACTTAACTGTATTTTAATAATATCGTTAAAAATGATGTTTAGAGATCTCTTGTCTTTTTAAAGGTGAGGGGAAGTTTTTCACATTGCTTACATCATGTTTGGCGATGTGGTATCCTTGTTGAAGACCCACTACAGAAAGGGAGAAAATACTTGGCAGTTCTTCTGACAAAAACTTAATATTCTTATTATATAAAAAACTTAAGAAACTGATGTGCTGCCTGGTGCCAGTAATTCTAGCACTCTGAGGGTGAAGGCAGGAGGATTAGTACTCCAAGGCCAACCAACCTGAGCTACAGGCCAAGTTAAAGGCTAGCCTGGGCTACCTGAGACCCTGTCTCAAAAGAAAAAAAACAAAAGCAAAACACTTGGAGGCTGACACACACAGTTGCAAATTCAAGGCCAGGGTGGGCTTCAAGCAAATGATCTAAATAAAAACTTGTCAAAAGACCAAACAAACCTAGGCAACAAGCACTTGAAGGAGTTCTCACATAGTTAGCCATCCGAAGAGGGCAAACGCAACCACAGTGCACCAACATCTCCTCTTACAGTTGTTCTCACAGAGAAGCCAAAAAACAAACTTTACATGCTAGTTTAGTAAAGCATGGAGAAAAAGGAGTCATCACACTCTTGGTGGCAATGTAAATTAGTCATACAGCTGTGAGGGAGAGCAGCAAGAAAATGCCTCAGAAAGCTAAACAGAACTACCATGTGATGGTGCTGTCCACTCCTCAGAATAGATCTTGAAGAAATGTGGTTAGCATACCAAAGAGATACCTGTGTGCTGTTTATTGCTGCTTTCACAGTAACTAAGATTAGGAATCAGCCTAACTAGATAAAGAAGATGAGCATTGTTAAGCAGTGACAGTGTCTGTTACTTGCAGCTAAGTGAATGGAGCTGGAAGACATGATGTTAAGATAAACACACTCAACACAGAAAGACAAGTATGGCATGTTCTCCGTCATGGAAACTAAAGCAGTGCTGACCTGAAACAGTACTAGAGGGCAAGCCATTCTGTATAAATGCACAGAAGTAACATCCTGAGCTCCATTAGTAAGTGCAATTTTTAAAGTAAATCACAGGCACTGGAGAGAGGTGGCTCAGCCATTAAGAGCACTGGCTGGCTACTTTTCAGAGGACTTGGGTTCAACTCCCAGCACCTACATGGCTGGTAACAACTGTTCATAACTCCTGTTCCAGGCACTCATACAAATAACAAATATCTTAAATCCAGTGTGGTGGTACGTAATTGTAATTCTGGCAGTGAGAAGTCTGAGGCAGGACTGTCACTGAGAGTTCAAGACCAGCCTGTGCAGCATGACAGTCTCAAAGAAGAAAAAACAAAACAAAAACCAGACGGGCAAGTGAGGGAGGAAAGTAGAAGGAAGGCAGACCTTTAGGCTGGTTTGTAACTCGGTGGTGGAATTGCGTGAAGTCCTGGCAGTGTTGGACCGGTGGCCTACTTTGTTCCTTTCCACTTTTCCAGTGACTTCATTTTATCACTTTGTGGCAAAATTGAAGAAAGATCTAGCAGATAAATGAACTTGAATCTAACACAGTGATGTGTTTTATCTTTAAAATGTGTTGTTGGTATAAAACTCTCTAATGAAAAGAAAGAAAATGACAAAGTTGTTTATATTCACAGTGTTCAAAGAATTGCTTAGTAGGACTGAACAGGAGAAATCTGGTGTCCCTCATATTCCCAAAATTGCTGAAAAGAAAAGTAATCGCCATTCAATCCAAGATGTACCAGGAGATATTGAGCAGGCATCTCAGGAGAAAGGAAATAAGAAAGTTAAAGCAAATACTGTTTCAGGTGGAAGAAACAAAATCAGGAAAATTTTGGACAAAACACGATTTAGTGTCCTGCCTCCAAAACTATTTAGGTAGGTCATGTCAATCTTAGTCACATGGGAGTTTTCATATGACTATAAAGTTTTTTTATTGCAGGGAAGGGAGATTTGTGTCACTCTTGGTTTTTATACAGCTATATATCATAAAATCTTCCAGCAGTATGTAAGTAAAATCTAAATTTCCCCGTCAATCTCCAGGCACATCTATTGCTAATTGTTTTTTTGTTTTAAAAAATCTTCTATTGTGGCTTTACTTATTCTCTCCTGAATTCTAATGAACTTTTTGATTTCTGTTTTCCTGAGACAGGGTGTTGGATTATGTAGCACAGGCTAGAATACAGACTACCCTGCCTTCCGCAGCCTTCCCAGTTCTGTGTTTACATTCCTCCAGACCCATTTTAAATACATTTTCTGTTTCAGATATGGGCTGTCACCCAACTGAGGAATACCTGAGGCTTTATATGTAAATTAAGGTATTCTAAAACACTGCTTGAACCAGTCCACTGAGTACTATGGGTTGGGCTGACTGAGGAAAGCACTAGTTTCCTAAAGCGGTCACAGAGCCTCAGCAAGTACAGCAGTAAGCAACATGATACTCAGTACTGGGGTGATTAAACAGAGAATAGTGAGGGAGCAAAAGCGCATTTAAATAAAGCATGTGCTGCCATTTCCAGTATTTTTTTCAGTAATTAAAATTCTCAGACTAGGGAAATGGCTCCTTCGTAGGGAGAGGGCTTATCACTGAGTTTGGATCTGCTGCGCCAGCCTCTGGTGCAGGCAAGCGCAACAGCCAGCACCTGGAGCCCTGACTGGCTGGGGAAGTGGGGACAGCAGATCCCTAGGCCTGGGAGCCTGTCTATCAAGCAGAACCTGTGAGCTCTGGGTAGGGTGGGAACAGTTGGGAAAGACACCCAAAGTCAGCCTCTGACCTCTACACACATGTACACACATGTACCAAAAAAACCCAACAACATTTCAAAAGTCAGAAAGTGTTGTTCCGATTTTATTCTAACAAGGGAACAAACTTGCTCATCTAACTTGGCTCTCGTTGGTGACTGAGACCTGAAGATTGTTAGCCACCATGTGGGTGCTGGGAACAGATTTCCAGTTCCTCTACCTGAGCAGCAAGGGCTCTTAACCACTGAGTCATCTCTACAGCTCCCAGATACATACTTTTCAGACCAAACCCACTAGGGTTCCTAGAAGTAAAACTCAAAACACTGCCTTCGAAGGCCCTCTCCATGTTGCTTTTCTACCTTCTGGTCCCAATTTTCCCTTGTGTGCAGTGACTTGTAGTCATCTCAACCCTCTCCCATCTTCACTGTGATCTAGCCCCTCGGGTATCTACCCATTCAACCTCCAGTAGTCGGAACAAACCTTTTCGTAGTGTTTGCATGCACAGAATAAACAATTTTGCTGTATTAAAATTCTGATTTTCATCAACCACACACAGCTCAATGAAAGCAGTCACTTAGACATGGGTGAGATTAGGAGCAAAGCCTGTCAGACTTCCACAGGCATTACACACAAGGGTATACTTACATGTAGGTAAAAGAGTCATACACATAAAATAAAAATTGAAAATTATATATCTGTTTATCTGATTATCATTGTGACTGGGGGCACACGTTCTGACACGTAACATCTTAAACCATAGAATGTCATAATTGGAACTCATTTCAGCATTGTTAAAGTCCCATTCTGAGCAGCTTGAACAGTGCTATGTTCATATTACTTGGAGAGAGAGAATTAGTTACTGGTCATGGACCCTATGCTCATGGCATGAAACACAGAAACTTAGGTCACCCAAAGCAGTCAGTTGAATGTTTCCCACATGGTCACTTTGTTTTGATACTAGACAGATAAAAATCTAATAGAAACATGTTTATTTAAATCTAGAATTGTTTTTTCATTTATTAAGCAGTAACCATTTCTTCAATCTTCTAATTTGTACCAACAAGAAGCTGATGTTACATGCCTTTAATCCCAGCACTCAGGAGGCAGAGGCAGGAAAATCTCTCTGAAATCAAGGTTAACCTGGTTTACATAGTGATTTCCAGGCCATCTGGACTCCAGGGCGATCCTGTCTCAAAAAAAAAAAAAAAACAAAAACAAAAAAAAGTGTTGGCTCTCAAGGCAAGCATGAATGGAAGTGTGCTCTTGAAAATTTCTATTGTCCCAGATAGACATACTCAGTACAGTAAAGTCTGAATCATTTCAGCAACAAAACAACTAAAAGATTGGCTATTTTAGAGTCATTAAAGTTTCTGAGACCTGTTTGGTGAGGAGAAGCTGATTTGTCATTTTATCTGTCAGATCTGTGACTCTGCATTTTTTAGAATATGAATTGAATTTTTTGGCCCTTACATCATTTAAAATCAATTGAGGGTGCTGGAAAGATGGCTCAGCAGCTAAGAGTTCCGGTTGCTCTTGCACCCACATGGCAGCTGACCACCTCTCATAACTCTAGTTGCAAGGAATCCAGCACCCTTCTCTGGTCCCTGGGCATTGTGAAGCAAGAGTGCACTTACATGCATGCAGGCAATGCACTCTTGCACACAAAATTATAAGAACTAAATTTATTGAGATATTTTTTTCCCTCTGTGTTTTTGTTGTTGTTGCTTTTTCTTGGGTTTTGGTTCTTTATCCAAACCAGGCCCTTCCACATGCTAGGCAAGTGCTCCTCCACTGAGCCATGTCTCTAGCCCTTGACTTTTTTAAAAAAAAAGGGTCTCACGTTGTAACTAGGGCTGACATGGAACTTGGCTTTGTAACCCAGGCTAGTCTCAGACTTGTAAACCTCATGCCTCATCTTCCCAAGTGCTGACAGTACAGGTGTATACCACCTCAGCCAGCGAAGTTTATTTTTCTATACAAAAATACCCTGTCCTGCCAGATGTGAGCATACATACTTTAAGCCTTAAATCCAAATGCTAAGGCAGAAGGTTGGCTAATTCAAGGCTAATCTGCCTGACTTGTGAGTTCAGTGAATGAGACCCTATCTCCAGAACTAAAAATCATTTAGGAAAAAACATTCATGGAGGTGTCAATAGATAAATGGGTAAAGGACATTTAATTGTTCCGTATCAGTACTTAAATAAGAATATAGTTTCAGATGATACAACTCTTTTTCCATAGAGCTACTTGTTTCTGTTGTTGGAGTGTTGCTGTGGTGCCCAGGCTTGTCTCAAAATCCTGGAGTCAAGTGATTCTCTCCAGCTTCTGTGGACCTAAAACACACTAAAAGTCCAAGTACATGAGATTAGTTAGATAAATGGTACAGTAGTGTGCTCATGGTGCATAAGTACATGTATGCATGTGTTGGCATTAAAAATCTTATAAAAAAGAAATATGTTGGTTGTAGGTTTTTGTAAGTTGCAAATAAGTTTTCCCTTCTTGCTATAGTTTTTGTGTTTCCTTACATGAATTATTTAGGTTTTTATTGAAACTACAGATTTAAATAATTTTCATCCTATAATTTCTGAGTATCTCCTGTGTGTCAGGACTCTTTGAGAGAGGCATGGAAAACAGCTTCCATTTCACGCTTGAGCAGCACTTAACTCCACTGGGGTACTTGTCAGATAATGTCAGAATGTCTGTCTATGGAACAGCAAGTCAGGAATGTAGATAGTTGAGAGTAGGAAATCCTAAAATCCCAAACTGTGATCTTTAAAATGAAAAATTGTTTATTCACTTGAGAACATTTCACACCTCAGAAACTCTTCCCGTTTCTCTTAGCTGTTGTTGTTACTGCTGCTGTTGACAGAGTCTTCCCTAGGCCCAGCCCACATGGAACTCACAATGTGGACCAGGGTAGCCTCGATCTCACAGAGATCCACATGCCTCTACTTCCCCAGGGCTGGCATTAAAGGCATGAGCCATTGTAACTGGCATACAGCTTTTGTTCTGTCTTTAATCACAGTTGCCCAAGTAACATCCCTGTCTCATTCCCAGAAGTACACAGCTTTGCTTACTTATCAGGAACTATTTTTTTCTCTCCAAATGTCAGTATAATTTTTGTTTGCTTTTAATGTTTTAGTTATTTTTCATGTACACATTGATGTTATTCTGTGACTTTTTAGTTTTGTAATGAAATCAACTACTTTGTTCAAAATAAATTTAGTGTCAAGGAACTAATTATTGAGGAATTTTTCAAAAATGTCTTGTTTCTGTTACTGCATCACCTCTCAGGAGACTCTTTGGGTAAGAAATGACAATTATTTCTCAGATAGGCTTTATCAGCTCAGCGTTAAGCATGGATATTTTGTCAGTTAAATACTGTTTCATTTCTGTCATAGCATGGACTGTACATGACAGTAGTGTTCACTTATACATGCTCACGTCCTAATTACCATGGATATATTATCTGCTTTACATAAGTATATAGTGTTCCATCTGTTGATTATTAAGAAGCAGAAATAATGTTAATCTTAATAAGCGATAATATTCTGCGCATTTTGTCTCTATAGTCAATTCCAATTTGCCAAAACTGACACAACTAATTTCCTTTAATAGAATATTCTAACTTTAAGGCTCAGGACATTACTTAGGTGGTAGAGTACTTGCTAGCTTCCATGAGATTGTGAGTTGGATCCCCAAGTAGCACAGAAGCCAGCTGTGGTGGTATTTCAACAGGAAGTTCGCTAGTTCCAGGTTATTCTTATCTACATAGAGAATTCAAGACCAGCCAGGGCTCCATGAGGCACTTGTTTCTAAAAAGAAAATAATTCTAATTTTAATATTGTTGTAGTTTTTTCTCCTTTATTAGAAAGACTGAATAGCCTCTTTAAAAGATGGTGTCCTTCGATTCAGTCACCTGATTTTATAAATCTAAAAAGTGGTAGGATTGTTTTCAGAAATCAATTATGGAGAGAATATTGTCTGAAATAGACGTTTGTACTTCATATGGCTTAAATACCTGAGTTCTCCTCTTCACTTAGCTAACCTTAGAATTTGTGTGATAGCCAGCAGTGTAAGCCTAATTGTTTAGGGTAAGCATGAATTAACTTTCAAAAGTATTTCTCATTCTTCTCCCAGATTAGATTGCTTTTCCTCCCTACAAATTCCTTTTATGAAGTACTTTCTTTTTATGCCTCCCCTACTTCTCAGTATCAACTAATTAAAATAAATGTTTCTCCTCTGTAGGTTTATACTGTTCTCATTTTAATTTTGTTAAAAGTTCTTTACTCTCCAGAGAAATCAGAATCCTGATGAACATAGTAGTGCATGCCTTTAATCCCAGCAGAGGCAGGCAGATCACTTTGAGATCAAGGCCAGCCTGGTCTACATAGTGAGTTCCTGGCCATCTGGGGCTTCAGGGAAACCCTGTCTCAAAAAAAAGTAAATAAGAATGCTATTTTTCTTTTTGCCAAAATGTTTGCCTAATTTATCTGAGTTACAGTGCTTTTGGTATATAGCTCCTATTAGCTACTACTGGTAAGAAGACCAGCACCTATCCAGAGAAAGAAAGTTGCCTAAGGCAAACAGCTAATAACCTGGCCTGCCACACCTTCCCCCTCCCCCTTTTGTCATGTAACTGTTTACCAATCATTGCTCTCCGCCTTGCTTCATTCCATGATCTGGCTAAATTATCTATTTTTGCTTCTAGAATACTCTGTATATATCCACATCACTCATTTTTTTCATTGTAGTTTAATCTTTTCTGTGATGATATGTAAGTGTTCTATGATGCCTCTGTCTATATAACAAATACAAGGCAGAATGCTGCACTGAGCAAAATGCAGGTGGAAGCTAATACTAGACAGCACATTTCAGCATAAGTTCAGGAAGCTAGGGTTTCAGTCATTGGTGACAACGGAATCATTTTCTCCTGATACCTTATTTGTAGAACAGTTTTACTTTAGAATTAAACTAATAGTTGGAGATATGTAAAAACTGATTGACCATGATTCTGTTTTTTCCTTCCAATAGATTTAGTTACCTATATGAGTTCTAAAGTATTTTAAAAGAAGTGTTTCTTATGCCTTAAATGGCTTTGTAGTTAATATGTTTTTGACACCTTAAAAGGGAATCAAGTTTTGCTACCTTCTCTTATGATTGGTTGTGGCACTTGCTGTGATGTGACTGTGTGTCACTGGGTCAGTACATTTTGACTTTAGAGACTGGCAGATTTCAAGCAGTCCCTATACATTCTAATGGAGCTTCTCCCCAAAACCGTAGAAGCTAAATGTGACTATTCCTTTGTAACGTAATATAAGTACTTAAATTATAAATTTTATTTTAATGTAGTTTTCAAAAACATCTCATTGCTGTTTCTTCATCATACTTGTCTTTAGTTGCTGAAATATTTTAATTAATTAAATCGTCGCATTGAATTGATTTTTGTTATGCTTTTGTGCACAGGAAATAGAGATCTTTGCTATTAAGTCCCTTCTAATAGTTTAAAGTGATATGTGACTTTTCTTTTGAAGCGATGGAGGCCTGAGCCAATCACAAGACGACAGCATTGTGGGAACAAGGCACTGTCGGCACAGCCTGGCTATAATGCCAATTCCTGGGACACTCTCTTCCAGCAGTCCCGATCTCCTGCAGCCTACCACCAGCATGCTGGACTTTTCCAATCTTTCAGGTGATGTTTCAGTGTGACTTCATACGGCCAGATTGATACCTAATGCACAGATAGGGATGAGCCTTGTGGAGCCAATTCTACCCTTGTTTGCAGTCTCTCACCTCTAGCTTATGACTTCATGCAAAAAGCCAGTGGGGAAAATGTGTCTTTTTTACCTCAACTTGAATGATTAGTTCCTTCAGAATTGAAAGTTCATACTACAAAACTACCTCATTGGTATCTTTCAGAAATCATTGAGTAATAGACTGAAAACAAACACTTCCTAGCTGCTGTTACTCAGACTGTAGAAAAGTATTAATGCAGATTATCTTACTTTCTCTAAATGCTGAAATATCTTAATCATTTTCTGAAAGTACTGGGTTTTTTTTTCCCCTTAATGCCTAAATCTGAAGTTTTTCATGAAATCTTACAAAGTGTTACAACATCATTTTCACTGCTATTCAGATTTTCAAGTTGGAACATCAAGTTGTTTGCATATGCCCAGAGCCAGAAAATATCACATTAACCAAATTATCTAGAATTTCATTACAAAGAACAAAACCTTTGACTTTGAAGAACTAATTCTGTAGCCATCACATGAAAAGAAATGGCTTTCAATAAAAAAACAAAATGAAAACCTGAGCTATGTAATTGTGTCCCAGGAAAAGAAAGGAAAAAAAATGATTCTACAAAGATTGGTATGTTTCAGATTCACCTTGAGTTTTCAGTTCCACCATACAAATGAAGGAAAACTACATAAATTTCAGTGGTAGAAAGAAAACATAAATGTAGTAAAATTGTATTTTCTTAGCAACTTAAATAAAAACCTTTCAGCACAACAGAAAACATTTTAGTGAAGGTCACTGTGTATATTATTTCCTGCTTTGATTTTTTTTTTTTAAAGAAAAATACAGCTTAGTGAAAATAGTTGTATGCATTGTTTCTTTTATTTCAGTTACTTCTTCACCAAAGGGGGAGATTCTTAAACTCAGACAGCTGATGCTGTAACTCTCACTTTCTGCAGGGCTGTCCAGATTCTTTCTAGAACAAAGAGTCTAGTGAAACTTTGCTGAGAAATTTCTGGCAGTTAGTGAGAGTTCTGTCATGAGAGAAATCACTCTTCTCTTTGATCATAAAGTTAAATCTTGGCATAAAGAGGTTAAAAAGCAAAACAAAAAAACAAGTGCTAACGTGTCAGAGAGATAGGAAAGGAACAGACTGGATTCAGTTCCTGAGATGCAGAAGAAATGCCTGCAACACCAAGGAAGCTGCCGGACAGCTTCCTTTCTAGCCTCCTGCTGCTCTGTTGTTTCCTGACAGTGGAACGTACTTAAATAACTGCCTACATGGGGTTTGCCATTTGTAAGATTCTCTTGGCATAGCCCATGAGCTCTTTGACTCCTCCTGCAGTCACTCACTCCCTTTCAGCATGTGTTCCTGGCCCCTTGTATCCATCATGTGGTGGAATAGGGGTGCGTGTGTGTGTGTGTGTGTGTGTTTTGTACAGTGCTATTTCTTATATTCTGTAGAAGATTCACAAATAGATTATTCATATTCTTGTGAAAACAGATACTTTAAAGGACATGATTTTCTCTATTTAAATGATTTTCATGGCTGTACTGTCATTATTGTCATCATAAGCATATATAGAAAGTGGGGCTGAAGGCAGGCCAAGGAGATGGCTCTCCAGGGTAAGGAGGTTGTGGCCAAGTCTGAGGACTAGAGTTCAGTTCTGGAGCCCATGAGGTAGAAAGTGCAGCTAAAGTACTACGGAAGGGAGTGAGGGCAGGAAGACAGAGGAGGATCTGGATGAGGGTGCAAAGAAATGAGGCTGACATGATTAAGATTCAGAAACAGCCATTCCGTGGAACTGAGGGTCAGACCTGAAGAGGAGATACTTCCCTGCTCAGATTGCTTGTACAGGTTAAGAGGACTCTGAGATGGCCTTATGGTATCTGCTCAGAGGAAGTCTGCTGTGAGTTGGTCTGCACCATGTCACTAACACAACGGAACATGTGTAGATACTTAGCTTTGAGGGGTGTGTGAGTATCTTTTTGAGACAGGGTCTCCCTGTAGCCCCAGCTGGCCAGGAACTCACTATGTAGACCAGGCTAGTCTCCCAGAAAGCTGCCTGCCTTTGCCTCTCTGAGTGCTGGGAATAAATGTGTACACTGCTACTCCTGGCTCTAGATATTTAACTCTTTTTAATTATTTAGTTTAATTTTATGTATATGAGTGTCCTGCCTCCATGCATGTAAGTGTACCCTGGATCTAGTGCTGTCAGAGACTAGAAGAGCATTGAATCCCCTGGAACTGAAGTTTCAGAGGGTTGTTGATGCCATGTGAGTGTTGAGAACCGAACTCAGGTCTTCTGCAAGAGTAGCTAGTCCTCCTAACCACTGAGCCATCTCTGAAGCCCCTTAGAGTTTTAACTTTTGAGACCCAAAGGTGTAATTTGTGAAAGGCCTCTATCTAGTGAGACTGTTGTTTGTATTTATGTTAGAAAAAAAAGTTATTATCAATTCCAGATTCAGCACCTTAGGTTATATACAGTAACACTCAAATTAACTATGTACATCATTCACTTACATTCTAGTAGCCAGCTTTTATGAATGTTTTTCATTCAAGCTCCACTATGTTTGTTCTGCATTTTTAAAGTTTTTTGTTGGGTCACATCCAAAGTGCAGGCATAGCTACAAAACTGTTGAATAGTTTGTTTTGATTACTGACTTTTTATGATTTTGCTTTATTTTTTCTGACTACAGCTGTTGGTTTTTACTGTAAGTATCTTGGTGTTCTTCTGTCATATTTGTGCGTAGCTTGTTATTTTCAAAAAGAAAATCGCATGACGGAGAGAACTGAGTGAGGTGGGAAGCAGAGCTTTGTTTCCCCTTAGAAGGCAGTATGAGCTCCTAGGTTCTTTCAGTTACGTTTTTGAATTTGTTTTTATCCTCATATATAATGAGAGTCAGTATATATAACTTTTCAAAAGTTTGTTTTTCACATTTATTTGTGTGGGGAGAGGCACACTTGTGCTAGGGCATATCTGTAGAGGTCGGAGGACAACGTATGTTAATAAGTTTTCTCCTTTCACTATATGGACCCTAGGGGTCAAACTCAGATTGTCAGGCTTAGTGCCAAATGCTTTCACCCTCTGACCCATCTCACTGGCCCTATAATGTATTTTATTTTTAATGCTCTCATTTAACATAAGATGAGCCTGGAGATGTACCTCAGTTTTTAAAGTGCTTGCCTAGTATTCAGGAGGCCCTGAACACAACCTGTATTTTTAAAATCTGACATGGTGTTATGTGCTGTAATTGTAGCACTAAGATAGTACAGACGGATGAATCAGAAATTGAAGGTCTCAGCTACATAGCAAGTTAGAGACCAGCCTGGATGTTCCTCTGTGTTCATGGCTCTCTACATTTTGTATTTGCATTATTGTCACATTCTGAGCTTCAGTTACGAATTTGTGAAAATGTTTCTCTTGTTGTGGAAGGGCCTAGAAAACATGTAAAACATTTGCCATCTGATTCTTTATATTAACAGAGCAAACGTGGCAGTTTTTGACCTGCTCTGGTCACCACAGTACTTTAGGTTATCTTGGTTGGTTTTGTAGCACTTGTCACCCTATGGATTGTCTTAACTTATTATTGACTTTTTCTTGAACCCCTTTCCACTCCATTGAATGTTTATGATTCCTTTAGGTCAGAGACTGACCTGTCTCCTTTATCATTCCCATCTTCCCCACCTAGAACACTGTGGGTACTTCAGAATGAAAAAGTTGCCTTGCTAAGAGGCAAAGACAGGAACATCTCTGTGAGATTAAAGCCAGCCTGGTGTGTATGTAGAGAGTTCCGGGTCTTCTGGGACTACAGGGAGATCCTGTCTCAAAAACAACAAAAGGTAGCCCCCCACGCCCCTTTTTTTTGTAAGGTCTTTTAGATACCTGGAAGCTTTTCCTATTTCTAATATAATCTCAAGGTTAAAGTATTTTATTATTTTTCATTTATACATGCAGGATTAAAGCACTCCAGAAATTGCATTTATAGGCTTGAAAGTTCAGATATCCGGAGTTTTTATTTTTATTTCATTTGTCTACTTCATGATTTCTTAAAAAGAAAATATGAGAGCTAGCAAGATGGCTCAGCAAACAAAGTCATTTGCTGCTAAGCCTGACCACCTGAGCTCCATCCCTGGGACCCACATGGGAGAAGAAAAGAAACTATCTCCTGCAAGTTATTCCTCTGATCTCCACATGAGCGCTGTGGCATGTGAGTGCCCCTCCACCTCCCAAAAAATGCAAAAATATATAATACATGAATCCTGGGACTAATAAATCCTATGTATGACCAAGATCTTTTAAAAATGTCAGTTCTAGAACTGGCAGCAAAGTTGCTCAGCATGTGCAAGGCCCTGGGCTCAGCCCCCAGCACCACAGGAACACTTTCCTTTGGAATGGCATGTTTTTCTTGGCAATTTAGCTTGACTAAAATTTGAGGTGATTAGATTATTTTTCCTTTTTGATTCACGTTTGTCCCTGCCTCATTTTCTTTGAATCAGTCCTTACTGTGTATCTGCCTTGTGCTGAATATTATGCTTGGCCTTGTATGTTATTTTTCCTCTGAAATACATATGTAAATGTTGTAAATTAAGCAAAGGTTACATACTTTCTGGTGCCAAATGAATTGTTTCTTTTGATATTTCTTGCTTTTCGTGACACTGGCAGATTTCTCAGGGTTTGATTGATAAGTTCTTGGAAAATCTCATTTGCAGAGTTATTCTAGATGCACCTATTTTTTTGTGGGAACACCAGGTCTCCCTGGAACTTGGTTATGTAGATCAGGCTGGCCTTGGAACTCACCTAGATCCCACCTAGACTCTGTCTCCTGAGTCCTGGGATTGAAGGTGTGCACCACCACACTTGGCAAAGCATCTTTTTTTTTTTTTTCAATGCCCGTAGAACAGGTTGTCACCTGGGGAACAAGTGACCTTAATAAGTAGAGCTTTATAGCATTGTTCAAGGTACACACACAGCTGTGTGTTCTTTCCCAGAGATGTTTAGAACAGCAGGGAAAGAGAACAGGAAATGTGAGCAGATCTCCATGAGTAAATCCCTCTGAAGAAAGAAGCAACAGGGATAGATGTTTCGCCATTCCTTCAGAGGCAGCCAGAACCAATTGCTTGGGCCCAGCCTCCAAAGCTCTAACAAATACCCAATTCTGGAGCCCAAGACCCAGTTCCCTAAAGAGGGCAGAAGCAATAAAAATAATAAAAATACTGGAGTTGGGGGTGGGAGGCTGCAGAGATGGCTTTGTGGTTAAGAGCACTGGCTGTTCTTGGAGCCTGGGAGGGGACCCAGGTTTGATTCCCAGAATGCACATGGCCACTAACAGCCCTCCAAAACTCCACTTCCAGGGCATCTGATGCCCTCTTCTGACCTCTACAGGCATTGCATGACATGGTGCACTTATACACATGGAGGCAATACACTCATACACATAAATAAACAAAAAAAATTTTTTAAAGAGTTGATTGAATAGTGAAACCCTTTGGTTCGCTTTTTTTCTCCTGAGAAACCAGACTTTCCATTGGCTTACAGTACTTTTCTTGCACCAGAGTAGCATGTCTGACCTGGAGTTAGCTTTGTAAATTCAGGTACATGATGCTGTCGGCAGCACACTAGAGGTTTACTGATTGGCAAGAACTCTGAGCAGGAAGTATTGATGGTTCAGATCTTTGAATACATCAAAGATAGGTAATTCGGTATATCCTTCTTAGAACAGAAGCCGGGTACATGAAGTGTTCTATTTCCAGTGTCACTGTGGACCCAGAGCACTCGGCATCTGCTGGGAAGACCTTTCCCTTTAGAAGTACATTCCTGTGTGCTCAATTGAATCCTGCAGTCCTGGGAGCCTGTTTCTTTTTGTGATGTTATTCTTGGTGTACAAGGGTATGTTCTGTGGGGTGACTTCCTGCCATGTCTGTTCCAGTACTCTCACCTTCTCCTTTGGAACAATTTTGTAATTTTTCCTTTAAAACTCATAATATATATGAATGCTAAAAATGGCCGTGCTGAACAAAGGAATAAAATTACTTGAGCCATTCGAGTCTCCATCCCCTACCCCTGCTGCCATCCTCACCACCCACAACAGTAGTTAAATAATATTTTGAAATGAAAATTTTTCAACAGTAATTTATTTTCATAGGGAAAGTTTAACGTTGTTTATACTTTCATATCACTTTCCATTTACAGCGTCAGCACAGCAAACATTGCTCTGGAAGTGTTAGCTAGTCCTTATGAAGAGAAAAGCAGGCAGGAGGAAGAATGATCATAGACTTGCATTATCTTAAATAGAATCTATGTACTGCTGGCAGAAATCACTGAACAAAGATTGAGATATTTAATAGTGTGGACATTTAAAATTCTGTGAAATAGTAGGATAAATACAAAACTCAGTAAAGTTCTTGCTGTGCCAATAAGAGAACCTGTGTTCAGTCTCTCCCACTTATACAAAAAAAAAAAAAAAAAAAAACAGAAATGGGCGTGACTTTGCACACTGGTCATCCAGAACTGAGGAGGCAGAGACAGTGATCCATGTGCTTGCGCTGGCCAACGTCTGAGCAGTACTGAGACCCAGGCCCTGTGAGATACCCTTTCTTTAAAAATATGATGGAGAGCCATCAAGGAAGACACCTAGCATCAACCTCTGGCCTCCATGTGCATGGTCTCACATGAGCACCTAAACACAGACATAAAGACAGGTTTTTAAATGTAAACCTAGAAAAATGTTTGTGAATTTAAAATGTTGATGTCTTGTGTGATTCAGCAGGAAGAAACATGGGTGGGGACAGGAAAGGGATGGCCTTTCAAGAAGGGCAGCAAAGCAAAGCAGGTTATTGAAACCAGTTTTAGCCAGGACACGGCCAAATTCGTACTCATATCCTAGTGTAAAATACAGTCTTTGGGGAATGATTTGGCAACAGTGTTTCATAGTCCTTGTAAACTGTAGATGCCTTCTCACTCTCTTTTTAAGGGTTGTCATTGAGGAGCTGATCACATTCCTTAAAAAGAAAGATTTAGCTACTTTCTGGGGTGTCTGTAAATATCCTTTGTTATGATGGAACATAGTCATCCCATATCAGCCAGTTGTGTCTGTAACTCTAGCTCCAAGTGGAATCTCCCCCACCTCTGTCCTATTCAAGTACCTGCACTCAAGTGCATATACCTACAAACACATACACATAATTTAATTTTTTAATATTTTATTTCTGTATTATGTGTATGAGTATGTTGCCTGCATGTGTGTAAACACACCCTTGTAATGCAGTGCTTATGGAGGTCAGAAGAGGGCATTGAATCCCCTGGAACTGAAGCGATGGACGGTGTCTAGCTGCCCTGTGGGTGCTGGGAATCTAACCAAGATCATCTACAAGAGCAGCTAGTGCTCTTAACTGTTGAGTCATGTCTCCGGCCTGCATACATACCATTTTAAAAATATTTAAAAAATAGTAATCCTCTAAGTGTCTATTATTGGGCACTTGGATAATTGAAATATAAAATACATATGGACTACCATCCCTCATTGTAAAAAATAAATAGCTTTAGAGAAAAACAATAACATCAGAATGCTTATAATATGTTAAATAGAAAATGTTTTGTAAATTGTATCCCAAATTTTATATCTTTGTGAACTTTTATTAGAATGTTATCATCCAAAGAAAATGGGTACATTTTTGTCATCCTGTGTGAAATGAAACTATATATTCCAATGTTCAGAGAGATCTTCGTGCTCCAGGTTGCTTTTTGAATTTAAATGTTGCTTTTAAAAAAATCTAAGGCATATCTTTGTATTTGTATAGATATTCCTGATCAAGTTATAAGTTTTCAAAGCCGATCAGCAAAGTTGCTACATTATCATCAGTAAAGACTCTACAGCTAAAGAAGTAGTTTGTCATGCTGTTCAGGAGTTTGGTTTGACGGGTGCATCCAACACATATTCCCTCTGTGAAGTTTCTGTTACTCCTGAGGGTGTCATAAAGCAGAGAAGACTTCCAGACCAGTTCTCCAAATTAGCTGATAGAATTCAACTCAATGGAAGGTAAGGAAGCTTATTACTGAATATGTAGGTGTGCTTTTTGTAAATTCTCTATTAAAATAGGTGTGTTAAGTAGAAACATCATGTTCTGTTGCTACTGCGTTCTCTCAAAAATTAACGTGGAATTTCTCTTTTTTCAAGTTTTTGCCTCCTTAATTTTGTAAATAGAAATTTGAGGTATCCTTACAAGCCACCATCAGGAGGAGAGAAGGGAAAATAGCTCTTATCTGTGCAGGCAGAAATACCTTAGTGTCTGTGTTGGAGCTTTTAAGTATTGTAGAGGCTCTGTTCTGAAGAGAAACTGGAAATGCAGGTCTTTTGTATAAGAACTTATCAGTGGGGCGCTTGCTGAGATGGAAGTTGTGTTTAACAAAGGAGAAAGCACTAGTGGAAGCATTTCTCCAGTCTATAGATTTCATTCTTCTTTGCCTCTCTTGGAAATTCGGGGTAGGAAGGAAGTGGGGAATGAGTCTGGGAACAACTACTGAATAGAAAATCAAGCTTAATTCATGTC
The DNA here is from genome assembly GCA_035773235.1 of Eospalax fontanierii. Taxonomy (NCBI): domain Eukaryota; kingdom Metazoa; phylum Chordata; class Mammalia; order Rodentia; family Spalacidae; genus Eospalax; species Eospalax fontanierii. Next base: position 10,139 of record JAJHUQ010000057.1, on the reverse strand, counting down.
CTTATTTTTGCTTTAGTCAGATATGGTGCTCCCCATGAGCAAATATTTATGTACACCATTGTGTGTCAGATGCTGTATTGATTTTTTTCATTGCTATTATAAAATACCTGGCATGAATAACTTAAAAGAGGGAGAATTTATTTTCTCACAGTCCATCATGGCAGGTAGTGTACAGCTAAGCAGGAGTAAATTGCCTCATGGTAGCCATGGAAACAAAAAGAGACCTTAAAAATCATTACCCTAGTGACCTGCTTCCTCCAGCCCCACCCTCTTTCCTAAGGTTGCCCTCACCTCCCACCTGGGGGCCAAGTTTAATACCTGAACCCATGGGAAGCATTTCATTTTCAAACTGTAACTTTCCACTTTAAAAGCTCATGGTAAGCTCATAAGCAAAAATACATTTAGTCCTTCTCCAAGAGTCATCAAAGTCTTTAACAGTTCCAGCTTGTTCACACATCCAAGTCCAACCTCTTTCTGAGGCTCAAGACAAACTCTTAGTTGTGAGCCTTATAAACTGTAATATCTTTCTGAGATAAGAATGAGAGCATAAGCTTTTCCATTCCTAATAGGAGAATAGCAAGGACCTGTCAAACCAAAACAAGGGACAGGAGGAGGCAGACAGAGAGACAGGAGGAGGAAGACAGAGTCAGACAGGAGGTGGCAGACAGAGTCAGAGACAGACAGGAGAGAGACAGCTAAGCCCAACTGTGATTGAGTCATGCCTTCTATGACCTCAGAGTTGAGGTCATCCATTGTGAGGGAGTTGCAGCCAGTGTATATAAGGGAGTGCAGAGAGGCTTGGTTTCTTGGTGTGGTGGTTGCTGGCTTGTGGTGGTTGTGATACTTAAAAGTGAGTTGTCAGAGAAGAACTGTAGGACCTCCCCCCTCCCCGTCCTACCCCCTCCTCATCCTCCCCCCTCACTGTCCTTCCCCCTCACTGTCCTTCCCTCCTCCCCCCTCCTCGTCCTCCCCCCTCCCTGCCCTGCCCCCTCCGCGTCCTCCCTCTCACCGTCCGCCCTCCTCCTCGTCCTCCCCCCCTCCCTGTCCTCCCCCCTCCTCGTCCTCCCCCCTCACTGCCCTCCCCCCTCCCTGCCCTCCCCCTCCTCGTCCTCCCCCCTCCCTGCCCTCCCCCTCCTCGTCCTCCCCCCTCACTGTCCTCCCCCCTCCTCGCCCTCCCCCCTCCTCGTCCTCCCCCCTCACTGTCCTTCCCTCCTCCCCCCTCCTCATCTTTCCCCCTCCTCATCCTGTCCCCTCCTCGTCCTGCCCCCTCCCTGTCCTCCCCCCTCCCTGTCCTTCCCCCATCCTCGTCCTCCTTCCTCCTCGCCCTCCCCCTTCCTCCTCCTCCCCCCTCCTCACCCCCCCTCCTCCCCCCCCTCCCCCCCTCCCCGTACAGGGCACTCTGCTTCTCGCACCTTCCACTAGGAGCCACCTCCTCTGCACCCCCCTTCCTTCTTCCTTCTTCTCTTCTTCCTTCTTCCTTCTTCTCTTCTTCCTTCTCTTCTTCCTTCTTCCTTCTCTTCTTCCTTCTTCCCTTCTTCCTTCTTTCTTCTCTTCTTCCTTCTTCCTTCTTCTCTCCTTCCTTCTTCCTTCTTCCTTCTTCTCTTCTTCCTTCTCTTCTTCTTCCTTCTTTCCTCTTTTTTATTTTAGTTTGTTTTTTCATTTTTTTATTTTAGTTTGTTTTTTCATTTTTTTATTTTAGTTTGTTTTTTTATTTTTTATTTTAGTTTGTTTTTTTATTTTTTATTTTAGTTTGTTTTTTTATTTTTTATTTTAGTTTGTTTTTTTATTTTTTTATTTTAGTTTGTTTTTTCATTTTTATTACTTTAGCTAGATTTATTCCTTAGAGTTCATTCCTCAGGAGCATTTTAAAATGATGTTGTTTTTATAATCTGGTATTCAGTTGCATATGGCTAATATACTATAAATATGTTTGATTTTTGTTGACCTTACATTCTGCAACCTTGGTAAACTCAGTTTGTTGTTACAGGGTTTTGTTTGTTTTTGTTTCCTTGAATTTTCTGGGTAAATCATAAATGGAAACACTTGGATTTTACCCTTTTTAGTCCACGGGCTTCTTTTTGTTGGTTTTCTTTGGAAACAGGGTCTGCTGCCACCTATGTTGTCCTTAAACATACTGTGTAGGTAAGGACCTTGAACTCCTGATTATCCTCCCTCCAGCCTGTGCTGAGATTACTCTTAGGCCTATTATCCCTTAGTCTTTTATTTATTATTTCTATTTTATGTGTATGAGTGTATTGCCTGCATGTGTGTAAGTGCACCTGTGTTGTGCAGAGGTGGGAAGAGGGTGTCAGATCCCCTGGAACTGGAGTTACAGATGGTTGTTAGCTGCCATGTGGGTGCTGGGAACTGACCTCAGATCCTCTGCAAGATCAGTCAGTGCTTAACCTTTGAGCCACCTCTCCATCCCCCTAATCTTTCCTGGTTATACTAGCTAGAGCAGTGACGTAGAGAAAGTGACCTACCCTGTGTTAGGTGTGTTTAGAACTTTGGAGGCATTGTCTTTCCTCTTTCCCATACATACACCATCAGGTTAGAGTTCCTAATGATTAATTTCTAGCTAGCTGAAATTCTTTCTTTAAAGAATGTTAGATTTTCCCAAATGAGAGTGATATTTCTGTATCTCTCTCTCTCTTTCTTGTGTTGGACTCTACTGATTTTTAGAATTTGAAATCACTTGTCAGTCTCCCACCCAAACTTGGTCATGAGTATTGCTCAATTTGCAGTTCTGGATTCATTTGTTGAGGATTTTGGATCTGTTTTCATTTGGGATATTGACAGGTTTTTGTTTTCTTTTTCTTCTTGGCTTGGTAACATGTTAATTCTCGCCTTATAAAAGTAAGTTGAGATGAATTTCTTTCTAGAAGATCCGTCAAAGTCTTGTGAGCCCTTTAAATTTTCAATGAGTTTTTGGTGGTTGTGAACAATTCAATTTTAATTTTAAAAAAATTTTATTTTATGTGTAGGAGTGTTTTGCCTGCATGTATGTAACTGCACCTGTGCTGTATGACTGTGAAGGTCAGAACAGGGTACTGAGTCCCTTGGAACTGGAGTTACTGACCATTGATAGCCACCATATGGATGCTGGACACTGAGCCCAGGTCCTCTGTAGCCAGTGCTTTCAACCTTTGAGCCATCTTACCAGCTCCCAAACAATTCACTTCTTAAAACTAATCATAGAAATGATATAATTTTAGTTAAATGTTGGTATTTTTTTAAGTTTTGTTTTACTTTTAATTATGTGTGTGTCTGTGTACTTAAGTGTAAATACCTGTGGAGGTGAGGCTAGAGGCATTAGATCTTACCCTGGAGCTGGAGTTATAGGTGGTTGGGAGCTGCCTGCCATGGCTGCTGGGAACTGAACTCTAGTCCTTTCCAAGAACAGTATGTGCTCTTAACCACTGAGCCATCTCTCCAGTCCCAAATGTTGGTAGTTCTTGTCTTCGAGAATTGGTTCATTTAATCTTACTCCATATGGGTAGAATTGTTCATGGTATTTTCTTGATGTCCTTTTTCTCTTTTAAAGCACTTATTTACTCTGTGTGTTTGTGTGTATACTTTGAAAATACATTTTTTAAAAAAAGTTATAATTTGTAGGTAAGCATGAGTTCCTCTTTTAAAGTGGGCTAGCAGCCTGGCTGTTTGAATTAGAAAAGCCAACTTGAAATATACCACACATGATCGTGATCTTGGATTAAGTGCCTGTATTCTAGAAAACACAGAAAACAATGACACCATCAGAATATCCTTTCTTTCCAACCTATCCATGTCATTTTAACTAGAAAACCAATTCAAATGCAGCACAGTGACATGTAAATACCAACAGAAAGCAAGGGCATTTCAAGGAGAAAAGGATATTCTTGAAAAACAGGCTTGGAGAAGCATGGCAGAAAAAGCTGGTACTATCAGCCTTTGCAGCTGCACAACCCGTTACGCTACTTATTTAAGCTAGTTTCTTCACCCCTTTTGCCCTGGGGAGGGAGCTCCAACAGAAGACAGGAGAATGAGGTGGAAGTAAGTGGTTCAATAAGACGTAGTCTCTCTGAAAGTTTCCCTTTTTTCTCTTGATGAGTTGTTATATCTACTTTAATTTGGTTCCAAAGAGTTAAATTATTCTGTGAACCATTTCAACCATTTGTCTTCTTCCTTCCTTCCTTCCTTCCTTCCTTCCTTCCTTCCTTCCTTCCTCCCTCCCTCCCTCCCTCCCTCTCTCTCTTTCTCTCTTTCTTTCTTTCTTTCTTTCTTTCTTTCTTTCTTTCTTTCTTTCTTTCTTTCTTTCTTTCTTTCTTTCTCCTCTCAACAGGGTCTCGCTGTAGCCACATCTGGCTTGGAACTCACTATGCAGACCAGGCTAGCCTCTATCTCATAGAGATCTACCTGCCCCTGCCTCTGCCTCCTGGGTGTTGGGGCTAAGGGCATCAGTCACCACACCCACCATTTCTAAGCATTCCTAAGCTTAATCAGTAACTTAATTTTCCCCAAGACTCTGAGTCAAGAGTCCCACGGATGGGATACCGGGACAATATTTCTGAATAACATTTAAAAGTTCACAAATTTGCTTTGATGACCCTTTTAGTTTCAATTCCTTAAAGTAAATCTGTTAATTGTCAAGAGATAAGGAGACTTCCCCCAACCCCCAAGAAAAGCAGAAAGGTGAAACTGAAAGTGAAATTTCTGAGCACAGTTTCTTGCAGTTCTGACCTGGTAATAAAGAAGATGAAAGCAAAAGTGAATGAAAGGTTTTAAAGCTGGTGTGAGTTATCAAGAAAGCCTAGTGGTCATTGTCATCACTTACCCTTCGGTATCATGGGAAGGTCCTATAATTTCCTTTTTCCTTGTGTCTTCTCCGGCACAGATCTGGTAAAGCTTATGGTCTGCTACAAGCTCTCAAGGAAAGACTTGATGTGACACACAGCTTACAAAGTTTGACTGGGATGTCCTATAATTTTCTTTTTTGTTGGAACATCTCTGGCCCTTGATCTGTGTCAAATTATGTAGAAGTCGTTGCTTTTTTGAATTGTTAAAAAGTTATGTTAGAAAGGACCAAACACTTGAAATAGTTTTACTTTGTGTAACAGAAATAGATGTTCTTTGTAATAAATGAGTTTATTCATAAATAAGCATGAAGCTATTATTTGACATAAGCTATGATCAAAAGAGGAAATATTCTTCTTCTAAAAGCAAAAACAATTTAAAATGTCTGTGCATGGGCTAAAAGTTCCTGTGCTTTATCTGTTGGTCTGCTCTTGTGTTGCCTTACCTCCTTTATTTCCCTGACACATTGTGGCTTCTCTAACAGCCCTCTTTCCTGTGTATTTTACATTTTTGCCATGTAGGTCTTTCACAGTTCTGCAGCCCCAGGCGGGCGTTCTCTGAGCAGGGTCCGCTCCGCCTGATCAGGAGTGCCTCTTTCTTTGCAGGTTTGCGATGTGCTGTGTGGGTAGACTAGTTGATGTGCTCTGGTGACTAGAACCTGTAGTTAAGCTGTGGAAACAAGAGAGTGGAGAATGAAGTTGGGGAGGCTGTGGTTAATAGGGTTGATATTTTAATGCAATTACAGTTTGTCATTTCTTTCCTCAGTATAATAATTTAAACTTTAAAATCTTGAAACAAAATTTAGTATGTAGTTAGCTAAATAGTTCTGTGACCATTTAGAATTTTTAATGTCATGCTGTCTTGTTTCCATAGCTACGTAGTTTTTGTATTGTTGTTCACCAGTTGCTGAAAATATCCTATCTTATAATCATTGTAAAGTATCTGGTCTATACTCTTTCCCAAGGATAATTTTTCTTGGAGCTAAGATTTAGATGAACAAGCACTGTTAACAAAATGTGTGAGAATAATTGCTTATATCATTAAATTAATGGTTTCAGAATATGTGTTCATGCCTGTGCATCCAGGGTTGGAGACCCATCCCATCTTCCCACACACTTCATTTATACTGGTTTTGCACTTTTGTCTTGTGGAAATAGCCATGAGCAGATGAACTCATTACTCTTCATTTTCAGACTCCCTACACAGCCCAGGCTGGTTGTAAACTCCGAATCCTCCTGCTTCTGTCTCTCTGAGTGGTGGGACTATAGATTTGTGTCAGCATACCCATTTCTTGTTTTAGTGAAGGCTTATTTTACGTGCAAAAGTTAGGAGCAATGCACATTTATCATAGAAAATTTGGAAAAACTATAGAAGTTTGGTTAAAAACTGTTGATGCCATCCTGCCAGATAGATACACCACACCCACTTTGTATAGTTTTGTTTATTTTTCAGTACTGGGGATCACACCGAGGGCTTTATATAGACAAAGGCAAGTGCTCCAACCGTGAACTACATCCTCAACACCCCTACATTTTAAGAAACAAAATTGGTATCATACTATTCAAATAAATTTCTCAAACATTTACTATAAAGTTTTAAATTATTTATTTTGCTTCTGTCTGAATATTAACGTAGGCAAGGTCAAGAGAGGAAACTAGGGTGTAGTTGTCACTTAGCCTCAGTGCCAGCACTCAAACTGTACAGCGTCTTTTTTTTCACTCAGTGTGAATATTCTGTGTTATTGATTATGTTCCTAAAATATGATTTTAGTCACCCTCAAATTCTATATCTTGGATTATTTTCACATGACATGACAAATCTTAGATACTGAAAGCTTGTTCACCTGAGTAATATTGGTGTTGGGCTGGTGTCATGCTATTGAAAAAGGAATGCAATGAAGCATGATCTAGTTTGCAACTTAAAAGGAACAACATCCACCAGAATCATATCTTTTATAACTGACAGTCTTGCCTTGATTTGTAGTTCACAGCAACCCGATGGACATGCCTGGAAGAGAGATGCATGAAGACAGAGACAGTGGCAGAGCACGCTCTGGTAATGTCAGGTTCATGAATTCATGCAGCTTTTTTTTCTGAGATATTTTCACACAAGAAGATAGAAAGAGAAATCTCTCAAATTTAATGTTTTTCATGTTTATTGTTTAAGTGTGCTTAGTCAACTGTGGCCTATCAAGCATGTCCAGCCTGTGGCCCAAGAACCAAATTTAGTTAAGGATAGCTATGAATGTGGTCCAGTACAAAAATCAAAAGTTTGTTTAAGACATTATGAAGTGTTTTGTTGAGGATTATTTATTTATTAATTAATTTATTTTTGGTAACTCTGTGATGTGGTTCTTGAGTGTGTGTTCTGTATTGTCTGTCCTGCCGGAAGAGCATATTCTCTCTTAATCTTAGTCAGGACAAGAAAAAATATTGCTCAAGGGGCAAAAAAACATAGTAGAAAAAAAGACATTAGCTTATATCTGCTTGCTGCTTATTAGAGTTGAGTTGTCAAATTGTCTTTTGCTCAGTAAGTGTTACACATTTTTTAAAGTATAGATTTTATCAAAATTTGTATGTCTAGCAAACATTTACTGAAACATGTTCGGCGTTTTTTAAAAAAAGCATTTTTTTTTAAAAAGAGCAGAGCTCAGAATGTAATGATAGAATAGAAAAATCATCTGTATGATGCATTCAGTGATAAACCTGTGCAAAGAGATTCAGAACAAAACAATACTTAACTGAAAAAAATGTAGTCTTTTCAAGAGAGAAGGAATGAATTCATTGGTGTAGTTGTTGTATAACACATTAAGATTTGTTTTCTATCAGTGAATTTGTCAAATACTCCTAATGACACTGCCTCAGTTTTTAATCCTCTTGTATAAAATAATTTATCATCTGGCATTTGCCTTTTTATTGACAGCAATAATTACATGTCTTGATTATACATTTTCAACATGTGGCTATAATGTAATCATGAAGATGGAAATTAAAATACTGCTAACAAAAACAGATATTTAATATCATAATATAGATCACCTCCGGAGAAGATAAAGCTCTCTAGCCAAATCAAAATGAAGGGGTGTGTTTCCTAGCAATTTAAGCAAGATTGCAGAGAAGGGTTTTGGGAAGAACATAATCCTTATAGTTAAGGGATTACATCAGAGAGCAGTGTATAGGGTCTGCTACTTTTTGACACTTAGTAAAAATGAGGGATCTGTGACCTCTGTAAATATTTTTAAATGCTATTCAAATACTTTCTAATATTTTTTCTTCTTAAAATATGTCCATTGAAAGGGGGCTGGAGACTTGGCAGCTAACTACTGTCTGTAACTCCAGTTTCAGGGGAATCCAGCCCCCTCTTTTGACCCTTGTAAGCATTGCATGGCACTGGTGCACTTACACACATGTAGGCAATACACTTACACATGTAACATAAAAATAATAAATAAAAAATTTAAATATATATATATATATATTGGGCTAGAGAGATGGCTCAGCAGCTAAGAGCACTGGCTAGTCATGCAGAGGACCAAGTTCAGTTCCCAGAGCATCCACCTAGCAATTGTAACTCCAGTTTCAGGGAATCCAATACAATCTTCTGGCCTTCATAGGCATTGCACATACATAGTACACATAAGCACATGCAGGCCAAACAGAGGTAGGCAACTCTCATTCAGGCCAGCCTGATGTACATACTGAGTTCCAGGCCAACTGGGGCTATAGGGAGACCCTTTTGTGAAAAGACCCAAATACAATACATAACATTCATAAAATAAGTCTTGGACTCCACCTGCAGTAAGTTTGAATAATGTCACATTTCTTTGAGAACTATGAGGCTCAGCAGAGTTAGTACACAGTTCAGTAACGTGAGAAGTAATACCTTATTTCCAAGTAGCATTTTTTTCTGGGGTGTGGGTATCAAAAGGAATTGTCTGAGAGACTTGCAAAATGTATTGTTGATAGGTGATTTTTCTTCTCTGAGGTCTTGTTCCAGAAATATGTTTTTAAAATGGAGAATTTAGAGAGGCTTATGAAGCAAAACAAAGATTTTGATTTCTTTTGCCTGTAAACGTGGCAACAGAGGAACTAGCGATTGTGCTCATGACTTGCACTTTGCATTTCCCCTTCTGCTTGACAGCGTCTCCTAGCAGCTTGCTCATCACCCCATTTCCCTCCCCAAACGCTTCACTTACCCGAAGCTGTGCCAGCAGCTATCAGCAACGTTGGAGAGGCAGCCAGACCACAAGTTTGGAGAATGGGGTGTTTCCTAGATGGTAAGTTGGGATTTAAACATACTTGAACTGAAGTCTGTAGCAGGATTTTAGAGCCTGGACTTATATTTTGTATATTTGAAGTCTGTAACTGAAAACACTAAAAATTCTATCATTTTTTCATTGTAATAAGCTATACAAAATTAATTTACTGTTTTCATCATTTTTCAACTATCATCACCATATAACTCCTCAACTTTTTCATCATCCTAAACTAAAACCATGTCCCATTCCCATTAAAGAATAGCTTCCTGGTCCTCTCTCCAGTGTCCTTTGCAACCATAATCTATTTTTAACTTTTTTTTTTTAAGTTTTTATTTATTTATGTGGCGTGTGTATGTGTGTGTTTGTGTGTGTGTGTGTATGTGTGTGTGTGTGTACACATACTAGAGGAGGCCAGAAGATGGCATTAGTTTCCTTTGAGCTGTAATTGCAGGTGGTTGTGAACTGCCCAATGTGGGTGCTAGGAATCAAATTCCAAGTCCTTTGGAAGAGGTTCATCAATGCTGTAGCATATATAAGAAATATGTATTATGACTGAATAACATTCCACTAGAGGTATATCTCTGGACTAGGGGCACTGTCAGCAAACTCCTTGTTATGCAAACCTAAGCATTTCTGAATTCAGATCCCCAGCATGCATATAAAAAGCCAGATGTACCTATTTCCCAGTGCTGAGGAGGCAGAGACAGACGGATCACTGGGATTTGCTGGCCAGCCAGTCCAGCTAAATTAGTGTGCTTCAGGAAGACATCTGACATCAGCCTCTGGTCTGTGCACAGGTGGTCTTTGTTCACATGCATGTGCACATGCATGTACATGCACATGGAAACATACACATTCTGTTTATCCATGAATCTGTCCATGATCATGTAGGTTGCTCTTCCATTTTGGCTGTTGTGAGTAATGGTGCTATGAATATAGATATATAAACAACTAGTTTCAGGCCTTGCCTTGTATTCTTTGGGGTGTGTGCCCAGAAGTGCACTTCTTAGTCACATGGTCATTCTATTTTTAATGTTTGAGGAACTGC